>PVKU01001009.1:0-55237 GCA_004027475.1 Anoura caudifer | reverse complement strand
AAGTCCCTTTAACATTTCATATAAGGGCTTGGTGATGAGGAACTCCTCTAACTTGACCTTATCTGAGAAGTGCTTTATCTTCCCTTCCATTCTAAATGACAGTTTCACTGGATAAAATAATCTTGGATGTAGGTCCTTGCCTTTCATGACTTGGAATACTTCTTTCCAGCCCCTTCTTGCCTGTAAGGTCTCTTTGAGAAATCGGCTGACAGTCTGATGGGAACTCCTTTGTAGGTGACTCTGCCTTTATCCCTTGCTGCTTCTAAAATTCTCTCCATTTTAATCTTGGCTAATGTAATTATGATTTGCCTTGGTGTGTTCCTCCTTGGATCCAACTTCTTTAGGCCTCTCTGAGCTACCTGGACTTCCTGGAAGTGTATTTCCTTTGCCAGATTGGGGAAGTTCTTCTTTATTATGTGTTCAAATAAGTTTTCCACTTGCTCTTCTTCTTCCCCTTCTGCTACCCCTATAATTAGGATGTTGGGATGTTTAAAGCTGCCCTGGAGGTTCCTAAGCCTCTCCTCATTTTTCTGAATTCTTGTTTCTTCATTCTTTTCTGTTTTGTTGTTTCTTTCTTCCTTTTGGTCCACTCCATTGATTTGAGTCCCAGTTTCCCTCCCATCACTAGTACATTTTCCTTCATTTCACTTAGTGTAGCCTTCATTTGTTCATATAATTTGCGATCAAAATCAACCAATTCTGTGAGCCTCCTGATCACCAGTGCTTTGAACTGTGCATCTGATAGATTGGCTATCTCTTGTTCACTTAGATGAATTGGCTCTGGGGATTTGATCTGTTCTCCCACTTGAGCCATTTTTCATTTTTGTTGTTGTTGTTTGTTTTTTTTTGTTTTTTTGGTCTGGTTGCAGCTGTTATGCAGTGAGGGGTGGAGCCTTAGGTATTCACTTGGGTGGGGCAACCCACATCACTGGGTTGTGATGCTGTTTGTGGGGGAGGGGTGTAAGAGAGAACAATGGTGCTTGCTTGGCTCTCTGCCAGATTTCAGTCCCTTCTATTGCTTCCCCCAAGCAAATTGGGCCCTTCTGGTGCTGATTTCCATGTAGGTGAGTTTGTGTACAATCTAGGACCCTGTGGGTCTCTCCAACAAACTCTCCTGCGAGGCTGGGAGTCTCTCCTGGCACCTCAACCCCCACAAGTGTTTTCAATTGGTGTTTTTAGGTTTTATTTTCTGGCACTGGGGACCTGGGACAGGCCTCTTTGTAAGGTATGTCTCACTCACTGTTTTTGCCTGGATTATCTGTGTGCGAATTTGGGACTGCCTGGTCAGCCAGCCACCTTGCGCCTGCCAGTTGCCACCCTGCGCCTGGGGTCTGCTAGCCACCACCTGCTGCCCAGGTCCACCAACCTCCACTTTTTCCTGCCACGACTCCACCCCTGTTACCAGTCTGGATGAATGGTTGTTGGACTTCTGTACAGTTCAATTTTCTATAAGTTCTGGTTGTTTTCTTATTTCTAAATCTTTGTTGCCCTTAATTTTGGTTGTCCACCTATGCCTCCATCTAAGCTGGAATTCCCAACATACAACATTTTTGACATATTATGATTTATTATGTCAAGAAAGGTAAAAATGTAACTGAAACACAAAAGAAAAAACATTAGTGCAATGTATAGAGAAGGTGATGTGACCATTCATACATGTCAAAAGTAGTTTGTGAAGTTTCTTAGTACAACTGACACTTTGTCCAAATAATTCTTCTCATGCACTGGAAGATGCTTAGCAGCATCCTGGCCTCTACACACTAGAAGCCAATAGTGGAAGATAGCCAACATACGTACTGAATATCCAAATCAATAAAGTTATTGTTGAAAATGAAAAATGTGTTTTTTATTTTATGGAAAATAGCTAAACAGACTTTTTGGCCACTCCAATAGAAGGCAGTGATGTGAGCACCTCAAGCTCCATCCTCAGACAAGGAATAGAGAAAACTGTTGGCTAGTCACAAGCTTGGTTGGTTGGGGCTTCAGTGAGATTAGTACATAGACAACCTCCACTGTTTCTAGACATAGAAACTTGCAATATGAAGAAAAATCATTGTACTGGGCTCAGCCTGAACTCTCAGAATTTTTCAGAGTCAAGGGTACATAGACTCTTCCATGGAAGAGATACGGACATGGGGAAGGGAGCTTACTCCTGGCTCAAGAAGACAGGGATGGGACTCCAACAAAGAAAGAGCATTTGGAGAGTGGGCAGCCAAGAAGCTAGAAACAGTCCATACTCAAGATGCAGGAGTTGTGTACGGAAAAGCCCAGCAGGGAATCTTTGAGGTGAGCATAAGTGACTGTGAGAAAAAGAATTGGCTTTAACCTTATGCCAGACGCAGCAGGCAAAGCCTCTGGAGTAGACAAATGTGTTGCTAAAAGTCAGCAGTCATCAAAAGATTATTTTCAACTCACCTAAACACAGGTGCTGGGCAACTAGGTTGGCTGGAAATGAAATGTTCAGTGAGCTTGCCTTCAAAAGATTGTAAATGAATGCTAAATTTTTGCCATTGTTGAAATGGGCACTAGAAATCAAAATGTCGTGCAAATTCTAATTTGTGTTCAGAGAATTTATTTTTAGCATAAGAGTCAGATTTTTGGAGAGGATGTGATAGAATATGATTGACTATATTTTTCTCATCTAGACCCCTCAGGTTTACACTCCAGACTACCAGTATGTAGGCTTGCACTTTAATAATTTTGTTTCTTTTTATCAGACAGAATTATCTGTAAAATGTAAGAAAACTTGAATTCTCACATCCACAAATCTCTCCCATTTTGATTCACATGGCTTTCTCTGAGTCTCTCTTCACACAGAAAATTAGAACAGTTGAACAAACCATCTCCTTCTAAAGGCCAAGACAAGCATGACCTGAACCCTGGCCTTTCTGAAGGGGAGACGTCTGAGCTGTCTACCAAGATTCCATAAAAGAATTAAGCCTCAATGTCTGAAGGCATCCATTATATGTGATAAATTATTATCTCTTCCCTGAATCTAAAATAGGACAAGGCATGTACAACCTCTGGGAGAACCGAGAAAAGTCACTCAAGTACTTTCTGTATTGTGTGGTTAGGATAAGAAACCTAGATTGAAAAACACAAATCTCTGCCATGTGATAGGCTAAGACCATTGTTTCAATGATCTTTCTTTGCATCATTATCTGTCTCTCCTCTGCCTCCCAGAGCATCTTGCGTTGTTTCCGCTATGTTAAAGTGAGCTAACTCTACCTCCCCTGCTCCATCACAAGCTCCATCAGGGTGGAAACTGCTTCTTAATTCTTTAATGTCTAGCAAAGAAACCATCAGTGTTGCCTTAAAAAAAATGATAGTTCACTTTGATTTTCCCCAATTCATGCTTGTAGAATGTCAAAAAAAATGACAGAATAAGGATGATGCTTGCTTGCTCTCCGATTTCTAAGATTTTTTCAGCTTGCTCGCACAAACGTGGTCTTTGACAGAGAATCTAGTACCACCAACAGGAAAAGGAGATTCAGCCAAGCCAACAGGAAGGAACAGTAGGAATTCCACAGAAATGCATAAGTGCTGAGATAAAATATGAGTTAACATGTGCAGATCTATTTTCACAAAACATAAGTATTTATAAACTTACCAGTTAATAGTGGCTTCACTTTGGTTAAATCTCTTGTGAGGGAGGAGGAGGATGGAGACAGCAGGGCTGGGCTGTGAATAGACTGGGCACATTTGATGAAAGAAAGGGTGCAGCACAGAAAACCTTCCACGTCTGTTTTATGTTCCTAAGCCATTTAGAACCATTGGTAGGTGTGACACTATTGCTATACAAAGTTAAAAAGAAAAGCTTCTCATTAGACTGAATTCATCTGTTCTTTATCTTTTAATAAGATAAAACTCTGGTGTTTAAGTGTAACTGAAAAATAGGATTCAATATATATGTCACTGAGGCAACAAAAGATAAAAAAAAAATTCAATTCTAGTACCAATTTATCCATGACAAGCTGCATCAATTTGGACAAAATATCCTTTGCCCTTTCTGAAACTTACTTTCCCATTCAGTTAAATAAGTAGCTTTATGAGGTAACCTTTTTCTCTTTTATCTTATCCTAAGAATTCCACCACTCTAAGAAATCCTGTAGTACTCTCAAAATATCTGCTTATATTGTCCCACTTTTTTAAGGCAATGTGTATTTACAGCAAAACCAAACATTGTTTTATTTCTAAGAGTGAAAGAAGAGCAGAATAGTGCCTGTGTCAGCAGGCCTGTCTTCCTGTCATAAAAGCACACTGTAAATAATGCACCTGCCTCTGATGGGATCGCACTTGCAGACGGCGAAGCAAGAAAATATTGCGCATGGGATGTGATGAGCCACGACTCTGGTTTACATGTAGAACATAGAGAAAGACCTTGGCAACAATTCGATGCTGAAATGCATGGTAACATCACAAGTCAGTACTCAGAATAGTCGGATTTTAAGAGATACGTAGGGGTGAGATTTTTGTTTGGAGAAACAAACATACAGAAAGTAGCATCAAAATGGGTACCTGATAGGGCAAATCATATATTAAATAAGTAAAATATATATGTCAGTTGAGATGTGTATATTATGTATAATATGACACATATTAAATTATTTATATAAGAGCTATAATACATACATAGGATTTTATAGGTATGTGCATTGATATAGTATATATGAGATGAGAAATATATCAGATTTTATAGTGTTAGATATAATTAGACATATATTTATACTTGTATGACTGAATGTAAATTATGTATAATATTTACCTCTATATGTAATATAATTTTTTTAGTTCTTCAATTTTATTCTGAAAAGTAAACTTTTCTCCTGTGTATCAGAAAACCCAAGAAATAGAGATATAAGTTCATGGAATAAAATCTCTATCGTTTGATTTATATTGAGTGTTTTTATATAATATATATAAGCTACAGGAGAAAAGCAACTTTCTCCTAGGAAGAAAGCTCATTTCTAAACAAGTAAAACAGTACTGTAAATAATACTATTATATGATCATCCAAATATCTTCAAAATATTAATGTGGGATGACTTTTCAGTTTACCCTAGAAATAATTACAATATTCCTGATATTAAAAAAGGTATTCAAAAACATTTGATTCATAAGATTAAACTCATCAGAAATGTATTTTCACATAGTTTTCAGAAGGAAACTTACATCCATGCTTAGTATCTATATAGCATAGTAATTTATCAACTAAGAAAAAAAGAAAAAAGAAAGAAAGAAAGAAAGAAAGAAAGAAGCCATATTTTAAATTCTCAATTCTTTCCCTATTTTTTATTTCTCTTCTCTGACTTGATTTCTTGAGTTTGACAATTATAGGTATTCCTGAATTTCCCCCATTCATTCATTTATTTCTTCATTTCTTTATTCTATCATTCATTTACTCGATATTGAGCATCTACTATATACCAAGATACTGGCAAAAGAAGGAGGAGGAGAGGATGGATAACAAAGAGGTAGAGGAGGAAGAAGAGGAAGTGGAAGAAGAAGACTCTCCCATCCTCCTAGAACTGTAGCAATTCCTTAGTGACCCCCTCTCCCTGTCTGTTTCTGTTCTGTGTTAGCTTTCTACAATCTTACACCTTTGCTTTCTATGCAGATCATTTCTAAGATTATCTCCCCAGTCCTGAAGGTTGTCTGAGCTTTTGTCAATATTTCTTAAGACCTAAACCATTTCTACTGAATGGCACCATCAACTTCTCAGTTTGCCCATGGTGGAACATCACCAACTTTTCAGCCCTCTCTCTCTGTCCCCTCTGCCATCACTGGCACCACAATTCTGTCACTCAGGTTACAGATCTAAGATTTGTCAATGATTTTCACTCTTACCTGTTCTAATGACTAGTTGCCCACATAGTATCTGTTGTGCTCTTACGGTATTTCATACTAGCTTTTTCTTCCCCCACATCCATAACCCCAAATGTGAACCTTTATTTCCCTTGTCTGAGTTATTTGTACATCTTCATAACTGATTTTTCTTACCTGTTAGCTCGCCACATTAATCCAGTATACAACTTGCCAGGTACTTTCCCCAGAATATCACTTTAATGTTTTGGTAAATTTTATTAACTTTGCCTCTAAGTCTTAGTCTCTAGCTCACAGGAATATGTGAGGATTAAAATTAGATAATGCATGCAAAGTGCTTAGTAGGGTGCCCACCACATGGCAAGTGTCCATTATAATTATTTTTATATGTCATTGCCTGCAAAAAATATGTCAGATTACTGAGCTCTCCACTTAGCGATTCTTTTACAATGCCTGCATTGCACAATAATTATGAGCTCTGCAGCTAGTCTTCCTAGATGCAAATCCTGTGAATTCCAGCTGTTACTCTTCAATAAATTCCCTAACCTCTTTGTGCCTCCACATCCTGATCTACATAATTATGATGTTAATATTAGTATCTACTTCAGAGTGTTATTGTGATGATGAAATAATGGATGCATACAAAGCGAGTATAGGACCAATGTTAAATATTCAATTAATGTTAGTCTCATTAATAGTGATTCAGAATCTCCCATAATCCCTCTCCAACTTGCTCATTCAGCCTTGTTTCTCACTCTTCCTGTTTATAAACTCTATGTTCTGTCCCATCAGAGACAATTTTTATTTCTTGTACACACACTTTTGCGCTTTTCTACTGGTGTGTTCAAGCTCTTCACTTGGGCTGTCTCTGGTCCTGTCCCTTCTAGATCAATGTTCCTGAAAACATACACCTTTTCCATATTTATATATCTAAAGTGTCTTTTACATAGGAAGGGTTTATAAGTATTTGTAGCAAAATGTGTCACTATTGTCATACCCTCAAGAATTTCAGTGAGCCACTCTGTTAGTTTATGGTGCTTCTAAACAATTGAATCTTGAATTGATTTATATGTGGTAATAATCAGATGCAGAGATAAATATATAATCTATCACTTGCTCTGTCTTGAACAATTTATTTGTCATTTGTTTATGAATAAATAATAGCATTTATTCATGAATCAGGTAAATAATTTACTACTTACAAAACAGCTTCAGATTGAGTTAATGTTTCCTTGAATTTTTCTTATAGAAATTTCAAATTTGTTTGGGGGGGGAGGAGGGTTTAGTTTAAATTGCTTTTGTCTGCATATGTTTCTTTTTTCATTTTTTTCAGGTATACTTTATGTAATTTTTATAAAAGTTAAAAATGCTGTGGTAAGAAAGTCATCTTTTAGATTTAGCATACCTGTTATACTAGATTCCTAGGGCTGAGATACCAAAGTATCACTAACTGTACATTTTAAGAAAACAGAAATGTATTGTCTCATAGTTCTTGAATCTATAAATCCAAAATTTAACATGTTGGCAGTAAAGGGCGCCAAAGTTCTCTCACCCAAAATGTGCCTTTTGGGATATTGCATTTAAGCTGGTTATTAAGAAATAAAAGACAAAAGAACGAACTCCTTTCCTACCTAAAGGAATTCAGAAAGGAAAACCTGCTTCATGTAAGGAAGCATCACTTTTAGCACCTTCTCCATAGCACGTAGGAACTCAATGGGGCAGACAGGAAGACGTGCAGCAAAGTCTATTTGTTGGACTTAATTCTGGGTCCCATTGTTTCTGGGTTGCTCAGCAAGAATTTGTTTCCCATATACGTTTGCTCCTTCTTCTACCTGTGAATTACCTATCTTCCCTCTGAAATGCCAAATCCCTGCCCACCTTCTCCTTTGTCCAGAGTAGCATATAAACCTCAGCTGCCCAGCGTGCCTTGGATCCCATATCTTATGACAACCCTGGCATGTACATCTGTAATAAACTTTGTATAGTTTCTCTTGTTTATCTGTCTCTGTTAATGTGATTACTGGCCCAGCTACAACTTAGAATGGGGGAGAAAAGATATTATATGTGCCTGTGTCTTCACATGGTGTTTAGCTTCTTTTTTTTTTCTTTTCTTTAAAATTTTTAAATTATAGTAAACATGCAATATTGTATTAGTTTCACCCTGGCTGGTGTAGCTCAGTGGATTGAGCAAGGGCCTGTGAAGCAAAGGGTCACTGGTTGGATTCCCAGTCAGGGCACATGCCTGAGGTACAGGCCAGGTCCCAGTGGGGGGACACATGAGAGGCAACCACACATTGATGTTTCTCTGCCTCCTTCTCTTCTTCCCTTCCCTTCTCTCTAAAAACAAATAAAATCTTTAAAAAATATTGTATTAGTTTCAAGTGTACACCATGGTGATTAGACATTATATAACTTACCAAGTGATCAACCTGGTAAGTCTAGCACCCATCTGACACCATAATAGTTATTACATTACTGACTATATTCCCTATGCTGTACTTTATACCCTCATGACAATTCTGTAACTACCAAGTCATACTTCTGGCTGCTTTCACCTTTTCCACCCATCTACCAGCCTCCCTCCATCAGAATGTTCTCCGTATTTATGAGTCTGTTTTTGTTCTGCTTGTTAATTTATTTTCATCTGTCATTTGTCTTCCTCTGTCTGAATTATTTAACTCAACCCAATACCCTCCAGAACCATCCATGTTATTACAGATAGCAAGATTTCACTCTTTTTTATAGCTAAGTCATATTCCATTGGATATATGCACCATTTCTTCTTTATCCATTCATCTACTGATGGACACTTAGTTTGCCTACATGTCTTGGGTACTGTAAGTAATACTGCAATAAACATATGGGTGTATATGTCTTTTCAACTTAATGTTTTGTGTTTCTTCAAATAAATAGCCAAAAGTGAAATTGCTATGTCCTTCTTTGTCTCTTTTTACATAGGTTTTTACAGTCTATTTTGTCTGGTATAAGTATTGTTGTCCCATGTTTGTTTGTTTGTTTCCATTTTCATTAAATATCTTGTTCCCTCCCTTCGCTTTCAGTCTGTATATTTTGATCTGAAGTGAGTCTCTGTAGACAACATATGTGGAACCTTGTTTTTTAGCCATTCAGCCTCTATATATCTTTTGATTGGAACATTTAATCCATTTGCATATAAAATAATTGTTGATACATATGTATTTATTGCTGCTTTATTATTTATATTTTTGATCCTTGTTATTTTTCCTTCTCCTTTTAAAGGGGACCTCTAACATTTCTGTAATACTGGTTTGGTGGTGATGAACTCCTGTATCTTTTTCTTGTCTGGGAAACTCTTTATCTCTCCTTTGAGGCTAAATGATAGCTTTGCTGGGCAGAGTAATCTTCATTGTAGGTCTTTGCTTTTCATCAGTTTGAGTATTTCTTGCCAATCTATGTGGCCTGTAGTCTCTGTTGAGGAATCAGCTGACAGTCTTATGGGAGCTCTCTTGAAGGTAACACTGCTTTTCTCTTGCTGCTTTTAAGACTTTCTTTTTGTCTTAAACCTTTGCCGTTTTAATTATAATGTATCTTGGTGTGGACCTCTTTGGGTTAATCTTGTTTGATACTATCTGCACTTCCTGCACTTGTATGTCTATTTTCTTCACTAGATTAGAGAAGTTTTTCATCCTTATTTTTTCCATATAGGTGGAAACTTCAATTTCTTGCTCTCTCTATTCTTCTGGCATCTCCAAGATGATAATGTTGGTATGTTTGAAGTTGTCCTAGATGTTCCTTACACTATCCTCATTTTTTGGATGTGTTTTCTTTATGCTGTTCTGATTGGGTGTTTTCTGCTTTGCTATCTTTCAAATCCCCAATTTAATCCTCTCCTTCATCTACTCCACTGTTGATTCCCTGTAATACATTCTTCATTCCAGTTAATGTAGTCTTCATTTCTGACTGGTTCTTTTTTACATTTCCTATCTATTCGTTGAAGTTCTCACTGAGTTCATATACTATTCCCCTAAGTTCACTGAGCATCCTTATAACAAGTGTTTTGAAATCTGTATCTGGTAGATTGCTTGTCCCAATTTTGTTTAGTTCTTTTTCTAGAATTTTGTTCTGTTCTTTCATTTGGTCCAAGAAGGCAAGCCACCACCACTCCAAGTTCTTCCATCCTCACCAAATAAGCTACAAGTTTCCTTATACTTCTCTTTCTCCAGAAAGTTAAAGCTACAGTCAATCTCAAATTCCTGAACAAAACTGGTGCCATTGTTTCATGGTCCTGAGAAACCTCAGGAAACAAACAAACAAACAAACCAAACACTATATTTTGATGATGCATTTTCTGTCTGTGAAGAACCAGAATCACTGGAGTTAAGCAAATACGTTGGACTATCATGGTGTAATTTTTCAGGCAGGTGGCTTCACAAGCAAGTTCATTTTATTTGCTATGTCACAGCCCCAAATTCTAGGAGACTGTTTCTTTCTATAACAAGGATTTGGAAACAAAGGGTGAACTTTATTTTTGTGGGACATCACCTTATGTAGTTTATCTGGGCTATTCACAGCTTGTCCAACTCTCCTATTTAGGTAAGTAGCCAATTGTTTTGTAGACTTTTTAACCTCCTTCATGTCCTTATTAGTGAAATTAAAAATCTTTTTTCTAGGAAGATGAATGGAATGATCCTCAATATTACTACTCAAGTTCCATTTTTTAACACTGTGGATTTCAAATGTCATCTTGAATATTGGCACCCAAGCCCAGCCCTGGAGCTAACAAAATGCACCTGGAAGCCCAGAGTCCCTTGGCTGCTGGGCGAGCCCCACTCAGGGTTACTCAAATGCAGCTGTCTTCAATTTATCTTAATAGAAAAATAAATTAGTGATGTGCTCAGTTTCTTGTCCCCCAAAGATAAATGTGATGGGTGTGTTTAATTTCATTAACTTCATTGCTGCTGACAAGAAAAATGTATAAAATCAGCATTATACAGCTTAAACACTAGCATTTGAAACAAGTCTTTATTGCATTAGCTCTCACACTGGAATCTCTATAATCTAAGGGAAAAATATAGATTTTTATAAACCTTTGCAAATGCACTAGTAAAATAATTTATAATCATTTCAAAATATGTTTGGGTCCTGGAGAATATTTGCTCTCCTCCACATAACACTCCCTCTCATCCCATGCTCATTTTGCATATTGACCCCTGTGTGATTCCTACCCCTAAACCCTCATCTCTCAGGGTGGAGACACTGAACGTTGTCTTTAAACAAACCTAAAACACGGAATCACTTTTTCATTCTGGCCTGACCCTGCTCTTGAAGTAGAATATTTGGTGCAGTGACGGACTCATGTGAAACATGCATCTGCTAAGAGGGAACCCCATGGGCTGGTGCTGCTGAACACTGGGTGCACCCAGCCTCCCCTCTGGCTCCTCAGGTGGGAGGAGGGCTTCATAAACCAGCAGGGCCATCCTTGCTCTGCCCACCTTCAAACCCCTGCTCAGGAAAGCCAGAGAACCAGTGACCTAGAACACATGCCTTCTGGAACCCCAATGAAGATTCAGCAAAATGAACCTGGTTAGGAATTTCACCAGGCTACTGTTGGAGCACTGGCTCCCCCGCTGTCTTCACTGGCCCAGGGCAGCTTTGCAGGTGCCCTGCCTGGCCCACATGGGATTGCAGGAGTTCATATAAATATCGTTTTAAACTCACAGCATCCAAGTTCCTAAAATCCCTAACCTATCTAAAAGCAGAACCTCCAAAAAAGAAAAAAAAAACTCATAGAAAACTTCATCATAAATCCCTTCCCAGGGATCTAATCCTCTCTAAGATGAGAAGTCAGCACTACACCTAAACACTGTCTCTGTTTCATTTCTTTTTAGCTCTCCTGCCAATTTTTAACTTCATTTTTATTATAATTTTCTTATTATTATTGAGTTGACAGTTCTTTATACATTTTGAATATTAAGGCCTTATCCCATTCACAGTTTGCAAAGATTTTTTCCTGTTCTGTTGGCCATATACATCAAAATGGTCAACAGACACATGAAAAAATATTCAACATCATGAATCACCAGGGAAATGCAAATCGAAACCACAATGATGTATCACCTCACACTGTTAGAAGGACTGTCATCAACAACACAAGAGACAAGGTGATGGAGAGCATGTGATAAAAAGGGAGCCCTCATTCTTTGTTGATGGGAATGTAAATCAGTCCAACCACTATGGAAAACAATATCGCACTTCCTCAAAAAATTAAAGAGATTTATCATACCATCCAGCAATTCTGCTTGTGGGTATACACACAAAGGAAATGAAAACCAGATTTCAATGAGAGCTACGTGGACTGCCATGTTTATTGCTGCATTATTCCCAATAGCCAAGATATAAAAATAACCTAGAAGCCCATCAATGGGTGCATAGATAGAAAAGATAGTGTACATATACAGAGTGGAATATTATTCAGCCATGAGAAAAGAAAATGTCCTCCTATTTGCAACAACATGAATGAACCTTGAGTGCATTACTCTAAGCAAAATAAATCAGGCAGAAAAAGACAATTATTACATGATATATCATTTATATGTGGAATTCTAAAAAAAGTTAAACCTGTAAAAAACAGAGACCTGTAAAATGTTACCAGAGATAAGGGGTGTGTTTGATAAGAGTGATGGGGTTTAAGGGCACAAACTTGTAATGAGTAATAAATAAGCCACAGGATTTAATGCACAGTAAAATGAATACAAACAGCAGTATTGTTCTATAATTATCTAATGTAATAGATGTCACTACATCAGTAGCCATATTACAATAGAGCTACTCATGTGATATTCTGGAAAGAAGGAGCAAATACAGAGAGTTCTTATACTATAAACTGATAGAGTTAACTGTTGCTTGGACAGGTAATATGTTAGTGCTAAGAAAGGGCCATGAGAAACATAGGGGCACCCACTCTTCCATCTTGAGGCATTTTTACCATCATAGCTTTCATAATCAGCTGTACGGTCACAGGGAAAGGACAGTCATTCCAAACAAAAGCCTTTTTTAAGAAGTTTTATTGAATTTATTGGGATGGCATTGGTTAATTAAATTATATATTTTTCAGGTGTACAATTCTATAATACATCATCCATATATTGTATTGTGTGTTCACCACCCCGCACCAAATCAAGTCTCCTTCCATCACCATAAAATAGAAAGCTTTTTTTTTAAGGTCTTATTTATTCTTAGAGAGAGGAAGAGGGAGGGAGAGAAACATCAATGTGTGGTTGTCTCTCACACACCCCCTACTGGGAACCTGGTCTGCAACCCAGGCATGTGCCCTGACTAGGAATCGATCCAGCGACCCTTTGGTTCTTAGGCCAGCACTCAGTCCACTGAGCCACACCAGCCAAAAGAAAGAAAGCTTTTTAATTGTTGATCTTTTCATTGTCAAACTTCTTAATATGGAAGGTTTTATTCCTAAATGTATACCGAGTTAATCCAGATTAAAAAAAAAAAAAAAACAGCAGGTAGCAGTCACAACACAGGACTAGGAGGAACAAAAGTGAAAGAAGTGAAGTTTCAGGATATCAAAGGAAGGTCACACAGAGTTGATGCCAAGAGCTCTAAGGAGCCAGAGCCTGTTGAGGGGCTTTGGAACCTCTGAGGGGACCCAGCAGGGCTGGCTGAAGGGAGTTGGAGGCTAAGACAACTGTGGTGGCAGAAATGATGTGAGCAGTGACAGTACAACATGAAAGAAGTAACTTCTCCCACCGTCTCTCCTTCCAATATCCCTCAGATTCTCCTGTGTCCTAGCCCCAAAGAAAAGCAGCCAACAAGGGAGTGTCAAAAATGTAGTTTGCAGAATCTCAGCTCCAGCCTCACAAAACAGAGTATAGCTTAGAAGAACTGGAGCTAAGAAAGAATAGATAAATGATGATTAACCAAATTAACCTATATAAGGAGAGCTGGCTTTCTTCACAGTGTATCTATCACATACAAAGAAGAAAAACACAAAAACCAAGTTGACCTGCTCGGACTGATTGTAGTTCTAGCTCCTGGCTAGATCAGTAAAACAGAACCTACACTTCCTTGACTTAGTCGAAGATCCAAGTGAAGCAGCATGCGGGCAAGGAGTGTATCATGTGACAATTGTCATGTGACAATTTCAACCATTTAAACAAAGCTGACTGATATCATGTTGCGAGTAAGAAGTGGCATCAAGATTTAACCAAGGTGATCTGACCCTAGAGATACAGGTACTAGCTGACAGAAATTTGGGTTTTCCAGGCTCTGACTGCATCGGTGACTTCATTTCTCTATTATCCTCCCCTCTTCATTTCAGAATCCAATAGAATAAGTCGTCTCTACCATACAAACAGACTGTCAAATGCATACACATCATTTTATGGCTGGTACCATAAACATACATTTCTGATTCATTAAATCAAAAGAACAAAGTCCTCTGTTCATATTGATAGAAAAGTGTTTACCTAACAATTTCAACCATGGCAGGTATGCCTTAATCAATGAGAAGCAGTCAGAAAAGCATAACCAAAGGCAGTCCAGATTTTAGAACATCAATAGATCCCTCTCCCAGAGAGCTATTTAATGTTGATTTTTCAAACCACATGGAACACAAAAAAATACATTGATAATTCAGTATTTTTAAATGACAAGATGTATTTTATATTCTAAGAAACCATTTCTAGACACTGAACATTTTTTATGTATCTTTAAAAACACAGCTGACACAAGACTTTAAAATTATAGTGGTGCAAAATATACTGAGAATAAGCCTTTACCACATAATATTAATGGATAAGACAAAGAAAGGTGACATATTTCTGTCACTTAGCAAACCAGGCACAGGTAAATACTATCAATAAATTCTTGCAAACAGATACATAAAGCTGACAACTGTTACAACTCTTTCATAGTCTTCCGAAATATATGGAAATTGCTGTAGCCTGAAAACACTGAAACTCATGACTATCTTGTTTGCAATTATGAGAGAGGTTGAGGCAATTTAGTCATGAGTTTGAGAAGCAGCACTCCATAGCTGATGTTGAAATCTACAGAAAAACGAATCACAGAAAGTGTGCGTTCGATCTGTGTAACCATGACTCTCCCACTTTCTCAACAGGAATCTTAGAAAACATGATCAATATTAGAACTGATGAGAATAAAAGACACACACACACACACACACACACACACACAGAAACTGGAAGCAATGCAGGAGGGTGGAAAATATTTAGGATTCCTAACAATCAAAGCTTATTGAGAAAGGTATAATAAAACCCAGATTTTTAGAGCTGAAAGGACACTGAAGTTCATTTTGTTCAACTCCTCCATTCATAGATGACTACAGCAGCTGAGGCTCTGCCTGACTAGCTCACATTGATGAAGTAATTTTATGGAGAAAAATAAGAAATAATTGCGGTTTTTAACTACTAGTCTCGTAGTGATATTTTTTGCATAACTCTTTGATTTACCGCTGTAAGGCTTCTCCACAGAAACACAACCACTGGTAAATAGAGATGGAGAAAAATACAAAATGTAGATACATAGGTATAGGTAAGAGGACCTTTATCATAGGAACTGGCTCACATGACTATGGAGGCTGAGCAGCCCCACAGTCTGCCATCGGCAAGCTGGAAGGCCAGGGGTACCATTTAGACTAAGTCTGAGGGCCTGAGAACCGGGGGCATGAACAGTGTAGCTCAAGTCCATAGCCTGAGAATTGAGGGCCCATGGTGTAAGTCCTGGTCAAATGCAGCAGGCCTGAGAAGCAGGAATACCTATGTCTAAGGGAAGGAGAAGATGCATGTCTCAGCTCAAGCGAAAGAGCAAATTTGTACTTTTTCCACCTTGTAGTTCCCTTCAAGCCCTCAGCAGAATGGATGGTTCCTGCCCACAATGGTGAAAGCAACCTTCTTTACTGAGTCTACCAGTTCAAACGCTAATCTCCACCTAAGACTCCCTCCCAAACACTTCCAGAAATACTGTTTCTATCTGAAATCCCTGAGCCCAGTCAAGTTGACACATAATATTAAACAAATCACCAAACCCTCCTTTTTATTTATAATATGTGAATAACCAAACCTCCCTTTCTACCTGTCCTGGAAATTTCCTTCATAACATATCCATTCATCATGATGACCAAACCAGAATATGAATTGTTCAAGTGCAGTTTCCTATATTCTCTCCTCCAACAGGAAAAGAGACATGCAGATAGTCTTCATCACGAAATATTTGCATAAGAGGAACACTCACTCACTTTATAGAAAAGTAAATATGACATAAAATAATTGGACACACTCACAGTCCAGACTGAGTTCTAACATTTGTGGGGAACATAGAAAGAAAGGGCACTTAGAAAAGTCACAAAAAGATTTAGGGTGGCTTTCTGGAGAAGGATCATTGTGTATGTTTTTATCAGTTTCACTGAGGAAAGAGCCTACAGGAGTCTTCAGAGTGGATTATAAAGAAGGGCTGTCTAATCCGGTTTGAAAAAGCTCCCTGTGTGAATCTGATATGCCCAAACTGGGTGGCAGCCACAGCTCGGATGGAATACTATTCCCTTCATTCAAGTAGATGTCCAGACTCTGCATATGCCAAGTCCTGCGAAGAAGGGACCTAAAGTGTCAGATACCACCTTAGACCCTTTATATCATTAACTCATTAAATGCCTTTTATCTATTTCTCACAAAAAAGCTCAAATGACAAGCAAATCTCATTTAGAGAAGTTATTCATTTCTAAACTTTAAATTCCTTTTACAGTAGTTCAAGAATATTTTATTATTTTCTTATTGAAGATGAGAATGCCACCTTCCTAAAGTATATTTTCAGAAGTTGTTTACTTAAATCAATAATTAGTGAAATACATATGCACATTTTTCTACTATCACATCAGATATATAAAGCAATAAATATTTTCCTTAAATGTGACAGGCTTGCTGCCAAACCGTCCTGATAGTTGTGTTACAAATTATAACATACAAACTGCATGAAGTCAGTAAGTTACCCACAATAAGACTTCTGTGGTACTGCTGACAGACCCTTCACACGGAGGAACCCTGCCTTCGGCTTTAAAAGTGGTTATATGCTTTCATACATTTACTAAAAGGGGAAAAAAATAAGACAAAACAATACAAAACAGCCCTGTACACTGCCACTCACCAGGGTCAATTAGAATGTATCCCTTGTTTCTGACACATCAGGTGGTAACAAACAGAATTCGACAACCAGCAAACAGCAAACATTGAGATGCCCTCTGCAAAGAGCTCTGTTTTAAATGAAGTTAACCGTAATCAGATGTTGACTGCAAATCATCCACTTACAAATGTTATTAACATGCAACCTGCTTGGCATATCTAGTCATTATGTGTGCAACCTAAAGAAAATAAAACATAAAATGCAAAATGTTTGCTTCTCAAGGCCAGGCTATAGTCATTAACTTTATTCTTCACCGTTGTGTTTTGTTTTGTTTCAATTTTTGCAGATTATTTTCTACAGGAGGCTGTCAGTGGCTGCCTCTCCACTTGCTGTATTAATATGCACAGAACAAGAAAATTTGAAACCCAAGACTTATTTCAATAATGATGAAAGACTAAAAATATAGTATAAATATGAGTTGGTGCTATTGGAGTCAGAATACTAAAGAGAACACACGAAAGGAAATGAATCCCTAGTGACTTCAAGTTCTAAATGAGAATTATTCATTCATTTGGAAAAGCCATCTAGACTAGTATTTCTGAAGATGGACAGATAGTCCTATAACAACCATTTCTAAGAGGCTGCTATGTAGGAGACACATTAAATAATGTTAAAATACAGAAAGTTACCATTTAAATTATGTGATCAAGAACAACCTTAAACATCGATAGAGAACATTTTGCATCATTAATTATTTAATGGACAAATTTCTGTCAAATATCTTCTTTAACTTCCTTTAAACTTTGAAAATAAAACTACTTTCTGAAGGCAAAGTCTCACTGAATAATAAAATGTTGAACTATACAGGCAACTAACTCTTCGTCGCTGCCTCAGATGGCGTTCTGCAGGTGGTGGGGAAGTGCAGAAGAATGGAGGGAAACCCCCGCCGGTGGAATAGACAACTGGAGAGGATGGTTGCATGCTGCCATGCAAGCAGCAGTGTGGGACACACAGCACGTGGTCTAGGAAGGGAGGCAAACCTGAGTCCGAATGGCTCAGGAAGCAAAACCTTAGCAAGACCAAGGCAGCTGAGTGGGGAACCTCAAAGGGTTGCAGACGCAGGAGGGTAGGCATTCCTTAGCAGGGTTTTGTGCTGTTTATCTGTGGCTGAGGCCCTGTCCAAACTTATTTATATAAATAATAAATGCATACACATATTTTTCATAGTGAGATAGGAATCAGAAAATTGCTTTGGAATAACAGAAACATTCCCTCTGAAAGAGTTTGTGAGGGTCCCTTGACGTAACCCAGGAAGGACAAATCATGTATGGTCACGCCAGCTTCCCAAAAGGGTGGGTGCTGGGGAAATATCGTCATCTCCTCAGAAACAGTTGCCCGAGATTTGGGGTGTGTGAAATGCCCTATTCCAGAACGAGACCTTGTGCCTGGTCAGGCTTGGTCCTCAGGAGGTTTCATATGGGAACTGACACTGAGCTCAGCACGATGTTTGGGGAGGGCAGGCTTGGCACAGGCCTTGGTGCCATTAACACTGAGGATGTCAGATAGTCCTGCCCCTCGGGACAATGGGGTGTGTGCAGTTCTGCATCGGATATGATGTGTTATGTGGGGATAAAAATAGAATAAAAAGAAATAGTGCATTTCAAGTTAAAATATAAGAATCATTTCTTGAAACCTCTGTGTGAACTTGCATATATTTATGCACAAATGATGAAAAAGTATGAAAAATGCTGTTCTGCTCTATATACTGAGAAGTGGAATTGCTGGGTCACACAGAGTACTTGTATATTCAGCTATACTATGCAACAAAAAATTGTTCCTCAAAGCTATTATATCGGCTTATATCTCCCTTCCCCATCTGCACTTCACAGAGATTTGATTTCCCCACTTTCCTGCTTACACTTGGATTTATCAGACTTCTTTTGATTTATGAATCTGAATGGTATTAGTTTTTAGTTATTTAATTTGCATTTGTGTGAATTTTTTCCATGTCAGTATTGACAATATATTATTTTTCTTTGTGAATTGCTTGCTTACATTCTTTGCTCATTTTTCTATCAATTCTTTCCCTTAGTAACATGTAGGAGTTTTTAAAAATATATATTCTTGATACTAATTTTCTTCAGTTATATGTGCTGGAAATACTTTTCTCTCAATCTTTCCAAAGTCTTTTCACTTTGTTTAGTGTATCTTTGTCATAGTGATCTTATTAATTCAACATAGTAATCCATCTTTTATATGTGCGCATTAGAATGTGTCCCTCTTTCACTGGGTATTAAAATCAGTAACTTAAAAAAATAAAATACAATCAATAACTAAACAACCTCTAGGTTCTTTTAAGTATTTTAATTGCACATTTTATCTTTCGGTCTTTAGCATCTATTTTGTGCATGGTTTGAGGCTGAGATCTGATTTGTAGTTGTTTTCTGGGTAGCGAATTGTCAGAACAACAGATGCCAAATATATAGCCTTTCTCCAACATATATAGCCACTTCTACCATTGACTAAGTTATCATACGCATGAGCCTTTTCCTGGTTTCAATGTGAACATGTGTCATTAAAAAGGTTATCTTTCAACCTGGCTAACAGCAGCAGCAGGACCCACCACCATCAGTCTGGTGAAGCCTAAGTTTACAAATCTTGTCCCCTTACTACTGAAATGGACTGGGATCCTCAGAGTCTAGCTGATGCCATGCTTAGGAGCTGGGAGAACTCTGAATGCTCCTAGAATATCATATTATTGTCAGAAAACAAGGATGCTGGTAGAAATGACTGGGTGGTAGTAAATAGAAACAGAAAAGAGAACTTGATGGGCCTACCTTTGTTCCAGTGTGTGATAATTTGAGCCACTATAGTAATAATTTTTATTAATACTGTGAATAATGGAAATAAGTTGAGCTTCATTATTATGCTGGAAGGCAATGATTAATATAAATTACACAACAGGTTTTAGCTATGAAAAATGTATATTAAGGGATGTTTTAGACTGTAATCATTTAATAAACAGTCAATTACACCTTATTAGTCAATAGCAGTTAACATTATTTAATTAACAAAGTAAGTTAAGAACTTTAGTCAAGCCCTGGCCAATATGGTGTTAGAGCATTGTCCTATTGACTTTAAGGTTGTGGGTTCAATTTTTGGTTAGGGCATATGCCCAGGTTGTGGGATCAATTCCCAGTTGGGGCACATATGGAAGGCAACTGATAGATGTTTCTGTCTCCCACTTCCTCTCTCTCTAAAAGCAATGAAAAAATGTCCTCAGGTTAGGATAAAAGAAAATTAACATTAGTCAATATTAATCACATAGGCATTTTGTTTCTATTAAATATGTGTCTTTTTATAATGTATAGGTTGCTCACTGTTTCCTGTGTATGTAGTATGTTTACAGATAAGAGTAAGCATTATAAACTATACACAAGGCAAAGTGTCCTATAAAAACAGGAGCCGGTCAGCACTAATGGATTCTTCTTATATCCAGGTGGGGAGAGGTTTCAATGTTGTTTTCTAAAATGATGAACTAGACAAATGTCATAAAGAGAGGTTAACTTCTCAGAAGTATTCCCTCATTTTCTAAGAAATTAATTCTATAGATTACCATCAAATTATAATACTAATAATGCACTCCTAATATTTTAATAATGCTAAGAGAGTGGGCAAATATTATACAACAATAATTCTATGAGATATATAGTACTGGACATTCATTTCATACATGCACAATGTACACTTTAGAAGTAAGAAATGAAGTTAAAAGATTACACAGATGTTGGCAATTTGGATACTCCAAAGAGAAACCATAAAGTGCTTCCTTTCAGTAAAAAGTTATGTATGTATGTATGTATATATGTATAAAAAAACATAGTGTATATAGAGTTCAGTACTCACTGTGGTTTCAGGCATCCACTGGAGGTCTTGGAACACATACCCTGTGGATAAGGAGTGACTAGCATACAATATACTTGATAATTATTGTATTTGTGTATGTTATGTCTGATGTTTAAAATGTTTTAAATACTCAATGAGATTATAGCTTTAGTAGTTCAATAAATTTAATTAACTATATTTTATCCATGCTTAAATGCTTATGAAAATTATTTTCAACACTTTATGAAATAAAGATGCTTTATAAACTGAGTATTAAGCCAATACACACAAAGAAGTACAGATTTATCAATGTGCAGTCCCTCATCTGTTGAAAGAAAATTAACAAATACTAGCAGTTTACATCTCTACAGCTAATTTGAGGTTTTTCAAATTACAAAAGTAATGTACGCATCAAGACAACAACAAAAAACAAAAACTCAGCGTTAGGTAGAAAAAAGATCATTAGCTCATCTGAGCCCACCTGCCAAATCCTACTTGCCTGGATAACCCAGGTTAGCAGCCCACTATGTGTGCTTTCATGAGTTCTCCTTGCTCATCAAATCCACACCCCCACACAGTCGCTGGTCTCCAGAGTTGACTCATACCGTACTCTATACAACTTCATCTGTAATCCCAGGTTTCAAGTTCCCTTTTAAACAGTTATTTCCATATGTCTGTAAATAGATATCAAACATTCATTTAAAACACAAGTTTTCTAATTATGTGCATGTGTGTACTCTCACACAAATGTTTATATAAATACAATGATTCCATCATGGTATTTAATTTTTAGAGAAATTAAGCACTTGTTTTTTTCCTGCCTTCTTCCACTCCTTTCTTTCCTTGATCCCAAATAATCCTCTCCATCTTCCATCCGTCCTACAATGACACCTATTAACAGCCTGATATAGATCATTATATGAGTTCATGGTTTGGAAATGCTAGGGTGAGGTAGAATTGAAATAAAATACCAGGTGTTATAAAACATATTACAATTAGTAGCAGAGAGTTTAATTATCACCATTTGTTTAAAAAATAGTTCTTATAAATTTATTCTATGGCATTTATTAAAGTAATTTGAGCTATAAAATAAAATATATTAATTAAAACTATATTTCTTAAAAGATAAAAAGCAGGTACATCAAAAAACATTTGAATACAAGTGTTTTCTAAACTGGCTTAAAATGGAAAAGTGTGAACTCCTATGACAGAGATACCCAGTGGCACCCGCTTCGGGGGGGTGGGGGGAGAAAGCAGCAGACTTTCAATTCCTAGCTTACTTAGCAGGCAGAGAGAGAACTCCAGGAAATCTGACCTAAGTTAAAAAGTAAATTTTGAAACTATTGACACATCACCTCATTTCAGAGCTATATGGAGCTTAAGAGGGAATCTAGTTCAACTGCTTGTTTTAAAAATTGGGAAATTAAGGCACAGAGACATTAAAATAGCTTGCCTAAGTTTTCACAGCTAATTAAAGGCAAACCTGGGGCTCAAACTAAGGTTTCTGTTCTCAGTTCAAAAAATGTTTGCTTGTTTTCTCTATATATTTAATAATGCTTACTCAAAATCTTAGTGACAATAAAGATCCTTGAAGAATTTGTCCTCAATTCTGTAGTCCATTAGAAATGAAGGGGCCCTTCAGCCCTGGGGTTCATGATGCCAGAATCCTCTGGAGATGGTATGGACACCTGCTAGCTCCCCAGTCTGGAGAGCAGGTGATGGCTGCCCTCTCAGCTCTTCACAGTCCAGATTCTAGGCTGTGATTTCCAGTGATGTGTGAGTTAATTACAGAGCCCAGTCATTTGACCCAGTATTCTTAAAAGTCTGTAAAAGTCACTCCATTTTTCTTAGTCCAGAAGTAAGTTCATTATACTCCTTTGAGTGTTTGAGTCAACAAATGGAGACTGAGCTATAGTCAACATGTAGCAACTCACATGTGCAAACATAAACACAAACAGAAAGATGTCAGAATCTGTATTCACTAGTTTTACTTCTTACACTGCAATCCACTGTGTTTTAGTCAACTGTATGGTCAGAGACAACGATTCCCACATAAGACTGCCCATCACTCCTGAACCACGTACAAGTTTGAGGGTCTCCAAGACTACCCTTGAGTTCTCTAATTCATTAGAAGCACTCATAGAACTTTATGAAAGCTTTTATTCTCATATTTATAGCCTACTACCTGGAAAGAACAGAGATTAAAATTAGTAAAGGGAAGACACATGTAGGGCAGAGTTCAGAAAGGACATTAAATGTAAAACTTCTACTTGCTTCTCACCATAGTCTCATAGACAGGTTTCTTTCCTCTCCTCAAAGTGTGGAAATACACACAGCATATTGCCAGCCAAGAAAGTACAACCAAGCCTCAGTGTTCGGAGTTGTTGTCAGGGCTCCACTGATTGATAGCCCAAGACGCTAATCTCAGTCAGTGTCCCTCTGGAGGTCCGCTGATACCATGTGACTCTAAGTCCATACAATAAATCACATTGTTGGCCTTTCTGATGTGGCCATCAGTGACCCAAGGTCCCAAGGCAAATAGACACTCCCATCAGGCATGACATCCTAAGGGCTTAGTAGGACATTTTCTTCCAGAATCCAAAGCAAAGCCAGAGTTCTTTGGGGGCACACTTAAATTCTTTATCACACAGAACTTCCATTGACAGAGTCCCAAAGAAAGGTAATTCAGGACTCTCAATGCTTCGCCCATCAGAGATAGTTTCCACTTGCTTGTATGGCTGCAGGTACAAATTCACACAGAAAAAAAATTAAAGAAAAATATCTTTCTCAGTTCTTCAAGATAGAAAGGATTTTTATGTTGATGTAATGTAGCATTATTAGACAATTTGATTCTTATCACTCCACTCAGAGATGTCAAAGAAAGATGACATTCTGTCAAGGAAGCTGTGTAACAGACTAAAACCAAAGCTAGAAATGACAGTAATCTTCACAAATAATATTATTCATAATAGTTGGTGTTTGGGAAATAAGTAAAAATAAAAAAAAATGTCTGTTTTCTAGGGAGGAGGAACAAAGGAACAAGCAGGTACTGGAATACCCATATTTTCTCTCTTGGCAGTAAAACTTGTCCAAGGCCATAAATACCCTCCTTTTTCTATATTCTCCTTTGAACAGTAGTGTACATTAGAACCAGAATTTCATTTTTTAAAAAGTATGACAATGCAATTTTCTCTGGTCCATAAATGGTTATACATAAAAAATAACTGGTAGTATTTTATTTTTTATGTACTTAAATTTTCTTGAGGATAGTGTAATAACATAGTCCACTGCATGTGCTATGCCCTTGGATGTGAAGAAGCACAAGAAAAATAAGAAATGTAACATCAAAATATAAAAGATAGTTATTAGCAAAACATTTTAATAGTGATAATTTCTCTAATTATTTTGAAATAATTATTGTTAAGGAAATTTAGAGAACTTGTTTAGGTAATGTTCACCAAATATATCCCCAAAGCTATAAGAAAGATGCCAAAATTATATTCAACTTACCTTAGCAATACAATATTTTAATTGAGAATATATTTTTAGAACCTGAAAGGAAAATGCATAATGTCATTGTGACAGGGGGAAAGTCTGGCCAGATCACTGGGGAGCTGGGGATCCCCAATCTGGTATTAGAGGATGCACTTCTCCAGGGAAGCAAGGGGTTGTAAGAAGCCCCAAGGCAGTGGACTGAAGCTGGAGCCTGGCTGAAAAGCCTGCCTTCTGCACAGAAGGGAGGGACCTCTGAGAAGAGTTGGGAAGTGCTGAAGGCAGCCCTGGACTGAAACTGGAGCTGAGGCTTGATAGGCTTCCATATCCCTCGGGAAAAGTAAACAACTAAGGCAGCTCACAACATAGTTTTTCCAGGAAGCCTCTGCAGGGTTGAGAAGGTCACAGCACTGGTGTAATAAGGTGATGCTTCACCTCTGGCAGAGATGCTGTGTCCCTGCACCACTAGAAAACCCTCTTGGCAGCTTCTGGATCATGGCAGTGGGAGGAGGGGCAGATGCATAGTGCGGGCTAACTACCACGGTGGATATTGGCCCAAACTGGCCTGTGAATTGGACACTTCTGCCTGGGGGGTAGTTGGGGGAGGATTTAAAACAGAGGGCACAGAAAAGATTCAGCCCTTTTTGCATTCCCTTTGCCCCACCCAGTTGGGGAGGACCAGACCCTGGCATATGCCAGGCCCTGCTCCAGCTCTTGCCTTGCTCTGCTTGCACTGTCTGGAGCAGGCTCATGTGGGAGGCACCCCTGCCATGGGTGGGCCCGCAGGATACTGTGGCCCCACACCACTCCCCATGGGTCCCAAACTGCTCCCATTCTCTCACCCTGAGTGCGGTGCACAGATGCATGGGCCAGAAACATTTGCCAGCCCTGAGGACACAATAAGCCTTGGACGCAGGGGTACAGTGACCTGAACACTAGCATGACCTGCTGCAGTGACCTGGCAGTGACCCCAGCCCCTTGCCAGAGGGAAGGAGCTTCGGGTAGCAGTGCAGAGGGTAGCAGTGCAGATGCGGGCCTCACAGGTGCTTGCTCCAGAGAGACAGAGCTCCTGGAGCTGGAGAGACACCAGCATGTCAGCGTAGCAGCTTTGGGCCACAGGAAGGCAGGTAAGAGTGGAGGGGGTCTCTGGACCTGGATTTGGATTTTAGTCATTTTGGGAACGAGAGGATTTCTGTGTTTTGCAGAAGAGAGCAGGGAACATCCCAGTTCCCCAAAAGTGAGCACCATGTTAGTAAAAACCATTTTCCTTCCCCACCAATTATTGTGTTGTGCTCATGTGCGGTGGCAGGCTGCCAAACCCCACTTTCCCAGTGACATCCTTGCCCACTCGAAGGAGGCGAGCTACCACATAATACCATAGATCCAGCACACAGCAATTAAATAATATTGTTTCTTAGCAACTGTAAATAAGGGCTGATGTGATTCAGAAAATAAAACTTCTAAAATTGAGTCTCAAAATTAATGAGAAGTATAGATATTTCAAATAATTTTGAATGCTAGTAGTATCATAATCATATTAAAGGATCAAAGTTTTAGGAAGTATTTTGCTTTCAATTAAATCCTTTGATTCTGTCCCTTGCTTAGGACAGACAGGCAAAAAGCACACTATATAGTTTTGTTGTTATTTTTCATGAGAATACTAATTTACCAAAGGAAGTAAAAAAAAAGAAAAGAAAAGAATGAAGAGTGGCTTTATCAGTTGAGAGTAGGACTTGTCTATCCCTCAATGAACCCAGACCATCGGATGCAAGTACTAACCTAGATTTTCCTTAGTTTAGTCCCTTTGACTAGATTGGTATTATTTCTCATATGCCTCCACACCCACCTGTTTCTCATTTCTCAGCTTTGACCTCAGCTCTTTTTTTTTCTCTTGCTCAAGAGAGAAAACAAAAGAGCTTTCTCCTTCTCCTATTCAATTCTCTTGCTTAAGCAAAAATACATAGAAAACAAAGAATTATTGTTGTTGTTTTTAAGACGTAAAGTCTACACAGTAAGAATATTTTCCTATTTGCATATTTGCTCCATTCCTTGAGGGCAGGCAATGTCACTCAGACAACAGAGCACAAGATTCAGATTGACATCCAGGTCCAATACTTGCTGGTTTAATTTTGAAAATTAATGTAAATTCTCAGGCTCCATTTTCTCATCTCTATCATAAGGATACTACCAACTTGCAATTTCACAGTGAAATTAAATGAAACAGCATATGCTTCTATTTGTTGCAATGTTCTTACACTAGAATGAAAGTCAAGGCTTAAACAAAGGCAACGTGAAAGAGAATACTTTCTTGAAGACTCTGCCTCCCAGATTCAGACAAAGATACATGGTCAGCACTGGTCTGTTCTCAAACTGCCCCTTCCCTTTGCACACTAAGCCTTGATACAAATTACTATACATGGCCCCTGCTTTCCACAGGCTGTGTTTCCTCAGTTCTCTCCTCGGAGCCCATTCAGGTTACACCAGCTCAGCCTGCTCTGATATCTCTGAATTCTGGTAGTGAAAACAGTTCTTTCCTGCTGTTGCCTAGTGGCCCTTGTACATAGGCCTCTAGTTTTCCTGCCCCACCAAGCCTGCAGGGCATATCTTGACATGTTGGCCATAAAAATGAAGGAAATTTCACATTTTGCAACAGCATGGATGGACCTGAAGAGTATTATGATAAGTGAAATAAAACAGTCAGAGAAGGACAAATATTATATAATTTCACTTATATGTGGAATCTAATGAACAAAATAAACTAACAAGCAAAAGAGAAACAGGCTCATAGAGAAAGCAGACTGACAGCTCTCAGATGGATGGGGTATTGAGCAGTTGGGAGAAAAAGGTAAAGGGATTAACAAGAAATTCATAGACACAGACAGCAGTACGGGAGGGGAAGGGCTGCGGCAGGTAGAAGAGGGTGAAGAGGGGACAAATGGTGATGGAAGGAGCCTTGACTTGGGGTGGTGCACACGCAGTACAATATACAGGTGATGTAGTATAGAATCGTACACTTGAAATCTATATAATTTTATTAACCAATGTCACCAAAAATTTTAAGAAAAAAATTTAAAATCTCTAAAACTCAATCTAAGTTTTATATTACTATCACTTGTTTTAAATGCCCTTCTCGATGATATCATCAGGGTCAGAACTTTTTATTACTTTATCTCCAATTTCTAGCAAATTGCTTTGCTTAATTCAGGTTCTTGATAACCTTTCTTAGGAAGACAAAAGGACAATGACAGTATATTTCTACCACTTGAGCAGCCCTTTAACTGACTCTGACTTAGTACATCCCAGACCTTTGCTATCGAATTTTGTATATCCGTCTGAATTTTGTCTCTCACTCAGGTACTAGTAGTGACAGTTATGGGATGATATATTCTAAGGGCTGCATGAAAAAGAATGTCAGCCAAAAATTATTATTTCATCAAAACTATACTTTAAAAAAAAAGAAAGAGAACACAAGACATTCCTGGATTAAAACAACAACAACAACAACAACAACACCTAGGAAGTCTGATGCTAGCAGAACTGTCTTACAAGAAACACTAACAGGGGTCCTTTGGGCCGAAATGAAGAACACTAGAGAGTAACTACAATCTGCATAAAGAATGAAGATCATCAGTAAATGTTACTCCATTGATAACTACAAAAGAATATATTCTTATATTTAACCCATTTCTTCCTCTGTCTGATTTAAACTGCATGAAACAATAATTTTAAACTTCTCTTGAAGGGCCTGTAATGTTCAAAAATATAATTACAGCTCAAAGGAAAAGAGAGAGAATGGAGTTAAATTAAAGCAAAGTTTCTATATAGTTTAGAAATTGAGTTGGTATTAATTCAAATTAGATTGCCTTCAGTTAAGATGTTAATTGTAATCCTCAGAGCAATCACTAAGAAAACTGGAATATATATATATGTATAATCTTAAAAAGGAATTAAATTGTACATTTATAAAATATCTATCTAACACAAGGTAAAGCATAATAGAGTAAAAGAGAGGAGAAAATATTTAAAACAGACACCAAATTGGCATACAAAATCTACATTATCAGTAATTACATTAATAAGTAGATTTTGCCATACCTGAGTGGCTCGGTTGGTTGGAGGATCATCCCGAGCACCAAAAAAGTTTTGGGTTTGGTCCCTGGTCATGGCAAATAACTCAGGTGTAGTTCCATCCCTGGTCAGAGCACATATGGGGGAGGGGCTGGGGCCAGGGCAGGGCAACTGATGGATGGTTCTTTCTCACATAAACATTTCTCTTTCTTTCTCTCTCTCTCTCTCCCTCCCTCCCTCCCTCGCTCCCTCTCTCCCCTCCCCTGTCTCTTTCTCTAAAATCAAAAAAACACATTCTCAGGTGAAGATTTTTAAAAAGCAGTAAGTAGATTTTTTTTTTAAATCTCCTATCAAAAGCAGACATTGGCAGAATGAATAAAAACATGATCAAAAATACATGTTGCATAGAAGAAACAAACTTTATATGCAAAGAAATAAAGATTTTAAAAAGGCTGGATATAGCTATATGATGCAAATAGTAAACAAAAGCAAAAAATAGTGGCTATTTTAATATCAGGAAACAGACTTTAAGACAAAAATTTTTATTAAGTACATGAAGTACATTTTATAATGATGATAAAATCAATCAGAAACATATACAATTTATAAACAAATATGCAGGTGACAACAAAACATCAAAATACATCAACTAAAACCTGACAAAATTAAAGAGAAAATAGATAATTAAAAATGAGAGTTGGAGGAATCAATGGCCTACTTTCAGTAATAGATAAAACAATTAAAAGAAGATCAAGTATTGGCCAAAAAGTTTGTTTGGTTTTTCCCATAAGATGTCTTTAGTAGTACATAGTTGTCTTTAACTTCACGCAAAACAACTTTGTTAGATTGTATTGTGACAGCTGTCATATCAGCAAACATTTAAAAAACAACTTATCAAAATTGGTGAATTTTTGTGTAGCCATTTTAATATTGAAGATGGAAGAAAATATACAACATTTTCAGCATAGTATGCTTTATTACTTCAAGAAAGGAAAAAATGCAACTGAAATGCAAAAAAGATTTCTGCAGTGTATAGAAAGGATGCTGTGACTGATAAAACCTGTCAAGGGTGGTTTGCAAAGTTTCATGCTGGAGATTTCTCACTGGATGATGCTCCGTGGTTGGGTAGACCAGCTGAATTTGGTGGTGATGAAACTGAGACATTAAGTGAAAATAACAACCTTATGACACAGGGGGAGAGCCAACATTCTCAAAATATCCAAATCAACAAAGTTATTAGTGAAAATGAAAAATGTGCTTTTACTTTATGGAAAAAAACACACAGACTTTTTGGCTAACCCAGTAAATGGAAAAGCTGAACAACACTATAAACTCTAGACCTATACGGAACATTCCAATCACAGCAACAAAATGCACACTCCTCGCATGTGCATATGAAATATTCCCCATAATAAGTCTCATGTTAGGTCATAAAAGAAGCCTCAATAAATTTAAAATAATTTAAATCACATAAATTATTTTGTTCAAGCAACATGCAATTAATTAGAAATTGAATATAGAAAGAGAGCTAGAAAACTCACACACATAAGAAAATTAACAAAACATTTGTAAATAACATATGGGTTAAAAAATATATTACAAGGTAAATTAGAAAAAGCTTTGAGATGAGTGAAAACAAAGTGTCATACCGTAACATGGTAGACAGCTACATCAAGGCTTAGAGTAAAATTTGTACCTGTAAATGCACATATTAAAAAAAAGAATAATCTCAAATCAATTACCTAACCTTCCATCTTAGGAAAATAGAAAAAAAACAGACTAAACTAAAAGCAAGCAGAGGGAAGAAAATAAAAAAAAATTAGAGTAAAAATAAATGAAATAGAGAATAAAAAACAATGGTAGGAAATATTTTCAAATCATATATCTTACAATGACATCCATATTCTTCTCTAATATTTCATCTTTATTGTATTTTCCATTACCATCTGAATACATAATGAAAATTTATAATTCTACAATAAAAAGACAAGAAACCCACTTTAAAAAGTAAAGCAAATGATTTGAATAAATATTTCTCCACAGAAGATGATGTAAAAATGCTCAATACTTTCATAAAAAGATCCTCAAAATCATTATTATCTTTGGAGAAATGAGAGTCAAACCCGCAATGACGTACTAGTCACAACCACTAGGATGTCTAAAATAGAAATGACAGACAGTAGCAAATGTTGGTGAGACTGTGGAGAAACTTGAACCTTCATTATTTGCCAGTAAAAATATAATACAATCATCACTTTGGAAAACACTTTGGTACTTTCCTAAAATGTTAAAATTGCCATATGATCCTACAATTACATTCCCAGGTACACACTCAATGGAATCTAAACCGTACGTCTCCTTAAAAATGTATACGCATATGTTTATAACAGAATTATTCATAATAGACAAAAATGGGGAAAAAAACAATGTTCAACTGTTGAATAAATAAATGTCATATCTACATTGTTTGGTAATAAAAAGTAACAAAGTACTGATATATACTGCAATAAGGATGAAACTTGAAACATGTTAAGTGTGAGAATCAGTCTCAAAAATACGTTTGGTGAATCTATTTAAATAAAATGTCCAGAATAAATAAATTCTTAGAGACAGAAAGTGGACGCATGGTTTCCAGGCAGTGGGGGAAGCGGGAAACGGAAAGTGGCTAGCATGAGAATGGGTCAGTAGAGAATAAGTGGTTTCTTTCAGGGGGTGATGAAATGTTCTGAGATTAGATCACTGGAATGATGCAGACTTTTGTGAATATACAAATGAACCTGCTGAGTTGTATACTTTAAGAGGGGCAATTTTATAGATGTGAAATATATCTCAGTAAAATTTTCTAAAAGTGACATTAACACAGATTATAGAAGTATATAGAAAAGGACAATATCCCTTCAGCAAGCAGATTGTATCCTATAGTTTCTGTCTTTGCAAGTTCAGAACTGCAATTTTATCAGTACACTCAAATGAATGTTTTTGCCTTAACACACTTAATACATTCACAAAAGAGAATACATAAAACTATAGCATTCATTTATTATTTAAAAATGAAGAAGAACTCTACTCCTAAGTATTTACCCAAGAGAAAATTTACATTAATACAAAAACTTTTTCTGAGTGTCCACGGAGACTTTGCCCATAATCACCTAAAAAGTAGAATGAATTTGCAAAAAGTAGTTCATACATACAAGTTATTACTCATCAATAAAAAGAAACAAGCTACTAACACACATTTCAAAATGGGTGAACCTGAAATACACTGGGGTAATGAAAGTAGTGAAACCCCAAGGGCTATGTAATATGTATTTTCATTTATATGATATTCTGGAAAAGAAATAATTAAGGGAAGAGAAAAAAACATCAAGGGTCGCTAGTGGTGGCGGTGACTAAGTACAACAGAGTAGAAGAAAAATTCCTTGAGAGATATAATTGGTTTCTATCTTGATTGTGGTGTTGACTTTATATTTGTATTTGTCAGTGCTTTGAAAGCTTTATACTAAGAAGGGTGAATACAGTAGACTATACTGTATAAAATGCATAAATGGATGAGATAGATAGGATAACAGACAACATAGATATTGGATGAATGGTTGGATGGATGACTAGATGAATGGATGGACAAACAAACAAAAGCAAGAGTTTTCTATGCTTGTTCACTTTTTTTTAACATATCCCACATCTTTATATATATCTGCTGTCAATATTCTTAACAGATATTAACAATGCAATCAACCTATCCCTGTCTTTATATTATCTCCTGTCAAAAGACAAGGCTACTTTCCTGAGCATAGATACCTTAGGGAAGATGGAGAGAATTTAAGAACTATGTGGGTATCTGAAGAAGTTGAATGGGATCACCTTCAGTAAAGGAGGAAGCTACAGAGAGGGGAAACTCTAAAGATACAGATGGGTACTCTGTGACCATCTCTGAAAACTTGCTTTTTGTAAATGAGCATTGAGTACCAACATGAAGCTGCTCCCTGGAGACAGAGAGAAGGAAGCTGAGGTATTATTATTGGGTTGGCAAAAAAAGTCCATCAATTTTTTTATGAAATAAAAGACACATTTTTCGTTTCCACCAGTTTAAGTGTATTGATCTCGATATTTTGAGTATGTCAGCCATCTCAAACTATTGGCTTCTAGTGGGTAGAGGCCAGGGGTGCCGCTAAACATGTTCCAATGCATAAGGCAGCCTCACAGGACAGAATTATTTGGCCAAAATGTCAAGGTACCAAGAGACATCACAAACCACTTTATCATGTTTGGTCAGTCACAGCACCTTTTTCGTACACTGCACACAACTTTTGTGTGTTTTCAGTTGTGTTTTTACTTTTCTTGAAATAATAAAGCATAATATGCTGAAAATGTTGAGTATTTTCTTCCATCTTCAATATTAAAATGGCTGCACAAAAATTCACCAATTTGGTTAGTTTTTTTTTAAATGCATGCTGATATGATAGCTGTCACAATGCACTCTAACAAAATTGTTTTGTATGACGTTAAAGACACCTAAGCACTTCCAGAGCTATTGTACAGAAAAAAATAAGTGAACTTTTTGATCAACCCAATACTATCTTTTATTTCTCTATGCTGGCCTTCTTTTTGAGAATATCATTTCTGCCTCTATTCATCCATATTTTTAAAACTACCTTCCTAATCAATAATTTATAGCCACAACCTTATATTAATACCACCTGTCTGACTTATCGTTGGATGTGGGCTAGCACAAGGTACCCATCTGTCTCATTCTCCAGCACAATGTACTAAAAATAGCCTCCATCCCTGAAAGGAACAAAAAGAAATCTGTAGGTCTTAATACTAACTGATAAGAAAAAAATGTAATTTCCAGAGGCTCTGCAAAGCAATAGATAATACAATGAAATAAAAATAACTTCAAAACAACAACATTCTTTTAAAGAGCCCACTTGGAAGAGGCTCTGGGATGAACACTCATTCATCATCCTTGTATTCATCAGCTTATGAAAAATTATAGTATTAAAAAGGCTCACTGTCTCTCATAGCTATAAAGCCAGAAAATCAATTTGTGAATCGTGGAAAATAATGCCAAGTACCAGCAATGAAAAGCTCTGCAAGCCTTTAACCTTCTTTTTACCCATTCTTAATGGCATGGGAGAAACAGGGTGATTTGGATCAAAATAACATTTTTATTTCAAGTGGTCTCCAATGAGTTTTCCAATATATAAAATCTTTTAGTCCTTATGTAAGAAAAAGTTTTCATTTAAGCAGATAAGCTTGATTTAAATAATATTTGAAAGCTGAAATTAGTGATTTTGCCTTGCTCCAAAGTGTATCTTTTAGAACTACATCCTTGGTAAAGGCTAAGATGTAAAGCTTATTCAAAATCAAATTGAATAATTTTCCCCAGAAATAAAAAGATTACTTGTCAACTGGGTTCTCAATAGCTAGTAATTTTGATTCAACATGTCCAAATATCTCTTTTGCAACTTTTGTATACCATTATACAATTTTCAACTTAAGCTTTTTTCTTTTCTTTTCACTTATGAATCAAGTTTAGACAGTCTTTTTACCAATTTTGTCTCATGAAGAGTAGGAAATCCACTTTACACTTAGAAATGTTGATATAATAAAGCATTTATTGGGTTTAAGTGGAGAAAAAGGCCAGTTACTAATCATTAATTCAGAGACTAATATAGTTCTAAAATTTTGTTCAAACTTTTTAAAGTGTGAAATCCTGTCAAGTTTACCATTACCATTTTTAAGTGTACAGTTCTGTGGCATTAAATACACTCACTAGGCAGTGTCACCATCACCACCATCCATGCCCATACTATTTATCTTGCAAAGCAAACTCTGTAAACATTAGACAATCACCCCCATTATCCACTTCCCTTAGCCCTAGAAATAACCATTCTACTTTCTGTCTCTATGATTTTTGACTACCCTAAATATCTCATATCTGTGGGATCATATTATTTTTCATTCTGTGACTGGCTTATTTTGGCTCAGCATTATGTCCTCAGTGTTTATCTGTGCTGTGGCATATGTTAGAATTTCCTTCCTTTTTAAGGTTGAGTAATAAATATACTATTATATGCATATATAACATTTTGCTTATTCATTCATTGATGGGTACTTGTCTGCCTCTACATGTTAGCTACTATAAATAATGCTGCTATGAACACAAGTTAACTAATATCTCTTTGAGAGCCTGTTTTCAATTCTTCTGGGAATATTTTGGAAATGCAATATTTGGTTTATATGATAGTTCTATTTTTAATTTTTTTAGGAACATCCATAATGTTTTCCATTATACCTGTCCTGATTTACAATCCCATCAACAGTGTACAAGGGTTCCCTTTTTCTACATCTTTGCAAACACTTGTTTGTTGATGTAGTGATGATAGCCATTCTGACAGGTATGCGGTGATATCTAAATTGTGGTTTTAATTGGAATTTCTCTAATTATTAGTGACATTGAGCATAAGTCTACTGGCCATCTGCATGTACTCTGTGGAGAAGTGTGCATTTGGTTCTTCTGCCCAGGTTTTTTGTTCTTTTTGTTTGTTTGTTTTTTAAATTCTCACCCAAGATGTGTTCATTGATTTTAGAGAGGAAGGGAGAGCAGGAGGGTGAGAGAGAGAGGAGGGAGGGAAAGTGAGAGAGAGAAAAAAAGTCAATGTAAGAGAGAAACATCAATTGGTTGTCTCCTGTGTGTACCCCAACTGGGGAACAAACTCAAAAGCTACGTATGTGCCCTGCATGGGGATGGAACGTACAATTTTTCTGTGTACAGGCACTGCTCAAACGGACTGAGTCACCTAGCCAGGGTTACCATTTTCTAAATTGGGTTGTATGGTTTGCTTTTGGGGGGTTGATATTAAGTTGTATAAGTTCCTTATATTTTTTGGCTATTGAACAATTATCCAGTCTGTGTCCATACTCATCAAGCTTTTCCCTCACTATACCCATAGCCACTGGCTGGACTGTCCTGAGAACAGCTCAGGGGCAGCAAACCCACGGCTGAGCTCTGTCCTCTTTGGTCTTCAATGAACCTACTTTTCCTGCTATAATTTTTATCTTACCAGTAAAAATCCAAAGTAAAAATAGGGCCGCATCTTAGAAAAGCTTTTTCACCCTGCTTGCTTCCACGTCAATTAGTTATGAGGTCGTGTTTTATAAACTCCTGAGTATCCCAGCTATCTTGTTTCCGTTTAACATGCCATTGCCCTGCTCTAGAACAGAAATCTCACCATTTATTAAAACTTTCTGACTAATAATTTTGTCTCCAATCTGGCCTCCTTTCGATTCTCCTCTCATGCTAAAATAACATTTCCAACACATAACTCACACCCTTTCTGCTCAAATTCTTCAATGGCTCCTCATAACCTTTTAGATGTTTAAACTCCTTATTATGATTTATAAGCCTTCATGGTCTGGGCTCTCCCATGCCTTCAGTTGTGTATCTATCCATGTTCTCCTAATCACCTCAATTCAGCCATCCTGAATTATTTCAGTTCTCTGAACATACTATGCTTTTTTTGTGGCCCCATGTGTTTTAATTTACTATTTGGAACCCCTTTCTTCTACCTTCCTGATCATCTTAAACTTATTCTTCAAGACTACTAATGCTTTACTGCCTCTTGGAAGCTTTCCTGGAATATGTTTGCCACAATCCCAAACTACCATCCCATCCCTGAAGGCAATTAGGAAGGCCAAGACTGAGCCTGTTGTCTGTTACGGTTCCTACCATGCTGCATTGTCATTTTTAGTTCTCTTGTCTGCCTCTCTGCACCACGCTGAGATCTTCTGAGTACGGACACATGCCCAGTTAATTGTGCTGTTCTCACTATCTGGCACAAGGCAGATATTCAATGAATACAGTCTAGATGAAAGAGTAAAGTACATGCATGAAGCATTTTCTTTTTTTTTCTACTCAGTCTAGTCATTTTGTTGATGAAATTTTGTGAAGAAATTCTTAAAAGGAAAAAAAGGAGGCATTTAAATGAGAATGGTAACTAAATGCAAAGGAAGATTCTACTAAAATTTTACTTTATCCTTCTCTAATGTGGTACCTCCCTTAATACAAAATGCCCATGAACAATTCTGATACTAGATCAACAGTTTACGATGATCATATATATAATCATTTATAAGTCAAAAAAGGAATATAAAATTAAAATAGCCTTATCTGAAACATAAAATTACTGCATTTCTCTTTATCCATAAAATATTCTTTGCAATTTTATAATACAATAAACTCTGCCTCTTCATATGAAAACACACACAAACTCTGATTATGTTTTGTTTACTGAATAGTCAGTTTCATTCAACAATGCATGGAACAGTTATCTCTGGACAACACCATGCATTACACCCAGAAAACAAAAACAAACAAACTGTCATTTAGAAAGTCTATGCAGAAAATAACAAGGGGATTACAGTCAACTCTTTCTTTAATCTGGCATAACAGTGTTCTAAAAATGAAATTAAAATGTGTAAGTCAGGAATTCACTGTGAGCCTTTGCCAGATATGGGCTCTTCAGTGTTCTTGCCCATCATGGAGAACACAATTCAACCAATTCTTTATCAGGAAAACTAAGAATAATTTAAATACATCTAGTCCCAAATACTACTCACTTCACTATTATAAACTGTAAAACGGTTTATTGAATTCAAAGTAATATGTAAGGAAGTATGAAGCAATAATTTAAAGATATTTTCTGGAAAATAAAGCACATTTTTAATATAATATATCTGTATATAGTCTATATATAAATATATAAATATATATGTATACTAAGCATAGAAACATAATGCATTTTTTGTTTGCTTAATCTGTAAACATTACAGTGCAATTCTTTGAATGCTGCACGCTGGGTTAAATAGGGTAAGACAGTAGTCAGATCATAGTGACTAAAAAGTTATCAATGTAACACTTGAATTCCAATGTGGAAGTAGTACTGACTTTTCACAAGTAACGTGCCCTTTGCCAGTGACATTCAAGGCCTTGATTAATAGTAAAAAAATAATTTTATGCATAAATGTAGTGCCAATAGAGAAATATTTTTAAAAAAGGACTTACCATTGGGTATCCTTCAAATTACACTGTGTAGGTCTGTTCTAATTAAAGCCAACTCTGTACTTAAATATCACTGAAGTTCACCAAGTAGCCAATATTGAGGAATAATATTCAAATAAGCATATCAATAAATGTCAGACTTTTAGGAAAAAAGTTACATTGTAATATTATAATGTCACTTTATATACATCCTTGCTTTCTAGACCTATAATTTGGGAAAATTAATATCCTAAATTATTCCAAAGACACAAGGGAATGAGTCTAATTGTTACATCAGATCAATGTCACCAGGCGTTTCAGCAACCTGACTGGCGTATATTTTCTTTCTTATACTTAGTAATGCAGGGCTGAGCAAAAGTGGATTTATAGTTGTCTGCATGGAACATAACACAATAATTAATAAATAATAATGCAAAAATAAACTCTATTTCACATACTCACAGCTGTAAACCTACTTTGGCCCCACCATGTAGCCCTAGTGGATCCTGCTGTTGGAGAAGTGGGATTCTTCTATAATCCACTATATAAATATCTAGGCATTTTATATTTCACTCAGTTAATCAAATACATCAGATTTTAATATTGTTATCTATAGGGAAAAATAGCTTTCCATAACTGCGAAAGTTAGGTGCCCTGGAAATCATCTTCATTTCTGAGATTGGCTCAATGCTCTGGAAAATTAATATCTATTATTCCAGAGTTATTAAACATGCTTATTGCTTTGATTCAACTCATGTGGGATTAAATATTAGAGCTATGAGTAATCTACAGACTGATTAATGCAATGAGCTGAATATTAAATCAGTAACATAGGAAACTTGTCATGTTAGGGAAGCTTTTACTTGTTATGAAAATTTATTTAAAATGAATATTTTAGGCACTTCTCTGATGTGTTTACATTCTTATACCTGAATGTATCCATTGAAGTTAGACTAGCACCAGTATGTGGATCAACATTAGGGAAGCCACTGACAATTGTAAGTGCTGATCGAGGCAGGAGAGATAGTAGGAACCCAAGATGGGAAGGGCCCAGTAGACTGGTGATGATTAATGTATTTGTGTAAAGTAGTCATCACAGTGCCTCGGCACACAGTCAATGCTCAGTTAAGGTTAATCATTGCTGCTGCTCTTGTTTTCATTTAAAATCAAGATTTATATCATAACTAAACCTCCATGGCATAAAGTAAAATGGAATATGCTTAATTATATCAATTAATTTCCCATATAATGCATCTTTTCTTTTTTGGGGGGAGACAGACAAATTTTAGCCATTTTGGTCTATAGCGTGTAGTAAAACAATCTGCAACTGCAATATTTAATCAAATGTCCTTTCATTTACATAGGACTTTCCATAAAATGTGTGCACATAGCTAAATTCACTAACTGGCTCATATTTCTATCAGAAAGCATAGGATAGTTGAAGAAAATAAAAGTTTTGAAATATGTTGCACTTAATTTGAAAAATTTCATTTCTGCCACTTGACAGCTGTATGACCTTAACCATTTTGAAACTCAGATTCTTCATTTATATACATACCTCACACAATTGTTAGCAAATTTAATTATATTATGCATATAAATCATGTCTGAAATATATAGTGTACATATAAAGAAAGGTCAGTTCTTCTTATCTTTGCTCCCTTTCCCCATTCCCAATATAAATCAATAAATTAGAATTTGTTTACTGTTTCAGTGAATTTTTTTCATATATATATTGGCACTACAACTTCAAATGATTTAGAGTTTCTATTTAAAAACAGCACTTTATTTTGTACTCTCCACACATGTCTTCAAAATTGAGCATTACCTTAGAGTTCACACTCATGTCATTGGAAGTTGTATCTTAGTGAGGTGACTAGAGCCAGATGCACTTGGAATGTAGATTCCAGTGCACTGAAAACCTGCAATGTAAATTAGGAAGTGACACAAATTTTATATTAAAATAAGAAAACTTGGGGATTTGAAGTATGGCAGATTTATTTGTTCTCAAGGATGAAGGCTCTAAAATTGAATTTTCTGTAGTGAAGTTGCAACTCCTCCATTTGCTATGAGGAGCTATCAGTGAGCTCCTCTTCCTCACTGCACCCAGTTACGGACAATGATCGTAGTTACCATGTAGGATAGGAATTAAATGAGATTACATGCAGAGGCATGCATATCATAACATTCACTAAATAAATATTACAGTGATGCTCAGAGCTTAACAATACCCTTGTTTTACTTACAAATAAAAAATGCTAGCATCAGTAAAACTCATTTTGAATTCTCTCCAAACACTGAGTATTAATTATCCTAGGATAAGTTTATCAATCTCTCTCCAGGGATGCTGATCAGCTGTCATTGCCCATTTGTTTACCCCTTGAATCCTCCCCAATCTTCTGTCTAGATCTTTCCATGCCTCCCCTAGTGAAGCCCTTCCAATGTAAATCAATCTTCCTATACATCCAAGTGTTCACAGAATGTTGCTTCTACCACTTTGCCTTAATTGAAATTTGACATTTTCCTGCTGTAACTTTCTTTTGTTCTATCAGCCATTCTTCTTTATTTCAGACATTGGAGGAAAAATTATGATGGATCAAATAGCCATTTGTCACTTCAAGACTATCATTCTTCTTTGATACAGAAAATCCCTCTTTTTTTAAGGTTCATGACATCTACCCTCTATCCAACCTGCCATGTGCTGACTTCCTAGCATAGGGCTTTCTTCTTTAAGGTCTTTAACACCAGGCCTCCAACTGTTCTCTCTGCACAGAAGCTTCTAAGACCAGGTGTAAATTATTCAGCCATTTGATCATTGATATTCTTTTCCCTATCAATTCAAAAGTCTTTCCCATTCCATTATCATAAGAAGCTACTATGTGACCATAGTCACATTTTTGACCTTGCCAAGCATGTATCAGTGATGGACTATGTGCCAAGCACTTCTGAATATACAGCAATGGTTTAGACAGACAAAAATCCCTGCTCTCATGAAGTTGCTTTAACAAAGGCCTACTCTAAACACAACATGCCCACACCCTATTCAAGTACACCTGCTTGCTGATCTCCCTGATATTTCTGCATACTTAATAAACCTTTAATTTTCTCCCAGAGTAATGCTTGATCATGGCTTAATGCTTTAATCATTGGCTTGTTATCTTATCAACATTCCCTGTCTTTGAGCCACTTCCAGTTCACTACTTTAAGTGCATGATTCCTTTGCCATAGGCTGCAGGGTCCTGCTAGATAAAATCACAGAACCAAGCTCACCACTGCAGCATTCAAGAGTGCAGCTTCAGGTGGTTGTTCAATGGAGCAGGCCAGATGATTTTCTGTCCATGGCTTTAGTTTCTTAAGTTATTAACTTGATCATTCCACTCAAAGGCCCTGCTAGTCCTTCAAATCCTTATCTCTAAAGAGATGATCCTTCTTTCTGTTATACAAGAATATGAAATCACTCAATGGTACATTTATTTGCTACCTGCAATTTTCCATATGTGTGTTCTCTCACATCTTCATTCACTCAGAAAATACTCATTGAGAGCCTATCATGTTTCACATTCTATCCTAGGACCTTGGGATACATCACAGGATAAAAACAACAATGATGTCTGTCCTCATCCAACTTATACCCTAGTAGGGAAAAAATAGGCATTAGTGTTATGGATCAGTGTTACAAGTACTAAAAGCAAAAGCAGAGCAAGGTTAAGGGGATTAGGAGTGCCACTGTCCTCGCAACATTAAATATGCTGGTCACAGGAGGCCTCATCAAGGTTGGTTTTGAGCAAAGGCTTGAGAAAACAGAATTCCCTGACTCCCAGAATTAGGCTTCAGGCTCAAGAGAAGAGAACCCACCATCTTACTTAAGGTTGAAATCTTCATCTCTACAGGTGTCCTCCAGTGCTGGCACCTAAGCAATGCATTCTTCTTCTCTCCTGCAACTCACAATATTTTCTTCCCATGTAGTCTGATCTTTCTACATTAAACAAAGATTAAGAAATTCTCTCTTACCCTGGACTATATCTAATTATTTCCTCTTTGCTTACTAGGTAAGTTATTTGGAAAAAATAAACAGGTAGATGTCACAATCTGGCAGTCCATAATATCAGTGTGGCTCACAAATGTATTCATTATGCCAGTTATGTTTTGAAAAATGTAAATTTAACTTGGACAATTTTAGACATGGCACATATTTATATTTGACACAGTTCCCCCTACTCCCTATCATATTATACTCTGCCTTTTCCATTCATTTATGTTATCTGTTTGGTGTCCAGATCATTTGAGTTTGTAAATTTGGACCTGTACTTCTGAGTATACCTGATAGCAGACTAAAAGGGAGTTTTGGAAAATGACTAGCATACTAAGTACACTACTTATAAATATTTCGCAAATGAAAAAATTATCTAGCAATTGCAGTATAAGACAATAATGAAGAAATTCCACATAACAACTTCTGGGGAATTTACCTTCATTATTTTGGGAAAGGATTAATTATTGCATGTAATCTACCCTTGCTGCCAGAGAACATTGTTTTTCTCAATGAATAAAGGAAATATTTGAATCATCCTAATATCTTAAACTTCTTTGGAATTCAATAGTAACTTAAAGCTAAAATTGCATATCCATAACCCAAACACATGAGGATCATCCTTTGACTCAGAAAGAGCCATAGGCCTCACTTTGGCCAATCCTAACTATGTAATGATTTCTACCTCCACTCAGAGAATATGCCTCCAGCACATAACAGTGTAGGAAGTAAATGAGGATAAATGTTATATGATTTCCTCAGCAATTTAGCTATTTTGTGAAAAATGGCACAAACAAGAAGTTGTCTATGAGCAGTGCAATCCTGGTAGAGTGTGTGTGTGTGTGTGTGTGTGTGTGTGTGTGTGTGTGTGTGTGTTTAAGATTATTCTGAATAGAAAATCCTTAAATTCTTGCTATGCCAATAGTTTTTTTTTTCCTTTTTGAACAAGAGTCAGAAAGTGATTTTGTGCACATGGATTGCAAAGCTTTGTACCATTTTATCCTATTCCCTTGGTATAATTTGATAAGGGCAAGGTATACAAACTAAATTATCTATGTGATCACCAGTGACTGCAGAGAGCCTAGAATAAAAGCTCTGTCTATGGCAAACCCAGAAAGATAGTTTGTTAGGGATTTGGAGTGTAAGAAATAATGGTATACATTAAAAAAGAGATAGAAATAAAGAGATAAAGATAGAAGTAAGGGATGTAGGGTTGGAAAAGAGAAAAACAGAGGAAAAAGAGAAAGAATGCTATTTTAGTTGTGGCAGGAAACGGCATATGGGGAGAATTTGATTGGTAGAATGTAGAGTGCTGGGGAAGTGGGATAGAAAAATATCCCTGGTGTGAAAGGATCAATAAGATTACTGGGCATTAGAGTAGCTTGTATCCTCAAGCCCACCCCAACTCCCCACAAGGAGCACACATCTGGCAGAGCTACATTCTCTAAAGGAAAATTGCAGGCCTCCATTGACAGGACAATAAAAGCTGAACAAAACCTTAGCTCCACCCAGTAGCTCTGTTTTAGATAAATATCTGCTAGGAGCCACATTGGGGCTTTCCAAACTTAGGTTTGAAAGGAAAACAGTGAGAAAGAATAACATTCCATGCATCCTAAATATTAGGAAATATCTATCCTTAATACTCAGGCAGTATTAAAAGTTGAGAAAATAGAAAACAAAGAATCTACAAAAATATATTGCAATATAAAAGAAAAGGGGCATTTATTTGAAGATTCACAGGAAAAGCCCATTTTTAAAAATTATATATATATACGTATATACGTATATATACGTATATATATATAATCTCCAAAAGCAAATTCTCAAATGATTGGTATTCTACCTTTACTCTGGATTATGATAAATATAAATATAAAATTAAGCTTTTTCTTTGAAATTGTGCCTAGTTAGGTAAGCATGAGGGTATATCCCAAAAGGCAGAACCTTTGTTATTTTGTTGTTGTCATTGGTTAACAGCAAAAGAAATTACCATTTAAAAGTTGTCACTGTATCTAGAGTTCTAGCAAGAGCAAGTCAACCTGAAACAGACAACTGTCTTCTGATTTTTTGGGCTACTCATGGGCCTCCCATCTCAGAGCACAACTCTTTCTCACCTAATGAGTTTCATCTATCCCTCGACATTCTGCTAGAAGTGAAAAATGCTTACATAAGTTTGTTAAATCCAGTAATTTTAATGAAAACTATTATGATGCATTTTATCTCAACCCAAGATACCCAAGCAAGTTTCAAGACTAGAAAAAATATATTATTAAATAATGAGAAAAATCAATATAAACAACAAATAACTGAAAATAAACAAATATAACACACCCAATTTGATATAATATACATTTTTACAGAGGTGCTTGCCAAAGGAGGAATAGAGGCTTCATAGTGGATGGTGGATGATAGAAGAGGTTGCAAAGGAAGTATCTTTTGTAGATGAACTATTCTTCCTGCTAAAACTTTTTTTTTAACTTTTTAAAAACTGTTAAGCCCTGTCTGGTGTAGCTCACTGGATTGAGTGCCAGCCTGAGAACCAAAGGTTTGATTCCCAACAGGGCACATGCCTGGGTTGCAGGTCAGGTCCCCAGCAGAGGGCATGCAAAAGTGACCACACATTGATGCTTCTTGCCCTCTCTTTCTCCCTCTCTTCCACTTTCTCCAAAAATAAATAAATAAAATCTTTAAAAATAAAAATTAAAACTTGTAAAACTGCTTTTGGGTTTCATGATTACTTTGTACTCAAACTGTACTTAAAAATTAAGGTATGACACAAGAACAATTTGGAGGCCACATTAAAGCTAAACAAAGGGGGTGCTTTGAAACACATGGATAAAACAGGAGCATTAAACAATAGAAGACCGTAGAAGATGCTACCCTTCTAACCCCACTTGCTTCATGTAGATACACAAACGCAGACAAGGTGGGTTCCTCCCAAAATGATGCACAATTCACATTTGTCCTTTATGTTTCTCTCTGAAAAGAATCCATGCGCCAAATAAGTTGGGGAGTCTGTTCGCCTAAAAGTATGATATAAAAATATCAGGTTCCATGTCACATTTATTTAGTGTTTTGAGAAAAAGTCACTATGTTAAGTGTGGCAAAATATAATTAATCTAACAGTTTTCTGCGCATCAAGTCTATAAAATTCAATGTATTCGGTCTCAACTCCTACACTTATCTGGCCCTGCCCACTGCTCCATCTTCCTCCTCCTGTCCGCTCACCCTAACCTCCTTTTGTTCTTCCAATATGCCATAAATGCTTGCCTCAAGGTCTTTGCAATGCTGTTATCTCCGCTGACAACACCCTCTCCTCCACATGTTAGTATGGCTCATCCTTTACTTCATCATCTGTCTTCAATCATAAAATGCAAGCTCCATTAAGACAAAGACTTTCTCTGCCCTTATCATAGTTCTATCCCCACCACCCCAGCACGTAGTAAATGCTCAACCAATATTTTCTGTTGTTGGACAAATGAATGAATAAATTACATGTCTTGGTTTATAAAGATATTAAGCAAAAGAGCGGTCATGACCCTAGAAGGGTGCAATATGACAAGTTCTTTTGCCTTTGGATTTTAGTTTTGTTTTGCTAGAAGACAACCACAATGCCCTTATCATCTTAAATGATTTTGCTTGAGAGTAGATGGGAAGATATGAGCAAATATGAATGAGAAATCAAGGAGCTTTCACATGTACAAAACTCAGAAAAAAACATAAATAATTCACAAATATTTCCTATATTGAGGATTGTCTAGTTTTCACTGAGTGTCAGATTTAAACTTTACATAATCATTATTCACTTTCATCAGCATACTTCATGAACCTCATATGCATTATTTATGCTTAGAAATTGCCACCACTGTCAACAAAAAGAGTATCAGCCAGACCTCTGCACAAAATTTTGGGCATTTGTTTATGTGTCATTCAAGTTGAAATGCTGTGTGTGTGTGTGTGTTTGTGTGTGTGTGTGTGTGTATCTGATGGTAAAGTTTTGCTTATATTTTCCACAACAAAACTAAATTGGAATGTATTCTAACGTGTCAACTTAATTTCTGCAGAAATTTTGTAACCAAGGTAAAGGAAATCTCTAACCGATGCCTGTTAGGTTCATTCATATGCAGGTCATTTTGACACAAGGCAAAGCTGTTTGTTTCATCTGCTTTCCAACAGCATTTTCCTAAAAGTTGTCAAGCTGGGTCAGAACTGTGGTGGATAAAGGCCAGGATTTTGCCTTTCATGATCAGGACAATTCAAAGCAGGACAAAAGTCATCTCCTCAAATGGTAAGATAAAAAGATATAGGCCCACTCAATATGAACTTGCAGCGTCTTTTTTTTTTTTAAGTTGTTTTTTAATCCTCTCAGACACATAAGGGAATTGAACAGGAAAGCTTTGTGATGCAACAGCGCTCTAAGGAAAGGGAGGCGATGCCTCATCAGCTCAGATGCAGGTATCACCCCGTCCTTTGTCCTTCGGGTGCCTTTGCCAGGGTGCCTAGTCTCAAACTGGGAAAGATGAGCTCAGACCCTCCATCTGTGAATAAAGGGGGTCACTAACCTCAGGAGCTCATGACTCTTAAGACAGAGCTGGAGAACTCCCCTAGTGTTCGACAGAGGCATTTAGACTGTTTTAAGCTGCTGGCAAATTTAACTTCTTATCCTCTGTGTTACCTGGCCTTAGTCTTGTTGTACTGTGTTGAAACAAGCCTAATCAGATTCATAAAATTAATTATCATTTTAACAAATGTAAGATATATGAAAATGTGCCTGACACATAGTAAGCACTTAAAATAACAGCTTTTTAAAAAGCATGCAGTAGTGACTTCCCAGCAGGATATGGTATTTATCTACTTTTCCTTCAGAAATAATGGGTACTTATACTCAATAAACACTTATATATTATCTTCTTCCTCTATCCTAATTCTTATATGAGCCTCATTTTTTTATTTCAGTGCTAAACACCTCCTTGAGCTTCATATTTGTATAAAACTTCCAACAGACATCTCTACATGGGTACCTGATAGACATCTCAATTCTCATATGACTCAAACAAATTCTTAATTTCTTTCTACACTCCTCTCTTGCTAGATCTTTTGCATTAACAGTGAGCTGGAGATAATGAATATACTTTTCCTACATTAGCAATGGTTAAATTTATATAATTATTCAATTCTTTTTGTGATATATTCAGTGTTATAAAATTTAATCTTATGTACACCTCCATATTCCAAATTTATAACTACAAAAAAGATGGCATTTAATAGCAACATTGATATTAACAATGCTGCTTGAATTTTATAAGTAAGATTATTATTTAAGAGGGATGGAAGTGTCTTTCATATGCTAAGTCACAGTCTTACTCCTGTAAAAGAATTAGTCTACTGTTCCCTTGCATTACAAGGCATCTTGTAATTACAGCACCCTGTTAACAAGAGCATTCGCTTTTGCATTACTTGAAAATGCTTCCAAGTGTTATCTTGGGACTGCTCCGTTCTGAATGGTTATACCCTTGACATTTTTATTATAAATTAATCTTGTTTAAAGTAGCTTCATAAATTAGTGATTTAAATGTAGATTACCTGAAATTATTATTCTTGGTAAGGTTTAAAGTCTATATTTATAAATAAGATTAACAAATGCATAAAGCAAATACTATATACTTATCACAGATATAATAGTATCCCACGTGGGAAGTAAGATGCTGCTGTTTATGTAGATACCAGCCATTATTTTCACATCATTTTCTTTTTTAATTGTTTGAATTTTTAATTAAATCTGATATATAGCTACTATTAGGATGTAATCCAGTCATACAGGAGTCTAAGCAAAATGAAAAATATTAGCTCTACCTTATAATTCTTTTTTAGTTCTATTTTTGACAATTACATCTTTAATCTATTTTTTCTTTCCCTCATTCAGTGGGGGGTTATGGTGTGAGGCAGGAATATAAATTTACAGCAATCTAAAAGGCGATAGTCTTTCGTCAGTCCTATTGTTTTTGAATTGTCCTTTTCCTGGACATGACTCACTCTCTCTGGTTTTCAGTGAGCTGCATCCAGATTTCCACTCACATCCAGACTTCGGAGCTTTGCACGGCACACCATGCAGGACTTTTCCCCTCAGCATTATTTATGGCAAAGTCACAGGCTATTGCATCTGTTCTCTCGGTTTGCAATCATTTTGAATCAGCTCCCTGTTCTGCCGCACCTTGGTTTTGCTGCTGCCATAGCGTTTCCTTAGATGTTCAGCAGAGGGATAGACAATGAAAGATGATTAAAATGCTTCCTGCCCCTCACTGGTTTATTTTGTGAATCCCAAAGGTATGAAACAAAGAGAGTGATGTGGTAGAAAAATGACAGTTTTGAAGTTCTGCTGTTATTTTCTTACTGAGCAATTTCCCTGGCAGGTTGTTCTAAATCTACAGATCTCAAATATTTTCCTATCGCAACAGATATTATTTACTTCCTTTTACATAGTCTCTACCCACTTTTTCACATGTTAACTATAAATCTCCCTTTTCTCTGTTTTTCAAATATATGCAAATGAGTGAGAATTATATTATCACCAGAATAACCTTGAATTAGCTATAATTTAATATAATAAAACTTATGTATTGCTAAGTTCAGGTACCTGATTATTTATTTTAAAGTATTACCTATTGTAAATTGTGCATGGATTTATCTAAATGATGTCTATGGTCTCCTCTACCTTTCATATTAAAGGAGCCATAAGATGATACAAGTGGATATTTTCTGAAGATTGCTTATGCGTAAGCTGTTAAACCAGTTACCCTAATTAGTTTACCAGTCCATGAAAGTAGGTGGTGCTGTCCCAGTCAGCATCCCCATTTACTCGGCTCCTGCACGAATGGCCTTATAGTTCCCTGTTGCTCACGTGGTTGATGCACAAAGCCTGTTCAATGTTGAGAGGTCTGCAGCATAATGCAAAGTGAACATGTCAGATAAAGTGAAGACTTGGATTCCTGCAAGGAAAAGCCACTGGGGTATAAGGTTCCACTTGTAGAAACCATGGAGGTAATTTACTGCCTTTTGCCTTTACACTGGATAGCAATGCTTACCATTATCCTAACTATGTGTGAGTTTGTAATACGAGTGGTAGGATTGATCATGCATAAGGTAAGATGGATATTACATAATCCTTTTTCTGCAGTCATTCATAACCAAATAGAGTGTGTGTGTGTGTGTGTGTGTGTGTGTGTGTGTGTGTGTGTGTGTGTCCTTTGTTTTCTTATGTTCAGGTCCACAGAAGAAAGCAAGCTTCCTTGCTTTCTTGTAATGATTAAGGACACTGTCTTTTCCCTCAGTATCCTTCACAATAACTGTTTACTGTATTGGTGGACAGATACTATTTTCTAGTTGAGGGGCAGCAAAACTGTAGATAGGTTTACACAACATCTTATATAAGTTTCAGACACAGCAAAACCACTAGAATTTCAGTATATCTTTAGGTTCCACTTGAGAAGGATTTGACCCTTTCAATAAAAATCAAAACAGCCCTGGCCAGTGTGGCTCAGTTGCTTGGAACATCATCCTTTGCACTGAAATGTTATAGATTCAATCACCAGTCAGGGCTCATATGCATAGCAACCAATTGATCTCTTTCTCTCTCCCCTTTCTCTCTCTCTCTGTCCCCACCCCACCCCCTCCTCTCTATCTAAAAGCAATGAAAAAAATGTCTTTGTGTACTGTATTTTTAGGACTATAAAACACACTGGACCATAAGATGCACCTAAGTTTTAGAGGAAAATAGGAAAAAAATTTTGAAGCAAAAAGTGTGGTAAAATATTTAATAACCTGTGACCCCACTCCACCACCCCCCCCCACAGTGAGCTAGGTAAGCTACATTCAGACTATAAAATGCACCCCTATTTTTCTCCCAAATTTGGGGAGTGTGTCTTATAGTCTGAAAAAATACAGTACATTTTTTTAAAAAGCAAAACAATGCTGTGCCTCTTCTATATTAATAGTTCTTTCAGTAATGAAAACATCACTTTAAGTACTAGGCACTATTATTGCTAATACAGTGATCCCTCACCTATCACGGGAGTTATGTTCCAGATACCCCTGAGATAGGTGAAAATCTGCAAAGTAGTGGCGTTATATTTATTTTATTATTTATAAATATTTGAAGGCTTTATAAACCCTTCCCACACTCCTATAAACCTTTCCCACACTCTTATAAACACTTCATTTGCTCTTAAACACTTTCTACACTCTTAAACCTATGTAATTTTAACAACATATAAAATCCTATATGGGCAGTCACCAGTGAAGGTTACAGTCGTCCCTCGCTGTATCTCGGTTCACTGATTGGGGCTTCACTGTATCTCGGGTTACAGTGAAGCCTCAATCAGTGAACCGTGATACAGCGAGGGATGACTGTAAACAACTTTTATGATTAATACAATAAAGAATTTATAATTAAGCTAGGGCATATATAACATCAACAAGTCTTTTCTCTGCCTTCTCATAAATTCATGTGATTGTTGGGTGGTTATTCTTTGCAGTATCTTGTATCTGAAATAATTTGACTTTTTCATAGCTCCTTTTAGATTCTCCATCTCGTTTACAATTCTGTATCTAAATGGATTTATCCTCCTTTGGTACTATCTCTTATTTTATCTCTTTCACTTCATATATCAGATCTTGCTATTGACAGCCCTAATTTATTCACTGTATGCTAGCTCTACATATTGCTGAAACTACTTGAGCTGTTTCTTTAATTTAAGAACTCATTCAGTTGCTGTGAGGTTTGTCTATGATAAGTGGTACAATACTTGAAAACTTCTCTCTCATTCAGTACTGAACAAAAACTATTTAAGAGGCAATTTTCACAAAATTGTCACATTAAGAGTATAGAGCTCTTAATGCAGATTTGGGCAATACAACCTGTCATTAAATATCTCTGGCAAATTTCCATTTTTCATAATGAACTATATAACATTTTATAGATGAATTGCAAAAAGAACAGTATGAACATTTATAAAGGTGCCTATACATCTAATTATCACAACCCCCCCAACTATTCAATAACCATTACACATTAGATTTTGTGGACATACAAAATCAGTGCCTATAATGTACTTAGCATCTTGCAGTTTGATCTCTTTTCTCATAATTCTCTAGAGACACTCATTTTCTGATTGCCCTTGTAATGTCTACATTTATGACATCGGAACAAATTAACCCAGATGACATTATAGTTGTTGGAATATATTCAGAATACATTTCTATCAGAGCAAACAGCTATAAATTTAACATTTTGTCTTTTTGTGAATTATCTCTAGGTTCATTTGTCAACCAAGAGTACCCAACACAATGAAAATTTTTCCTTTAAAACAAATATTGTATCATTCAGGTTGCAAACAGATTTAGCTGTGACAGTCATTTTTCTAATGAGTGTGTGCGCCCACATACGTAGACAGAGTCCTGTTAATAACACCATTTCCTTCATGGAGAAAGATGAGTCTATGTAGCTACCATCATTATAATCTTCACTTGGAAATATTTGGAAGGCAAATTGATGAGGAAAAATATACACTAAACTGAAAACTCAAAATAACTAGTTTTTAGTTTGAGCTCTATTGAGAAATACCTGTAAGACATTGGAGAAGATTCTTGATATTTATGGAGAGCTGTTTTCCAATATTCAAAATAAAGTCATCTACAGTGATTGTATACGAGCCCAAGGCTGTTCCCCCTGAGGAATAACTTCAGAGACTTCATACTGTAGAGAAAGAAATGTACTTCACTAAAATACTCTAGCCAAGTATGGAAGGCAGAATAATGGCTCCCCAAAGATGGCCAGAACCTAATTGTTGGAAACTGTAAATACATTACATTACATTGCTTGGAGCAACAAGTATAAAGGACACATGGACAAAAACTAGCGGGGGTGGAAATGGGAGGGGGGGTGGGGAGGGCTGGGGTGCTGGGCTGGAATGGGAGCAAAAGACAGAAAACTATACAAGAACAATTAAAATAAATTTTAAAAAAAGAAAAAATCTTAAAAAAAATTACATTACATTCCAAAGAGGCATTAGGTTTGCAGAAAGAATTAAGGTTTCTGATCAGCTGACCCTGAGAAGGGGAGATTCTCCTAGATTGTCCAGGTGAGCCCAATGTAATGACAGGGTCCTCATCCTATGGAAGAGGAAGAAGGTAAGGTCAGTGTTGGAGTGAATCAGCATGAGAAGGACTTGACTAGCTGTCATTGGCTATGAAAATAGAAGGTAACCACAAGTCAAAAACTGTAGGCCATATCTAGGCCTATAAAAGGCAAGGAAATCAATTCTCCTCTTGAGTTCCCACAAGGAAAATAGCCAAGCTATCATTTTGATTTTAGTCCATGGAAAATCATTTTGGACTTCTGACCTCCAAGCACTAAAATAATAAATGTGTTTTCTTTTCATCCACCAAGTTTGTGAAAATTTATTGCAGAATGATAGGAAATAAATACATCAAGTCATTAAACAAATAAATTAACAGTGACATAATATATCAAATATGGAAGAGAGGAATTAGTTTCCAAATTACTATACTATATTAATAAAATGTCCATTTTCCAGAAAAAAAAATAGGACATATACAAAGAAACAGGAAAGTGTGGCCCATATGCAGGAAAACCAGCAGGCGATAGGAACTGTGAAAGGGCCCAGATGTCACATTCATCTGACATCTTCTTCAAAGAAGCCCTTACAAATATGTTTAAAGACCTAAAAGGAACCAGACTTAAAAAAGAAAAGGAAGATATGAAGACAATGTCACACTGAATAGAGAATAAACAACCAAATGGAAATACTGAAGTTGAAAAGTACAGTAACCCTCAGGAAAAAAAAGTCACTAGAAGGGATGAATAGTATATTTGGACTGGCAAAAGAGAAAAAAAAACAATCAAGGAACTTGAAGACAGATCAATAGAGAACATACAATCTGAAGAACAGAGAGAAAAAAGATGAAAAAAATGAACAGAGCCTCAGAGAAATGTAGGACACTGTTAAATGCACCAACATACATAAAATAGAAGTAGCAGATAGAAAGAAAAAGGAACATAAAAATCATTAGAAAAACAATGACTGAAAATGTCCCAATTTGATTAAAAATATTAATTTAAACACCCAAGAATGTCAATGAACTCCAAGTAGTTGTTTTATGTTGATCTCAGCCTATCAACAGTAATGCTATCAGCTAGGAACGTCTGGGCCTCTACTACATGTGACAAGCCCTCACAGACATTTATTTCCCTGACAGGAGCCAATTTTGGGCTAGCTGAGCCCTTGTGCTTCTTACTATGATTTCAAGGTGCATGTCAGAAACAAACATCAGAGAACTTTAAAAAAAACCACACACACATTCAGGGCCGCACAGTTAAGGCATGAGTAGAGAATATGTGTGGAATTAGGCTTCTGCCTTCATTAGAGTCAAGAGTGGAGTGCCTAGGGTTTTGTGGATTTGTTCCTTATGGGTGAATTTAAAGTGTAAGATCAGGAATTAAAGTGTAGAAAGCAAAATACAGGGTCACTCAAGCAGCGAGTTATCTAGGTCACCCAAGGCTTTCTAAAAAGGGGAACTTTATGAGTGGAACAGTCTGGGTCTTAACCTAGTTGTGGAACTGGCATATGTTTGAGATGTATGTCTTTAAAAAATAAAATAAAATGGATGCCTCAGAGATCAAAACTTTAATGTCAGAAACATTACAATCAAAAAAGGTAATTGTCAGACACTTATACTACAGTAATATATACATAAAAAGAACCTTACCTAGACACATCAAAGAAAATATGCTGAAGGCCAAAAGCAAAGAGAAAATTTTGATAAGACAATAGAAAAATCATTTGTCGCATATAAAGAAAGCCAAATATGATTAATAGATAATTTTTAATCAGGAACAATGTGGCTCATAAGACAAGTGGATAGCACATGCAAAGTACTAAAAGAAGAAAATCTGTCAGCTACGAATCTTATCACCAGCAAATCTATCTTCAAAATGAAGGAAAAGACATCTACAAAACAAAAAACTTAAAATAATAAAGTGAGATCTTAAAACTAAAAGCGAGAGACCCTGACAATAATTTTAGTCCACAAAAAAAGAACAGAGCACTGGTAAAGGTAATTATACAATTATAAAAACCAATATAAATAAATATGTATTCTCTTAATTTATTTTTAAAATGACTATATAAAACAGTGTTTATGATTGCATTGTTGGAGCTATAGCATATAAAAATATAAAGAATTTTACAGTAACAACAGAGAATGGAGGTGGAAAGAAAACTGTGTTGGAGTAAATGACAGCTGATGGCAATGTGAATCCACAGGAACAAATAAGAACCCAAAATGGTAAATAAGAAGTCTAATACAACAAACTTTATAAATATATACTTGTTATCCTTAATTTTCTCAACTTTCTTAATAGACATGAAAGCATACAAAGTAGCAATTAAAACAATGTATTATTAGGTAAAATACATAGATGTGTAATATGCAACTAATAGCAAAACCAAGGGCAGGAGGAATAGAACTTTATAGGCAGAACATTTTTGTGTCTCACTAGAATTAAGTTAGTGTAAATGTGAAATAGATTTTTGTAAGTTAATATTTATGATAAGCCATTGTGCAACTACTAAATTTTTTAAAAGTATAGTAAAAATCATTAAAAGAATTTAAATGTTACACTAAAAATACTCACTTTTTCAAAAAGAAGTAAAGGAGGAATAGAAAAATAAAAATGACATGAGGCATATGTAAAACAAATGGTAAAATGACAGATTTAAATCCTATTATAACAAAAATAATGATACATATTAAGGGCTAAACAATTTAAGCAAAAGTCAAAGACTGTAAAATTGAATAAAAAATCATGATCTTTTTATAGGAGACACTGCTGTTTACAGAAGACATGTACATTAGATTCAAAGATAAGTAGAGTTTGAAAGTAATACATGGAAAAGTCTATATCATATAAATAGAAACCATAAGAAAAATATAGTAGCTATATTCATAGAAGGCAAAATAAACTTTAAAATAGAAAATATTGCTGGAGTTAATAACAGTATTTTATAATAAAAAGGAAAGAGTCTCATCCATCAGGAAAATCTAACAATTATAAGTATAGAAAACCTAACAATAAAGTTCCAAATGCAATACATGAAGCAAAAATGATAAGATTCAAAAGAGAAACAGACAATTTAAAATATTAATCAGAGAGATTAAAGTCTACTTTTAGAGGATGGCAGAATGAGAAATCACCTTGGTCTCTCCCCTTGAAGTTTCAGCAAATTGAACAGCTTCTCCACAAACCTTCCCTGCTGGATGCACAAACATGCCTGAGAAATTTGTGCATTAAACATCTAAAGGTAGGCCAGTGGAAGTGAACTGGGGAGGACAGAAAGGAGAAAAGCTGAGACAAGCCAGGAACACAACTCTACATACTAGAGCTCATGGTGGTGCTCAGCTTGGTGAGGAGAGAAGTCAGATTGTGGTTGACACTCCCTTCAGCTGGGAGGAGCAGAGATTCAATGAGCATCCTTGCAAGAGTGGATGTACAAGCTGGAGCTGAACCTGGGGCCCTGGGCAAGGACACAGTGCAGAGGTGGTGCTGCAGTTGTTGGGCAGTGGGCATCTGACAGAGATAGAAAACCATGGAGCCTAGCCACCCTGTAACCTCCCAGAGCTCACCTCCTTTTGCCCTTGGTGTTAGATTGAGGAGCATATTACCTGAAAATTTGAGAACTGGTACTACA
>PVKU01001008.1:0-356550 GCA_004027475.1 Anoura caudifer | reverse complement strand
TAAGCAGTGTACTTGCTGAGGCAAAATAATGCCTGGAACATACTAGACATTTAATAAGCTAATGAATTAATTAATTAACAGCCTATTATAAGAGTACAGAATAAACATCACAGAAAAACCAGCCTGGAAGCCAATGAAGTGGCAGTGGAAAAAGGAGAGTAAATAATGAATCTAAGAAACATTTAATTAAATAAGTAGGTCAGTCTTGCTTACCAAGTATATAAGTCTTAGACATTTCTCTTTTAGATGTGCAAAGACTTATATAACTCCAAATGGATTCATGGGATCTTAGAGATGGGAAAGTTTTGATTCCAAAGTCCTCTCACTTATCACCTTAACATACAGAGAAAGAAACAAAGGGTGTGGTTGATTAAGTAACATACACAAGGTGCACCAGCCCCAGAATTCTCCTTGTATGACTTGGTTCTGTGGTAGACAGAAATAAAGAGTCTTGTAATAATGTATCATTGTAATTTTCTTAAGTTAAAATTTAATGGAAAGCTTTGGTTAATATTGGTGTGCACCAACATCAGCTGTGAACAAGTGACTTTTCCCAATTAAGTCTCACATAATAATAGTCATTATTATAAATTGCCACTCCTCTCTAATTCAAATATCAGTATGTTGAATAAAGAACTAAAGAACAGCAAAATCTCACCTTGAACGATATTCTTATTGGGGAATGAAGAAATAAAATTTTAAGCTATAAAATGCAGGGAAATTCCATATCAAGAGTTTGATAAGATTGTCTTTATACCTGCAATATATTTATTAAATGTTAACAATTGATCTTTAGAACCAGCTAAGTAAAAGGCTTTCCTAATACTTAAAAATGATACAAGAGGAAAATATATCATTTTAGCATGATTATAAATGAAATAAAAAAGGTCATTTAATAGCACAAATTTAAAACACAATATAGTAGAAACTCTAGCATTTTAAAAATGTCTTCTTGTTCATAAAATTCAATTTGAAGGTGGTTGTAACTCCATGATCTTCCAATGCTCAGAGTTGTTACACTCTAAATAAAAAGCCACAATAAGTATTCACAAAATGTTTGTAGATAAAATTTAGCACACATTTAATTTTCACACCCACATCTTAAGAAGATAATCACACAGCCAACAACCAACAATGAAATGGTGATGTTAACCAGGTGTCTTTCGATGTACTTCTCTTAATTTTGCAAACCACCCCCCAAGGAAATTATTAACAATGGTCCTAGAGAAATGACTAAATTGGGTCTAGAGAGCTTCATTATAAAGCCAATTAAAGGAAGAAGGTTCATGGAAGTTCTAAGATCTTAATGTGTACCCAGAATTCAAATTAGTTGACAGAATTTGTTACTCTATTAAAATAGCACAGGAAAAATTTGGTTTTAAGTTAATCTGTTATCACGATTTACACATTCCCCCATACACACTCTCTGTACGTCACTTTATCCTCATGCTCATTTCCCATAAAGAAAAAGATGCTAAATTTGACTGACTTCCATTCAATGGGAGGGTTAGAGAATCAACAACCCTGTCAGAGCCAGAAGTAGTCACTCTCTTCTGAGGCCTTTCAAAATTAGAATAGGTGCTATTTTCTGCTGTTAAATAAAGAGATCAGGTCATCATAAGTTTTCATGTTTGCATAGCCCACCTAAGTTCATCCCCTAACATCACCTGAATCTGAAGCTTAATGCTGATCTGACAACACATGGAAAGTATGACACCTTTGGGTCTCTGCTCTATCTACACTGCTTATAGGACCACAGCCCCATGAGCAGCTGCAAGGACCTCTCCCGTGACCTGGCCTTAGCTCCCAACCTGGTTTTTTACCTAGTTCACATTTATTCCAAAGTCACTCTTCAAGCCTGCAATATTTTCTCTCCCATCCTGTTTCTTGGCTGATGACTTTGGTTCTTATTTCACTAAGAAAATAGAAGCAATCTGAAGCATTTCCACCTACTCTTACTGCCACATTTCATGCCTAGGTGTATTTCCCCTTTTACTGTGATGCATTCTTCATGAACCTATCAAAGGTCAATCCCTCTAATCTTTCAACATCATGCTTTAAGAAACACAATTCCTGCCATGGTCCTTTTCTCTTCAGCATTTTAAACACTTTCTTTGCAACTCATTCTCATTGGCATCTACATATACTAAAATATTTTTCTTTACAAATGCTTCCCTTAAAGGTATATATTGTCTACTTGCTAGCCAATTTCTCTTATGTTCCTTTATCATAAAATCCCTTTAAAGAGTAATTAACTCAAGAGAGTAATTAGATTCATACTTGTTTCTCTCATTCTCTGTTAACCCACTTCATAGTCTCCTGCTTGCCACCAGAGATACATTGTTAAATCCAATGTTCACTTTAATCCATATTTTCAGAATTTGACAGAATTAATCATACCTTTCTTGACATATTCTATTCACTTGTTTTCTGACAGCCAATCTCACTTCTCCTCACATCACTGTATTGGCTGCTCCTTCTCCATCTCCCTTGCTGGTCCCCACCATGTTCTGTAGCTACGACCCAGAACTCAGTTTTCAGACATCCCTCTCATTCTAAGCAAACTGACTTCCTAGAGGAACTCATTCCATTTCATGCTTTTAACAAACTTAAAAATGGCAATCCCCAAATATATATCTGCAGCCCAAACCTCTCTCTGAATTACAAATCTTTGTCTTCCATATCTCCACCTTGATATTCAGTGGACATCTCACAATTAAAAGACCACACTTTGATTTACCCTACATCTGCTTCTTTCACATTTTTCTCCATCTCAGCAAATGTCCGCATCATTCTGTTTGTTCTGGACAAAATATTTAGAGTCATCTTTGACTCTTTCTTTCTCTCATAGCTTTCATCCAATCCATCAAAGAAGATATAGAATATAGCTTCAAAACATAGTCTGTCTTTTAAAATAACCATTTCTTACTACCTCTACTGTTACCACCCTGGCTCTGACCATCATCATTTCTGGTATTATTGAAATGACCTTCTAACTAAAATCCCAGTGTTTATACTTGCCTTCCCCCCTCAAATCTATTCTCCAGAGACAGAAGTCGAAGCCATACTTTTAAAATCTAGGTCAGATCACTCCTTTCCTACACTCAAAGCCCTGATGGCTTCCTACCTCATTTAGAATAGAAGGTAATGATGTCCTCTAGATCTGGTTCCCTGCTGCCTCTCTGACCTCACACTCCCCACTCCCCCCCACCCAGTACAGCTAATTTCTGCTCAGTTGCACTGGCCTTTTTGCTATTCTTTGAACAGACAAAACTTGCCACCTTAGTGTCATGGTTCTTACAGTTCCTTCTGCATGAAATGTTCTTGTTCCAATGTCAACTCTCACACCCCTTCCTCTCAAGGATCTGTCATCTTTCCTTAAATTCTCCATGAGAAATAACAACTCTCCCTCTTTGAGTCTTCTTGTCTCCCTTACTCTCTTTTATTTACCTTGATTGAACTTACCACCACAGACATATGCCAGTCTCCCACACTAACAGGAAGGGTCAACATGGAGCATTATTTTGTTCATTGTTTTATTTCCAGCACATGGAACAGTGACTACTAAATAGTAGATGTTCCATAAATATTCATCAAAAGTATAAAGATCACTGTTCTCAATCAAAAGGACATTTCTATATTTTCTAAATGCAGTCAACTCTCTTTTCATGCATCTTAATCAAAATAACAAAATTTAGTGGACGCTTTCACAGTTTTGTGTTTCTGCTGAATGTGTCTTAGTAAATTGGCTCTCTTGGTTTTATAATCCCCTTTGCCAACACTTCTCATATTTGCCAGAATGAATTTAGAAACTTATCCCAGTACTGTTTATTGATGAACTCCTATAAACTTCATAGTAAATTGTTGCAAATAATTGCCACCAGACCTAAGGTTCAGAGAACTAATGTCACAAACACTGTAACTGTCAAGTTGAAAGTAGTACTTAAACTCTCTGCTCTGATTACAAGTGTAGATATGATACATAATAGGGTTAGCTTACTATTTGAAATGGCAAGTGAAACTTGGTCTCCAGCTGTACATAGGAATTCACTTTGAAAAATTCAATTCCTGGTACAGAAGCCAAGGAGAATTGAGCTAATTTCCTCTATAGCTAGGTAAATAGCCTCCTTTGGAGGTTAGCTAGCCATATCAGTGCAACCTTTTGGCTGATAGTAAGTGGGTCCATGAGTGTTGGTGCCACAGGGCTAACTGGGTGAATTTTGGAAGAGGTTAGGCGATCTCTTCCTGTAAAGGGTCAGAGAGTGAACGCTTTAGGCTTTACTGGCTACATACTGTCTCTTTCCTATATTCCTTTTTTTTAAACAAGCCGTTAGAAATATAAAAGCATTCTTTTTTAAAATTTTATTTTAATTGTTGTTCTTATACAGTTTTCTGTCTTCTGCTCCCATCCCAGCCCACCGCCCCAGCCCTCCCCAGCAATTCCACTGCTAGGATTATATCCTAGAAACCCTGAAACCCCAATCCAAAAGAACCTATGCACCCCAATGTTCATAGCAGCACAATTTACAATAGCCAAGTGTTGGAATATAAAAGCATTCTTAATTCCAGGACTATACCAAAACAGGTCACATGCTACATTTGATGCATTGCCATAAGTTGCTGACCTCTGTTTTAGAGTTTAGCATCTTTTTGTACTAAGTGTTATGGGTCAAATGTATAATTCCTAGGATATGGAAAGGAAAAGTCTTATTGAGATGAGGTATTTAATAAAGGAAGTAATAATTAACAAGCAACTGAGGACTGTTGTATCCAACTAACAATCAGTGGTAGAAAGGCAGTGGAAATGAAAAATGTAGACCACAGTAAGCTATATGGAATTTTATTTCAAGTGGTCCTACAAGAGGTATCAGATGAAATTCTATGTAGGTAGAGAATGGATGTGGTATAAAATAGATCAAACGTCAGGGGGAAAAAAGACCTGAGAATAGGTATTAAAGGCCTGAATATTAATCCTGGCCTTGTGAAAAGCATGATTTACAGAGATTTGCCTGCTGTGAAGATCCCAGGTGAAGTAGTTTATCAGTTGTGTACCTGTCATTTATTGTGTTCATATTTTTATTGAAGACCTCGTACATGCCACTTCTTCCTTTAGGACTGCAGATGTAGCAGTCTACAGAGCAGACAGGGTTCCTAGAATCATGAAGCTTACATTCAAGTCAGAAAACAGAGACAGTAAACAAGATCAATAAGTAAACAAGATAATTTCAAATAGTGTCAAGTCCTTAGTGTTAAGACATCATATATGGAGGTGGTCATTTTGGACAATAAGCCAAACTGAAAATAACAATCAAGCCTGTACTCACTTACTGCAACAGTTCAAACTAGTTGCAAAAAGTACCAGCTCACCAATGTTCCATTTCCCCCCAAGAAATAGCACAAGGGTCAGATGGATGAAGCACAGGTGGGGGAATCGTCTCAATGAATAGGAGCCCCATACAAAAAGCTCCTTTGTCTTTACAGATCCACAGGCTGGGAGGAGGGAAAGAAGGAAGAGCTAGGAGGAGAAAGGTACTAAGTGAAAGTATCTGTGTCTCAGCTAAGAACCCTAATAAGGAGGCCCAGAGTAGAAGAGCCTGGGGTAGAAATGCAGGTGTGTGCGTGAGAGTAGAGGCATGGTTGGCCTGGTCAGGGGAAGGAGAATCTGAGTCCTAACAACAACTCCCTCTGGAAAACTGCAGTGGGGTGCAGAGGCTAGTGAAGCCTGTCATTCAAAGCCTTGTAATTGCCTGTGGTTGGGCCTGATAGATCACATAGAGGATTTGGGCCTGAGATAGACTCTTCACTTAGAAGGAAGCTGTTTACATATATATAGACATGGGAAGGTCTTGCCAAGGAGGTAGATCATTAAGCTGGCACCGAAATGACAAGAAGGCCACAATATGAAGAACTGTGGGACTAGCATTCCAGCAAAGGAAAGAGAAGTTTTTAAATGATAGAGCAATAAATTTGAAAGATTCAGGGAAAGTGGGAAGGTCACTGTGTCTGGGGCATGGTGTACCAAGAGAGGCTGCTATGAAATGAGATAACTCATTTCCTGAGCTCCTGCCATCTTCTCCCAGGTAGTTTTCTAGGAACTGGAGATACTGCCTGTAAGAAAACGCAGTCGCTGCCACCACTACACAACACACTTTCAGACTCTGCTGCAGTTACTGCAGTTAAAAGGAAAAGGCAATAAAGAACATACATTTAGTGAGCTTCACTGTATCAGTGACTTTGCTGAGAGCATTACAACATTAAATCCTCAAAGCAACTTTGTCAACTGGGCTTTATAATATGTGTTTTTACCTATAAAGCGAATACATCTCAGAGAAGTTAGGAAAATCATTAAGTACAACCACTTACTAACTGAAATGACAGCCCATGTCTTTGTTTCTACATCTCACGTGACGGGAAGCTTGGAGAGTGCTCATTACGAAGTAGACCTTAAAGCCTTTTTGCCCAAGAACCAAGATGATTTACTGTTAAGTTGCACCTTCTTTTACCAAATGTTTTACCTAGCTTTGTCTAAGGAGTAATTTATTTGAGAGTCTTAGATGACTTTGGCTGTATAACTAGTCTAAGTGCCTGATGTTGCAAAAGCTCAAAGCTGCTGAGACAAGCTGGTAAGCAGATCATGATTCTGGTGAACCTCACAACACCTCACAAACAGCCCAGGATACCCTGGGACAGGGTATGTCTCATATGTCTCCCATTGCGCCATGACAATTTTATGTCCACGTGGTTTCAGAAGCACCATTCTCACTAATATCTTAAAGTGGGAAACAGTCTTTTTAGAAGAATAATTGATAGCTAGAAAGAAAAAAGCAGTAGGACATGGCAAAATAAGCAAAAGCTAAGACTCAAGAGCTCTGTGCTCTTAGCCTGACTCAGAAGTTAATTTTTATGTCTTCTTTGCTGATCTATTTCATCTTCTCTTCCGTTTTGGCTCTATCTTACTAAGAATACCAATGTCAAGTTATAGCAAAAAAAAAAAAATATGTGTGTCTTACTGTTTTTTATCTTTAGAATGGGAATAACATGCATACATTAGAGAATCTGAGTGGGACAAAAAGAACGTGCATTGTGTTAAGTACAGAGTCTTTTTCTGGTCTGAATACTTTCCCCATTGCTTAGAACGTTTCCCAAGGTTCGAGTGGAATGTCCTTATAATCACCTGCATTTTCTATACTGTTTCTTTATTTGCATACCATCCTTCGTGTCTACAAAGAGAATGATTAATATTTTAAAATAGCAGCGCAGGGTGTTTGTTAGACTGCCATTCTATCTAGGGCATTTTAATGCAATTGTGCAATGTGACTGGAGTGGAGACCTCAGGTTAATATCTACTCTTTCACTTTCAATTTAAACAGTAGATTAGAGAGGATTTGCTCTTTTTGAATGTAACAGAGACTTTTTGAGATGGAATGTTTTTAAGGCAATTTGGTTGCTGGAGTTGTTGGGCCCCCATCCCTGCGAGTAAATACTATGGTGACTACAAGAAATACCTCTCAGCTTCTTAGAAATGACTGCTTTTCAACTACAAAAAGGACAGGATGGAATATCAAATAAACTTCAGCATTAGCCCCTTCCTTTACCAACTTATCTATTCATATCAAGCAAATATTTTCCTAGGCAAAAAAAATTTGTTTCTCTCCATTCGCTCTTTTTCCCTTTTATTGACTGGAGCATCAGTGATTCCTTTTTCATTCCTGAAAATATGCTGCACATTCTTATCCACCACAGTTTCAAAAGGCTGCATCATCTAACTCTTAGTTTGTTTTCTAAGTTGAAATACTCAGTGCTACCACAGGCTGTCAAGCATTTCCAATGCAAGCTGAAGCAATTAACCTCTCTTTTGTGTGGTCTTTTTCCCAATTCTTTCAGTGAGGTGAACAATATAAAGTTAAAAAAGAAAAAGTCAGATGCCATAGAGTGGATACATTCTGTGTAGATAATTATAGGGAAAAATTCATTATTCTAACAATTCATATGCAGATTGATTTTTCCCCTAATCTTGCAGAGTTTTGCACATACTAAGTGCTCAAAAATGAATACTTTTTGCTTTATTTCACTTGTTTTTAAGAAATATGAATGAATTATGCATTTGTATCAAAATTTCTCTCTGGATTAATTCTAATGAAACTACAAGCACATTTGTTAGAGAGATCTGTGAGGTTTTAGTTATTATTGGCATAATCCATTCAATGACTAAATCACATTTATAATCTGAAATCCTATAGGAGTCTCCAGTTTTAGGACACTGCCACTACAAAACAACCTTCAAACAAAAATATTGACAGTGTTTAAAACACCAAAGGAGAGAAAACATCTTAAAGAATTACAATGAAAGGGGAACACTAAATCCATATAATATCTAAGGCTAAGATAATCTCTTCTAATCTTTTCTAATTTATTCAGTGAGAAATGAGAAAGTTTAGCAGAACTTGATTATAAAAGATTAAGTAAGTTTAAAAAAGTAAAGTTGTGTCATGTATTTGCATTCTATCTTAATTTCCTTCTTGTACCAAAAGAATGTAGATTTTATAACTGCTTTTATACTTTTTTAATGTTTAAAGAAAATGTATTGTAAAGAAGCAAATGTGAATTAAGAGCTCTAATATCAGAGGAAACCTGGACTAAGAAAAATAGGCAAAGGCTTAAATAGCATTGCTTGTTTTAAAGCAATAGATGACAATATTTCTCTTAATTCAGCCATACAATCGGATGTGCATCTTTTGCTCCTCTTCGTGCTCCTACTTTCAAAAGCATTAACTTCCTGTCACATGCAAGTTAGAGTGTTTTGCAGTGCAGGTCCCAGCTGGACAGGATATGCAGGGTTACTTCTTGACCACTTCTGCTGGGCATGCTCCTCCTGCTGACTTTTGAATGTATCACCATGAAATAAATGGCACTATGAACTTTTTCATCCCAGTTCCTTGAGATCAGAAAAATAGCTAGGACACAGCACCAATTTCTGGGGCACAAAATTTCACATGTCAACTCAGATATGTGGCGTTAAACAGAAATAGGGCCATATGTAGAGAAATAAGGCCTTACTCTTTAAAAGTTTGTTTTAAGGAACTGACAATACTATTATGGTATTACAATATGCAGTATTGGATACTGCAATACACAAAGGTAGAAAAATTTATCTATATCGTGACTGTCTTCTTTACACTTATTCCCCGCCCCCAGCCCACCTCCTTGTCCCACCCCACTAGAATTCCTGAGGCATGCAGAAGGAACACACAGCTGGGCCTAAGAAAGTTGTATGTATATATGGGTTATGTGTTTTAAACTATTTACACCGGTGTGTAGGAGGAACCAAGAGATTCTGTTGCCCAATAAAAAGCAAGAATAACACAGGAATGGGAATTGAGAATAATAAACGTTAAGAGCCCCAACAGCGACATTTAAAATGTTTACAAACCACAAAATTTATATAATAGTGATATTATAAAGCAATAAGATGCAACATAAATAGACACAAATATCTCCACATTTTCTACATCAAAACAAATGGTAACAGATGACCTCTAAGCTTTTCAGGAAATGATTCTACCTTAGTCTTAGTTCTTGGGTAGTGTAGATATTGGTAGAGTTCAAAAAAAAACATAAAGAATGAGGACATTTTCTTTTTAAATTACAATTAATTTCTTCTACAGAACATTATGTCCCAGTGTTCCTTAATGGTACAATCAACCCCTATAAAGTATCTATTTACATTAAAAGATTAAGCTATAATAACATTTTTAAATTTTTTCCTTAGTTCTCAACAAAGTACATTAGTTCAATGCAGACTCCTCAATTTGTCTAATCATATTTGCTAATCTGCAAAATTCAGTAATTTGCTATGGATCTCCCAGTCATTAGTGTCTATTAGGGAGGCTCTCCCTTGTACCAGATGGTACTGAGGGAACAGAACAAGAGAGTGGGAATAAAATGTGTTTTCTGAAACCCTCCTACATGCTACTTTAAACAAAAACTGTGATTTTTAAGAAAAAAAGTATATACTAAGGGCTGAGAACAAAACACCCTGCACTTATGGAGCATCTTAAACCTAGGAAATCCACCAAAAAAGAATCCACTAATGACACCCTTACAAGCTGGATGTGGAGGGTCCCTATCGCAATGATTTCCCTTTGCACATGAAACAAAACTGGTAGTCCATGCAGGGAGGGCCCTGTATTAGCTCTTCCCTCTGCTTATTTTTAAACTCTCCATCATTTGTAGACAAGGAGTTAGCAAATCTTTCTTATCCCATATTGTGCATTGAGGGTTTGGTTCCTAGGACAGGAAGAAAAAAATGAAATAGTTTCAGTCTTTAAAAGACCAGATATTTCTTAACTATGATCTCCCTGCTAAACAGGAACCAAGTATTATTTCTCATTACAAACTCTACATTAGTTATAGGTACATCACGGGCTCTCACCAAGTCAATATAGAATGAATAAGTAAATGAATGAATACTCGAAGAAATGCGTATGGTCTACCTTTATCCATAAGTTACGCTTTCTGACTATCTTAACCACAGTGCTTCTGCATCCTTTCATGAATGCCTTAGGTTAGGTTGCCTCCAGGAGAAGAACTGAAACTAATGATTTGAGTGAAACAGTTTATTTAGAAAGTGACTCCAGGAAGCCTATGTACTGGGTTGAGGGAGTAAGATAGGAAAGAAAGTTTATACAGAGTGTGTCAATGAGTAGGTTATCATGGTGTGATGTGCAGCCAGGGCTCAGTTTTGCTGGGGACTTCTGGGACACTCCCTGAATTAAGCTACATGCTCATGCCACCCAAAGGGTAAGGACTAAGGCATTTTTACCCATCAACTTCTGCCCATCACTGGTTAAGGTCTACTCTTAGAATTGTTAACAACCAGGTACTTCCAGCTTGCTGCACAAAAAAAAAAAAAAAAAAAAAAAAAAAAAAAAAAACAAGAATCGTAGGCGCTTTGTAATCAGAATGTATTAGCATATACAAAAATGGTGAGTGCCGGGCAGATGTTGGCAAGAAGTTCCTGTGGGAACTGGTGCACTGCCATATTTCAGTAGACTCTGCAGCCTTTTCCCACCACTCTATGACAAAACCAACATAGACCCAAACTGTGGCAATCCAAACCACTTACAAGTTTATTGTCATTTTGAAACAAATTACCTACACTGGTGCAAATATGCATGCAGGCAGACTTTGTATCTTTTGTCTTACTAAGCAAACAACTTAAGTTCCTGGCTTCTTTATTTATTTTTCACCAAGAGACCAGCTGAATGAAGATATCAAAACAGTGCAAAAAATAAAAAATAAAAGACCATTCACTTTTGCTATCAGTCCTGTTAAAATGTGTAGAGTCCATAAAAAAAATGGGCATCTCATCACAACTAGTGCAGGAAGATTACATTCACAGATTCCTCCAACATAGGTATCATTTCCCTAACTCTTTTTAAATTTATCACTCAAATGCCCCAGCCAGTGTTTAGAACCTGTCAGCCCAAAGACTTCAATAAAATGTCTAATTGATGTTTAAAAGTAAGAAATTAACTATACCTTCACACACAACTGACCTCAGGACTTTCTGTTCCCATCAAAGTTTTTTATTATTGGGTTGGCCAAAAAGTTTATTTTGTTGTGTTTTGTGTGTGTGTGTGTGTGTGTGTGTGCGTTTCAGTATGATGGCTGTAGTAGTGCTTAGTTGTCTTTAACATCATTTGAAACAATTTTGTTAGATCATATTGTGACAGCCATCATGTCCGTGTGCATTTAAAAAATTTATCAAAATTTGTGAATTTTTGTGCAGTCATTTTAATATTAAAGACTAAAGAAATGCAACATTTTAGGCATAGTATGCTTTATTATTTCAAGAAAGGTAAAAATGCAACTGAAACTCAAAAAAAGATTTGTGCAGTGTATGGAGAAGGTGCTGTGACCAATTGAACATGTGAAAAGTGGTTTCAAAGTTTCTTGGTACTATTGACATTTTGGCCAAATAATTGTTTGCACTGGGGCTGTCTTATGCACTGGAAGATGTTTAGCAGCACTCCTGGCCTCTACCCACTAGAAACCAATAGTGGGAGATAGCTGACATACTCAAAATATCCAAATCAATAAAGTTACTGGTGAAAATTTAAAAAATGTATCTTTTATTTTATGTAAAAAAACCTAAACAGACTTTAAGACCAACCCAATAAGTATAGCATCTGTAATAACTTGATTTTCTCCCAGAATTATCCCACATATCTTCATACTTCACCTTCCTGTTGAGAAAGTTTAGAGCTCTCAGCATGAAAAGGCTTATGTGCTATGATTTGAGGGAGGAACATGCACAAAGTAGGAGTTTTTTGGATGGGAGAAATACCCCGAGAAGGTTTCTTAGCGTGCTACTATACTTAAGTCCACAGGCCCATATGGCCTCAGCAATCTGTGTCTCTGCCCACATAGGAGCTCCTGATGTGCTGCAAAAGGTAATCAGCTCTTCTCCCTCCCCACAAAAATACATAAATAGGGCATTTGCTAAAGTCCAAACAGTAAGAACAACCACAGAAGGGTTTATTCGTGTAGTTACTGAAAGATATAACAGCTTTTGTCAGTTTCAACAGCTGTTGCTGATCCTTAAATCTGACAAAAAAAACCATGTTGCTATTCTACAACTCCTTTTGCTAATAGTCATCAAGGTTATTGCAATCAACACTGCTTTTTAAGATATTCTAGTCTCTACTGTCTAGTCAAGGCAAATTTTGTGGTTCCCCTTTTCCTATTTTCTTTCTCTGTTGTCCTGGTCAGAATTAGAAAACACATTTTTTAGAGATTGGAAAAGACTAAGCCTTGAAAATGTTAATCAAGTTTTCTGAGAACACGCAGCTCATAACGGCAGCACCCGTGTGCCCACACATGACTGACACCCAGAGCTTGAGCCGCTGTCACCGCACAGTCTGGATCTTGCATCGTGTTCGCAGCGGTGACATGACAGTGCCCAACGGAAGTGTGGGGGGAAATTTATGCTGGAAGTAATAAGACATTAATGGAGAAATCATCAGCAACTAAGAAGAAAGGAAAAGATCACAGAACAAAGTAATAGAGAAATAGGAAATGAGTCAGAGAGTAATAATATTTTGCATGTAAATGGTAATAACATTTGTCTTAATGTTATCAAAGCATTTTCTGCATATAAGTTACTCAACATTCGTAAAACAATATCTGTTAGTACCTACAATATTACCTACAGGCACTATTCCGGTTACTGCAAATACCAAAACAAAGCCATGGGCTTTATAGATTTTCCATTGTATTGGGGCCAAGAAACAACAGACAACAAGAAAACAAATGAATAGCTTAAATAACACCAGGTAGTAAATGTATCATAGTCAAGGAAGAAGGAACTAATATTGAATTATGCAAAACTATTGAATTAATTAGGTAATTTATTTAAGTGTTGAATTAAAACTACTCATTTGATGCCCTTATTTCATTATTCTAATTCCAGTTCTAATTTAAGCATTTAATTTAAGCCTTTAGTTTAAGAACCTATTTTATTTTGAGTTAATAAATGATGCTATTTCAGATAGGCAGGCTTCTCTGAAGATATAAACTTTGAATATCACTGTGTAGTTAGCTGCTACTCTGCACACAGCTTCTGGAAGGCAGAAGGAAGAGATTTTCTCACTTTTCTAGAGGAATCAAAGTCCCAGTCAGTAAAATGAATTCCCTACTTTGGCATTATGTAGTGTAGAATGAAATAGAGAAGTTAATAATACTTGTGTGTTATATCTATGATCTTATATGTCCCATTGGTTGTTGCAGCTAATACCATCATCTCATTTTCTAAAACTGAAGAGCAAACTGAGAAAAAGAATCATTAAGAACCTTACCCCAAAGTCAGAGAGGCAACAGTCTGAGTCCAAGTTGAATTCCATCTTCACACTTCTGTTCCTGTGTTCTTGCTGCACACTCCAGTACCTTCCAATGGAGCAACAGGCTTCTAGTAAACATTGACTCAACCTTTCTCCTATAGTAATTTAAAGTAGTAGGTGTATTTCAGTAAGTCTCACCCACTTACCAACTCAGGCTTCTTAAAAAGAACAGTGCTGTATTTCAAAGGAATATGTGAACACGATTCTTATTAGTTTGTCATATTCGTCATTCATGAATATTTATTGATTTCTTTCTTAGAGTCTTAGATGTTTAGAAAGCACAGATATTTATAATATCTGATGAAGGCCATGAAAACTCCTCCTAGATAAACTTATAAAAGTTCAGGATGTTCACAGGCTTTGAAACATATTCTTAAACCCACTGAGGTTAATGGGCTTCCAAATGAAGAATCTTCGATAAGATGTGGACCCACACTTTCCATGAGCGCAAACAAATTAACCAGGTCTCCTCAATTATATCCTCTGGGGTTTTTAACAAATATAATGTCCACTAACGCAAATGTGTATCAAGATTAAAGGAGAAGGCAGGTCCAGAGGCACATAATGTAGAGTGAGTTAATAGAGGACATGAATTACATGGATTTGGCTTGATTCTGTGAGCTTTATATTCTTGGATATAATGCTTACTATTTTTTAACTTAGTTTCCTCATCAACAAAATGTGAAAATAATCACTATTTATTTTAAATTAGATAATGTATGTCAACTGTCAAGGTGACTGCCTACACTTCTGTACGTACTCCATAATCAGTCATTATTTGGTTTGTTGCTATTGTTGCCATGGTGTTATGGCTGTGACTGGGTATTACATCAGTACATTACTGCACGGATGGTCCCTCCCTTACAATGTTTGGACCTCAGATTTTTTTTTACTTTATGATGGTGGGAAAGCAATAGACACTCAGTACAAACCGAACATTGAAGTTTGAATGTTTTCAGGCTAGCAACGTGCAGCGCAGCACTGGTCAGGAAGCCGGCAGCAGCAGCGGTGAGCCACAACGCCCAGGCAGTTGTGTGTTCACGAAGGCGAACAACTGACACTCTGCAGTGTGCTGTGCTGTCATTGTGTTTGAAGATTGTGTTTGAACTAGGCTAAGTCATGATGTTTGGTAGGTTAGGTGTAAAAGAGTGCATTTTTGACTTAGGATATTTTCAACTCAAGATGGGTTTGTCATAATGCAACCTCCTTGTAAGCTGAGGAGCATCTGTACTTCACTGTTACAGAATGTTATCAAAAACTTCTATTTTATGTGAGAAAACATTACTAAACAGAAAGTCTCAAACTTGGCCTAAAGAGAAAATAAAAGATGTGAGCAGAAGATGCTACAATATTAACTTATTCTAATTAAATACTATTCTACATGTGTAGGTACTTTGTAAGCATAGAATGGTATTTAATTAGAATAAGTTAATATTGTAAGCCAGAAACAATAGTGGATATTTCAGTACTTCACCTTTGTTGGTATTTTAAATTTTTGTTCTGTGAGCAAGACAGACTTATATGGATGAGGTTTTAGTTGGACACATTTTCCATTAGCATAATTATTTCTCCAAATTTGGAAACATTATACAATGATAAAGAGGATTAACAGAAAGGAAAGAACACTGCCCAAATGTTTCCACTGCATCTGGTTATATGCTAAACAACATCTGAACAAAGATAACTGACTTTTCACAGCCTTCATTGATACATTTGGATTTATCTACAAGAAAGATGAGACAGTCAGTGTTTGTATATGTGGATATATTTGTCTTAAATATTTACACTGCACACTGTGTAAGCATTTTGAGGAAGTTTTGTGAACTCCTTATGAAGCTTTAGTTTAAATGAAATTTGTCAAAAATGTCAGCATAAGTGAAGCCATTTGCTGACAAGAATGATCCTTAGGTTATCAGGCTGATGGAGAGTAAGGAAGTATGTAGGTACAAATATTAATTCTAACTGCATGTTGCTCAGTCACAAAATGTGACATCGTAGAGGGCATCTAATCAGAACTGAGTACTCAGGACCTCTAAGAAGTGGCCCATGTTTGTTTCACTCCCTCTATCTTCATTGTAAACACCCTATGACAGAAAGCCAGTTGTCTAAACCCATCTCAGTCTCATTCTCTCCTTCTTTCTTGATAACAGAACTTTAACTGTAGCTGGGAAATCAGACTTCTAGCCCCTTTGAAACTAGCTCTGACACTTAATATTTGTCCAAGAAGCTATAAAGAGAAGTGTTTTCTGGGGACCCTGGAAAATCTCCTTAAGGAGAGGAGCCATGCCCTGTGCCTCCCATTCCACTTCTCTACTGAGATATGAAACTGTTGGTAGAATTTGTGTGGCCATCTTGGTTCACATAGTGCACGCTTAGGAAAGCAGGGCAGTAAAATATATTCCCAGGCACCTGGGAATCTGAAGACTGGGGAGGTGCTATGTTGTTCTAGTTTAGGATATGAGAGTGGCAAATTTCTCTTTTTTTATAATTTACAACTACACCAAATTCCAACTTTTACTATCTTTATTACCATGTATTTACATAATTTCTTTCTTTAAACTTGATGCCTGGCTTTCATATCATTGACTGTCATTTTTTTAATTCACATACTCAACAAATATTTAAGAAGAACCTATTGTGTTTCTGTCTCAGGGCTACCAACTGGCTACTAATCAAAAAAATGGAACAGATTTTGACTATGGAGCTAATAGTCTATCAGGGAAGCCAAGCATTAAACAAACAGGCAAAGAAATAAACACATAATTACAAACTGTGATGTAAAAAAATAAATGATATAATAGAAATTAAAGTATGATCTTGATTTGGACGGGCATTTAAAGCAGAATTCTCTACAAATGATATTAATTGAAATCAAAGGTTGTGCAGTTACCAGAAAGAGATTGGAGAAGAAGAGCATTTAAAAATACCATCTGCCAAGAGAGAATTTAGATCATTTCAGATATTGGGAGAAAGTCAGTATCGCTGAAGATTAAAAGGTGAAATAAAAAGATGCAAGAGATGAAAATGTAGGTGAGAGGTGTATCACAGAGTCTGCCGGTAATGTTGATTTCCCATTCTGTTTCAAAGGTGATGAGGAGTTATTGAAGGAACTTAAGCAGAGCATAAATACACTTACTTTTGTTTTGGAAATGCTAATCTTGGTGTAAGGGAATGGATGGGTGGGAGGGGGCAAGAGTGGAACATGAGAAGAGTAGAAAAAATTTCAGGGATCCGAGGTGAGGGAAGCTGGTTACTTGAATTGGAAGTGATAGCAAGGGAGGTGGAGAGATCTGTGAATATTTGAAACCTGTTTCACTAGCAGTATTGACAAAATAGAAAAAGAAGATCAGAGAGGGGTATTTTGAACAATGGCATTACGGCATGAGTGCCTAGGGGAAAGAAAATGCCATATTCTAGAATAAAGAAGCCAGGAAGAGATTTAGAAGAAAATCAAGAATTTTCCCCTAACCTGGTTTCACTAAACCTGTCTGTGACACATCCAAGTGGGAATGTAAAGTAAGAAATTGGATGAATAGTCACAAGCTTAGAAAAGTAACAAAAAGGCAAGCAATTTATACCTCAGCCTGGCTCAAAACCCTTCAACAGCCTCTCACTGTCAACAGGTATAAAAACATCCAAATTCATGAGAATGGTGTTCTTTTCCATTTATGATTAACCACCGATCCTCTTTTCTTATATACTCATATAGTACTCTGCCCTCCAAAAGTCCTGTGCCCTAGTCATACTGGTCCCTGAATACACCAATAATTTGCACAGTATGTGCCTTCTCTATTCATATTGTCTGCAGCTGGTATGCAGTTCCACCCCTGCCTCACTCACAGTCATAACACCATGGCAACAATAGCAATAAACCAAAGAATGATTGATTATGGAGTATGTACAGAAGTGTAGGCAGTGACCTTGATACTTGACACACATTATCTAATTTAAAATGAATGGTGATCATTTGCACATTTCTTTGATAAGGAAACTAAGTTCAAAACTAGTAAACATTATATCCAAGAATATAAAGCTCACAAAATCAAGCCAAATCTATGTAATTCAGGTCCTCTATTAACTCACTCTACATTATGTGCCTCTTGACCTGCCTTCTCCTTTAATCTTGATAGATATTTGTCTTGATGGACATTATATTTATCTAAGAAACTTGGAAGGGTGAAACAAACAGTGGCTCTGACCATTTAAGGGAATACAAATAATAAAGTATAGCAACATGGGTGTGAACATTTAGGCACATCTACTTGGTATTTACCATGTAAAAGAGTTGGTGGAAAAATTCTCTAAATAAATTTACAGCTGGAATTATTGGGGCCATTTGGTCTTTATGCTCAAGAATGACAAGGAAATAGTAAAGACCCTTTAATGTTTGTTTTGGCTTTTATTGAAAAGAATTTATAGAATATCCCAATCTCAAATAATCTTTTGGCAGACAATTAAGAAGTAAGGAGACTAGGTAGATACCCTGGGTGCCTTACACTAGTAGATGAACTAGATAGAAGCGCATGTTGTATAAGCTATGATCAATGTTATGGCCCTTTATCATACAAATACCAACTTTCAGAGAACCAGCAGCAGCTTGCCAATATGTGTTCCAGCTTTCAGAAAATTTCCAAAACATAGCTTTACCTCCATGGCAGGGAGGCATAGGCGTAGTGCTATTTTCAGAAATGCAACCTACTGAGATCCAGACATTAGTTTTCACTAATCTAGTAAAGTTTTTTGGGAAGGATAAATAAACAGTTAGTCAAAGAATTTGCAGATAATTATTCTTGAGTGGAAAATTTTTCTAGAAGTTATTAAGCCTATAATAGAATAGATTATATAATAGAATTAAATTTTGTTGACAAGGCAAAAAACTTATTTTTAAAAGTCTGTATAAAATAGCCAGTTGAACCTAAACTTCTAATTCACCTCACCTTCAACCCATTCCAGATATGAAAGAAAATTATCAAAATAGGAATCAGCACTTGAAAATATCACTCATATGCCAAAAACATTGATGAGAAATAACTACTATATAAGTGTTATTTAGTCCAAAGGATGTCATGACTCTTTCGCTTAAAAATGCAAGAAAGCAAATAAAGGAGATATTGATCCCTATGACTTGAAATTATAAGAACTGAGGTAGAGAGAAGGTCCTAATACAAATTAGATGCACTTTTCTTGGTTCATTCTTTCCAAGAAAATTGCACAACAGAATGCTGGACAGCTTCCCCAATGCGGAGGGCAGGAGGGTATCAGGTGGAAAGACAGTGGGCTTCCCCCTGACATGAGAATAAAGCAACGTTACTAGGGAGGCCAGACATCACCATGCGCACATCTGTAAATGAGGCCAAGCCAGGAGGAAGAGTGGACACATTTGCTCTTTCAGACAAAATTTATTTGCATTCTTATAAAACATGCATTCTTGTGAAATTGCACACCCAGACTATGCTCCTTTCTGATGCTGTAGCTTCAGGATCACTCAACAAACAGCATAAATTTAAGTCAACCAACACTTCAGACAAAAAAAATCATTTAAAACTTTATTAAAAATATGTCCAAAAATAACAACACAAGCAGAACTTGCATAGATCACAGCTTGTGATCTATACTTAAGATAACATTTCTGGATTTTGGGAAAAGGCAAATTGTCAGCAACAGCCAGATAAACAAAGTTTTTTGTTTGTAAGTTTTGTTTTGTGGTTTTTGATCATATGTTATGGTTCATTACCAAACAACAAAAAATAATGAGAGAAACAATTGTAGCTAAAATTCAATCATTTAATTGTTTCCCTACATAAAGGTGGGAGTAGTAAACCTGATACTGTAATAAGATTTTAATCATCAATATTTCCATACCAGCATCAGGACCCATGCTTACCCAGAGCTAGCAAAACTGTTGACAATTAAATTCCAAAGATACCATGGAAACAATCTTCATGTGACAGATAAAAGCTATTGGTAAAATTAATTTATCATGAATGTGTCAGATATACTGATCATATTGCAATAATAACCTGAGGAAAACCTTAAGCCAGGCTGAATGTCTAAATATTTGTTGCAAAAACATAATTTTTTGAACTCTCTTTCTAGATTATGAATAAACTGTTAAAGAGAAAACCACAGGCCCAAACTGGCATCACTTGTGCCAAAGGCCATGATACCAAACCTGGACATCATACCTAACCTAATTACAGTTTCAGCCTTCAGCAACCAGCCTGGAATCTTTGTGAGAAAACCAATGAGGTAATCTGTCACTTGGGCCCTCTCAATACTCCCTGCCCCAACACACACTCATAGAAAGAACAGGCAATCTTCAAAATAAAACCCTTGTTGCTTCACTCATGGATACAGAGAACAGGTTGATGGATGCCAGATGGGAGGAGGTTTGGGGGCACTGGGTGAAAAGAATGAGGGAATTAAGAAGTACAAATTGGTAGTTAAAAAAATAGTGATGGGGATGTAAAGCACGACCTAGGAAATGTAGTCAATAATACTGTGATAACTATGTAGGGTGCCAGGTGGTACTGGAAACATCAGGGGGTCACATTGTAAAGTGCATGATTGTCCAACCACTGGGCTGTATACCTGAAACTAAGACAGAAGAAAATTGAATGTAAACTGTAATTGAAAAAAAAATACCTTGCTTTTCCCTTTCCTGCCAAAAAAGATGCCCTGGCCTAAAAACAGCCTTTTCTTTTTTTCTGCTAATAGCTAGCTCCCTTGCTTCACCCTTCTTCTTATGAAAAACTTTCCATTTTGTACAACTCCTTGGAGTGCCCTTCTTGCTAGATGGGATGCTGCTTGATTCATGAATCTCTTAATAAAGCCAATTAGAAACTTACTGAATTTAGATTTTTGGCAGAGTGATATGATCCACCTTTAAAAGCTTTACATCAGCACTGTATACCTCTAAGTCTCCCCAATTTATGTAGATAAAAAGAACCTGCAATTTCCCAAGGTTGTCTATTTTGATTCCTACCCATTGTCTAATGTTCTAGGTGATTATGTAGGTGGAATATAAAGGACACAGAGTACAGAAGTGTCCCTCCTCTTCTTCAAATGTTGTCCCATCCTTTCCTCTGTGACCCAATAAATAAGCTGAAGCTCTATGTTCTTCCATCAAATAACTTCTTCACTCTTCACAGCAACCCCTAAAACTTTTACATAAGATTTCTCAATGTTGAATTTGAAACTTGATGTTTTCTTCAGCAAAGGTTTCTTTTCTATGTCTCTAGTTGGCATTTAAAAACCTCAAACTATGCAATGAACTGCTTATTAAAAACTCTTTCCTACAGGATGTGAAATGCCAAGGTGATATTTATAGAACTGTAAATATCTTCCTCATTGAATTTAGAACTGTTATATGTAAGGGCAAGAAGTCACTACTTAGAAATGCTGAGGAAAATTAGAACAAAGTCAAACAGGTACATTTTCAGTCATAGTTCAATCTCACCACTGCAGATGTCTCCATTATGAAAAGTCAAGTAAGAAGCAAGAATGTTATAGCGAGAACTGAGGAATCATTCTTCTTTTAATACATGGAAACTTCGTCTTGAGAATAAAATTCACCGGCGTTGTTCCAAAGTAGCGATCAAAACACCAATTCAACCTTTCTGAGCCTCCTTCACTGTAAAATGGAATTAAGGCTATCGCACAGAGCCCTTGGCTAGATACTGTACCTGCTCCATAGGAGTCCTCATTAGATTTTAGTTCTGTATGTCATCAAAATTTAATAGATGAGATGAGCTATGTCTGCACAAAACAAATTAAGTAGACTGTACAAATTTTATAAAAAAGACATACAAATTCCTATTGGAAAGGAGGTGGTGATGTCAGAGATTCATCTAAGGGAGGCAAGTAACAGAGAAAAAGGGGGAGAGAGAAGCAGAATTAGAAAACCATGTGAAACATTTTTAAAAGAACAAGATATGTTTAAGAAATGGAAATAGTCCAGATGCCAGAAAAATAGATTACTTTAGAAAAGAGCTGGTTTAAGACTATCCTAGAAAGGTGGATTTGCATCAAATTATGATTGATCTTGACAACTTAGAACAGTCCTCTTAATATATGGATCTAAAGTTGGTGAGTCATAGGACCCTGTAGTTTTGGTGGTTGTATTTCTGGCTCTGTTTTTATCTGAGAAACAGGCTTCAGGAAAAATCCTGAAGAAGCAACTAATATGTGAGGGAAATCAATCAAGAGCTGCTGAGGATAGCCCAGGTAATGACAGTATCAGCCAAAGCAGATGCAGATCTAACAAGGGGAGGAGAAATGGGACATGCACACAGTGGTGGCCGTGAGGGAGGGTGCACAACTGGATGAGTGTTAAGGGAGAACAAGTGAAAGACATTTCTTAGGTTTCAAATTGAAGTAGTCAGGAGAATAGCAATATCCAGCCAGAAGAAAGAGTAGTTTTGTAAGGAAAGATGAGAGGTTAGGTTCTGGCATAATGAGTTCCAAGTGTAAATACATCGACATGATTTTATCCAGTAGATGGTTGAAAATCGGAAATACAGGAGGGCCCTCAGGCCGGAGATGTAAAAAAAATTTCAGAATTAATAGAGGTGAATCCTGAAGACCTAGCTGTAGATGAGATCATTATCACAGAATAAGGAGAAAGAGGATTAAGGGCAGGAATTTAGGAAAAGTAGCAAGTAAAAGAAAATCTACTTGAAGAGATATGATTAAAGAGTTTGAGGGCGTCGGAAGAACACCAGGATGCAGCATCGTCGTGCTGTGAGGCAGTGGTGTACAGCACTGAGGAATTGCACAGATGAGGGCTCCAGTTCTCGCTGCTTCCTCATTTGAGTATCAGTGGGCATCACAATGGTACCTACCTGGAAATCCAATAGCTCAAGACAAGCATTTAGTAATGTGCTTGGTATAAAGTTAACACCCAATTCATTTTAGGAATAAAATAATAAAAAGTATTTTTCAAAAAATGAAAATGTGAAACTAATGACATAAGTATCATTGTAGTCCCCATTTTACAAATGTGAACAGGGAGCAGACAGCTCCATGTCCTCACCCATGAGTGTCTGACAGCGTTATTTTCTTCTCTCCTTGTCATTGCTCCCTAGGGAATCAATTTGGATTCACATCCCTTGTGAATGATTCTTATTTAAGTCTATTGAAGAGTGTATATTCTAGCTTGCTTTCTGAAACTTCCATTTTTTTGTTCACACAAACTGAGTTTTGCTCAGGAGCCTGGAAACAGTAACTTAAAATAACTTTATAGTCAACCATAAGTATTTGTATTATTAATAGATACACTTGGCTTCTTACACCCATATATTTTGCCCCTAAACAATTTCTTAGACTTCAGCTTAGAGCTTGTTTGTTCCATTGTTTCTTCCAGGGTGTACAAAACAGTACTGGAAAATGTGTTGCTTCCAGTTTGTGACACATTTATATTCAAGACTTCCATTTTGAGATTAAATTGGAAAATGAATTAACTAAACTAATACCATGAGCTCTCCTTGATTACACACCTGCTTTGATGAGATACAAAAATATCTCATCTAAATATTTTCTTATAAGACAAGAAAATATCTTATCTCAGCAAAGGTGAGCACATCAACCACCCAAAAGAATCAAGCCTTTTTCTTATGCAGACTATTTACAGCTTAAGCCAACACATGTCAGGCTAGAAAACCAATAATAAGATAAATATAATTATAAATATAAATATATGTATAAATATAATATAAATATATAAATTGATTAAATCTCTACTCTTAAATTCTCTAAAAAGACAATGATATTTTTTTCAAAATCTGATAAATACTAACCAATATGCTTTTTAAAGAGTCATACCTAAGTCCTAAGTAAAAGTATACAAAAAGATATACATGCAAGCACTAGTCAAAAAAAGATGGCTATAGCTCTATTAATATCAAATAAAATAGGCTTTAAGGCAAAAAGTACTTCAAAAGATTTGATTATTATATGAAAATAAAAGTTTCAAATCACCAAGCATCCAATCATTCTAAATGTATGTGTATGTGTTCAATAACATGGCTTCAACATAGAAAAATTAGCCATTATAGGTAAAGATTTTCATACACCTTTCCCTGTGACTAAAGGACAAAGCTGGAAAAATAAGCAATGAAATAGGTTAACATCACTTGATTCTGCATGAATGAATTTCAGAAACATAATGATGAGTGAAATGAGTATAATGTAGTGACTACCTAGGGCCAGGGCCTCAGAGGTGGTGGAGAAAGTGATTGCTAATGGATAAAGGTTTCTTTTCAGAGTAATTCCAAGTTCTAAAATTAGGTTGTGTGGTTTGCATTAAGTCTTTGAATATGCTGCCACCATTGAATTGCATGCTTTTGTGTTATGTGAACTGTATCTCAATAAAGCAGTTTTTTTTTAAAAAGTCACAAAAAATGCCCACAATGTGATATTATTTCTATATATTTCAAAACATGTTATTCATGATAATAAGTACATGCACAAGATAATGATAAGCACAAAGTCAAGATCGTGCCAGCTCTTATGGAGCTAGGGGTGCGGTGGAGACAGGACCCACATGAATGTGCTGTGTCTCTGGTTGGGTGCTCCCATGATTCTATTCCCACTCCTTCATATGTGTAGCATCATGTGCTTCCCGTTGTGAACACTATTTCATAATTTAAAAACACTGATGATGTAACAGTTTCATTCCAATTCTAATTATCGTTCTACTGCGACTAAACATGATGGATGTTGATACTTTCCAAGATAACTTCATGTTCTCTGTCTACCCTTGCAACTAACTGATTTTGGGACTCAAATATCTTTATCTCATTTTACAAAGGAGGAAACAAAAAAATGTCCAATGTGATTGACTTCTACAGAGTCACTGAATGAATCTGCAACATCTTGGTAGGGCCACAACTAGCCATTTATCCTCCCATTTTAGTTCAGTGCATTTCCTAGTACAATTGACATTCTATTGTTTGTTTGTTTGTTTGTTTTCTTTAATTTTCCTCTATAGAAAAACTCTGTAAGAATGATAAGAATAATTACAACAAAAGTAGCTACCACTTACTGAGTCCTTACTATGAGCAAGTATCTTTCCTCTCATTATCTTAATACTAAACAACTTTGTGATGCTACTATTAATATCCTGTAATTATAAGTCATGAAATGAAAAACTAGAGAAAATTTTACTTACCCATGGGTAGAAAACTAATAATTTATGAAAATGTTTTTCTGAAACCTAGGCTTGCATTGCATTAAACCCACATTTTAATCACCGTTATACACTGCCTGCCTAAAATTCAATGCCAAAGTCTATACTGCCAGTCAAGAGGGTGCAAAGAAAGCTACATCATTTCTTTGAGAATGCATTTTATGCAGGTAAGTGGAGTACATAACAATTATACAGGAACTGGTACTCAAGAATCTGAAAATCTTAACTTGTCTTGTGTTTACCTGCCCTTCAGGGAATAATTTAGGCAGTAAAGAGAAACACTGCCCACATCCATTCCCTGCTACAGATGAGAATCACTCCTACATGTTTAATTGTACATGTCTTCATTAAGAGATAATCTTTCTAAACCTTATTTATATCAATATTATCTTAAATACCTGGCATGGGTGAATGGCTGAGTTTGGGCTTAAATTAATTCATTTTAAGTTGTAGTTTAATTATTGTCCTCAAAGAAATGTCATGAGTCAGAGCGGAGGGTGGACAGGGAGTCAGCAGAGACAGGCGAGGGGCTTCCACTATGAGTCAAAGCCATCCGGTTCAGACCATCTGTGTAAAAATCAGTGCTCTACTTAAGCTGCAGAATTGGAAAACATCAACTTTTAAAAATGTGTTTGATTGGAAGCCTCACAAGTGTACTTTTTGGTGTATACGTGATTTTGATAGAATATCTGACTTCTCCTTGTGCCTTAATACCAAACTCAAACTTTGGCAATTTTTTGGGGGGGATATTGGGGGTCTTGATAGCATTTTCAATCACTACCTTTTGAACAAATTTGTGCAGTACACAACAGAATTGCAAAAACATCAGTGATTTTCAAATGCATTTCGGGATTTTTGTGAAGGGGAAATTATGTTTTCAAATGAGACATGCTCCATTCTCCCCGAAATTCTCTCATATCTCTATGAGAATTTGACTGACTATTCTGTCTACCTTGTGAACAAAGCTATATATTATACTCTCACAGACATGCAAACAGTGTTTTGTCAACAGAAAGATTGTGAATTATACTGCAGAGTTATTCTGTGAAGGTTTTAAGATAGCTTCAGAAACATCAGGCTTATTTAATTCCTGACATAATCAAATGGTAAAGAAAGCACATGACTTTACAAAAGTTCAAATATTCTGTTTAAATGAAAAACTCTAAAGGAATGTTAGTATATTCTATTTCAGTAGCTTATTATATTAGTAATATATTAAAACAAACTTTGGATTATATTTCATTACCTTCTACATTTATACAGAAAAAATAATTACTTTGGTAAAATACCTGGAGAGTATTTATTTATGTATGTTTGTTCTGGTCTAATATATATGCTCAGTTTTATATTTTTTGTGTCCTAATAAATTTAATTTATTATAGTCTTTATTAGTAAATGAATTTTAATTCTATTTGACTACTTAGAATATTAAATGTAGATGTCTTAAAAGGTTAATTTTGAATACGTATTAATTTGGGGGTTTAATACATGAGAGAGAGAATAAAATAAAAAAGTTTGAAACCAAAACTTATATTCAATGCTTTTAAATAATTTTACGTAAAAGAAGTGCATTTATGTAAGCTAATTCTAGGACTCGAAGAGTATATGGGCCGGAGAGCTCTGACAAGAGTGCAGCTTCAGGTTGAACACTTGGGAACACTTAGAAGAGGAAGAAGTCGCACCCTGCCATGATAAGACTTGGTAATCAGGCCACACACCCTGCGAGGATTTCTTGTCAGAGGGAAGGAGAAGAGATTTGGTTTTGCAGAAAAACTCAAGGACTGTATTTTGGCCACTTCCTTAATTTGGATATTTGAAAATCAGGGATCCTGTTCACTTCTTGTTGCAAAAGTCCACAAGATGGAAATGAAGAGATTAGGAGGCATTTGTATGGATTTAATTTATCTTCAGAGGCCACAGAGCACACCAAGTGTAAGCTCAGTGGGCATGTTCATTGGGTGATGGAGGTAAATAATTGTGGTTGTGTAATAGCAGTGAAGCCAGATTTTTATAACTTCAGGTATAGATGTTTAACTTTTTTGCCTAATAAAAAGGACCATGGGGGCCCCTAGTCAATCCTTAAAATTATTTGCTCTACATAAAGGCCAGTCAGTTGTCAAAGGGAAAATGATTGTGCTGGAGGTTTTCAGAGACACTGAGTCCTGGGACAAAGCCATCAATTGCAGTGCAGGCCATTGAGGAAGATGTAGATCCACGTGTACATAGTGGGTATATTGCCATGTGAGCCTTAGAATTATGAAAACTATCAGTAAGTCGTATGCTGCTTTGCAAAATGGGTCAATGAAAGAGGACTAGAAGACCAGAGTGAAGGGGACAAAAAGAGACATTTAGCATTGGTTATGTCATAGAAATGTGAAAACATAAAACTCTCTGGGAGAGAAAGAATAAAACTTAAAGAAAAAATTTAGGAAAGGAAGAGAGTGGTTCTTGGGAAAGAGAGGAAATAAATAAAATAAAGGTCAAGAAAAGATTTTTAAAGTTTGTGGGGTCTTAAACATAAAATCCAGTAAACACTGCAGTACCTCGTTACGCTACAATGACCTATAATATCCCAAGGCTCCTAGACAGAGGAGCTCCTGCTCTAGCCCCCATGTTACCTCTCTCTCTCTCTCTCTCTCTCTCTCTCTCTCTCTCTCTCTCTCTCTCTCTCACACACACACACACACACAAACACACACACATCGCTGCTGTAAACCACACATAGAAACTACTCATTTGCATCTTGTGTTCGGCACTGACACAGGATGACCATCAAGAAACCACAGAAAATACTCTGTGTCTCTTATCCAATGATGTCAAAACAGGTCATTACACTCAAATGCCATGAAGTCTCGGGAGTTGTGCAGCTGTAAATGTAAGAGAAAAACACAGTCCCTGAGTGGGAAGGATTTGAGTAGTAACATTGTTCAAGTAAGAAGAATAAATTAATTTTCTTGTCAAACCTTTCCATTGAGATAGCATAAACAAATAAATCATCATATAATAAAGAATCAATCTCAGTAATGCCAAGCATTCATTGTATTGTTTTGCTCTGTTTTGCAAATAATGCCTCTGGATGTACTCTTGACATTGAGTAGTATTTAAAACACTCACACAAGATGGCTGAGAACATTATGCAAAATTATGAACTTACATTACTTTAAAATATGTGTATACCTATGTGTAGATATAACTAGATGGAAATTAAATGCTATAATTGATCATTTTTACAAAAATATTTAATAAGATTTTATTTTTAAATATCAAATCCTCAGATTTACTTAAATAATTTTGATTTTACAGTTTTATTTTTATTATATTATCTTTAAAATTTGTAAGTAATAATTGGAATACTTTCAAAGAATATATATTTATTTGTATTTGTATTTATATTTATATTTATACTTAGTAACAGTAGGGCCTATCCAGGAAAACAGAATACGCACATTATTTTCACAGAAATAATTAAATAGAAATATATATTAAATAGATTTCAGAGGATTAACAAGGCAAAAATGTAACACTGAGTAAAATAGAAATAGTTACTGCTAAAATAAGCCACCACTTTTAGGGCTGTAGGAACAAAGATAAGAGATTGAGTTTTTCCAGCCTAGCAGTTTATGTGGAGCACTGCAGAGCTGGGACACAAACCTCTAGGCAGGTCTCTCAGGGGCTGGGAAGATTGCTCCCAAGGAGCTGGAACTCAGATGTGAGAAACACACACTAGCTTTCTGGTGCTGGCATCTCTGAGCAAACACAGCAAGGCTAGTTCTGGAATGTGAAACAAACAAATGAACAAATGAAACAAAACTGAAACCAACAGCAACTATCAAGGTGCAGAACCATTGCCCAGAGAGACTCTGTCAGGAATGGGAATTAAAATTATAGTGGATGCTAGTCCTCCTCCTTCCTCTTGCTTTCCAGCCTTCCTCTAGTGTTACTAATTAGAAGACCCTAACAGCGAACCAGCTGACAAAAAAAAATTTAAAAAGAAGAATTGTGGATTGCCAAATTCAAGTCTCAGCATAACAGTGTAGTGTAGAGAAAGGTGGTTTTGAAGCAGAGAACCAAAAATTTAGTAACCTATACATTTTATACACCTTGACTACTCAATATCTATCTTCTTTCTGCATATATGTGAATTTCCATGCAACAATAACAACTCTTCTGCTTGCCAAAATATGTCTTTCTTAAACAAAACTCTCACTGTCTTCCCTAAAAAATGAGACATATATGCAAATAGTCATTGTCACAGTGTGGATGGACTGTGTGTGGAGCATGCACTTTGTGACAACCACAGTATTGTTCTCTGGAATTATTAATACCTTCTTAGAAATCAGTCACATTTCCACCTGAATATTCTCTAATTACTAGACTTCACTGAGAAATTAAATAATGCCAACCAACCTTATATAAACAATAAGGTGACATAAATACATAAAGAGCCGGGAAAAATAAGTCCAGAGTTTAAATTCCTCATTCCATAACTGGTCATGAGGTCATGGTTAGCTTCTTTCACTATTTATTTTATGCCACCTTTGTCCTTAGCCGGGCCCTTTGACAGTTGAGATTCTTTACCTGTTGGAGTGATCTAAAACTTAATTCCTAAAGAATCTAAATCCTCAGTACTTAATTTGGTGTGTGTGTGTGTGTGTGTGTGTGTGTGTGTGTGTGTGTGTGTGTTGCTTGGCATAGTTTTCCATTAGCTTTTACTATTTGATGTGGAAATACTAAAAAGTACCATGGGGAATCAACTGAGCTTCAGACATAGTCCACTTATACCCCAGTTATGAAAAAGCATTCCAATGTCTTTGTGATCATTTCAACATCCATGACAGTGACACACACACATCTACTCTAATCACCATTTTTTTTTTTCATCTATTGGTTCAAAGCTATGAAAAGTCCTGAGTGGACACGTAGCATTCCAATTCATGAACCTCTTGCTACAGCCCCTGGCAGAAGCCTTTCTCCTTTGAGAACTAAAATCTCTAAAGCAACATAACTCCGCAGAATGAAAGAATAACAGTTCTGGGGATATTATTAAGACATAATAATGAGAAGATCCACTCCACATCCAATCTTGATTCCAAAATCAATTATGCTTGCTATAGGAGTAAATAACATAATTAATTGGTCACTGATTCAAACATTAACTGTGCCTTCTTGGGTAGAACTTCCATTGCTTCAATAGTATCTCAAGTATATGATGCAATCAAGTATTATCAAGAAAGCAATTTAATAACCAACATATACATGAAATACAATTTTAACTTCTTGACATTTTATATTATGTTTATTTTACATTATGTATTTCATTAAATATATTCAATTTTGAATTTTAATGCAATTACACTTAATTTTTGAAAGTTTTACATCAGTGTGACTAAATACAAGTTGAGATCATAATAGAAATAAAAGATATGTAAATTCAGCTAAAAAATGGTGAAAAGAAAAAAAGAATCTTTAGAGTTGATCTGCTTAAATTTTTAAAAATACTAACAATAAAAGTGAATAGACTTCTATCAAATATGACATATGAAATCCACAAATGGGACATTACTAAATATTTAATGATGCTTTAGTACTAATCAAAATAATAAAAATAAACATTGTAAAGTTATAAAAATTATCATCTAATTTTCAGCTTAAATAGATCAGCGGAAATCAATGAGAATGAAAAAGAGAATTCCTCATATCAAAATTACAATTAATAACCAACAAATGCAACCCTAGACTCTATGTCAGAATATGAAAAAATTATATCTATGAAGTTGGTAAGTTAAGCATAAAACCACAAAAATTCTTAATCATTTATTGTACTATGTTTATTGGATGGTAATTCTGGAAATGGTAATCATATCATTCTGAGAGCTTGCTAATATTTGTAACAAAGCATAACCTTATTCAATTTTATTATTATAATTTTTCTATTATCCTAGCAAAATATATATATTTAACTTTATGTAAAAATTACTTCAAATGGAGGAAAAAACTGTAGAAGTGGGCTTTCTAAAAATTGTGGTAAAATAAACATAATAATATTTACCATTTTATTATTTTAGTACAGTTTAATGTTATTAAATATGTTCATATTGTTGTGCAACCATTACCACTATCCATCTCTAAAATTTTTATTTTTTTATGTTTTTTTACATTTTTTTAAAGATTTCATTTATTTTTAGAGAGGGGAAAGGAGGGAGAAAGAGAGAGACAGAAACATCAATGTGTGGTTGCCTCTCATGCATCCCCTGGTGGGACCTGGCCTGCAACCCAGGCATGCGCCCTAAGTGGGAATCGAACCTGCAACCCTTTGGTTCGCAGCCCGCATTCAATCCACTGAGCTACGCCAGTCAGGGCTAAAATTTTTATATCATCCCACACTGACACTCTGTACCAATTAAACAGTAATTACCCATTCTTCCCTCATCCCAAAAGCAAAGTATTTTGTTTCTACTATAACATTATTCACAACCAATCTTCAGGATCAACTTTGGGACCCCATTTATGATTAAAAACTTTTAAACTGGAATAAAAAAGAATAAAACAGAAAATGCAACCCAAGAATATACATGCAAGAAATTAGTAGAAGCAGGGGAGCTAAGGAAAGAATGAATAAATACTAAGAAATCAAAAACATTTAACACAGACAAGTAATTGCCAATAGAAAACACAGCAATGCTGTTCTTAATAATGTTTCTGCAATATTTAACTCAGAACAATAATGCTTTTATGGTAAGAGCAGTGCATTATTTTTGAAAAACAATGGAAAATGTCTAGATCTAACAAAGTGATTTAGAAATATAATGATAAAATAACCAAATATTAAGACAGGTAAAAATATTAAAGCAGATGATTACTATCTAGGATAAAAAAATCAGAATGACATTAGTAAACGGTATTAAAAGGAGAAAATACCATAGCTAAGATTTAAAAAGATGATACACAGTTTGTAAGGAGTAAAATAATCTTGAACAACTTATATTTATGGCACAAACTATTGAACTACCAAATAAAAATATAGAAGTCAAAGAGATTGTTATTGGTTTCCTACTTAATGTAAAAAGGTTTTTTTGAATGAAATGACGGACTAAGAAAACAATTTTCAGTTTGGGGCACTGATTTTGAAGAAAATTACATAATAGTTCAAAGGAAAGGGTCTACAAGCCAGAATTTGTCTAAAACTCTAAATTTCTGTGCCAAGCCTGAAAGAAACATGATGTCAATTGTGCCAATAGCTTTAACGACCTTTGAAACAATTCAAGACTATATGATATTTTCCAGATCTGCCCAAAGGTGGAAAAGCTTAATGAAACATGTTCTTATTTGATATTATAATGACTGTTAGACATATTAGAGAATGCTAACTTTTTAATACCATTATAATTAATGTGGACAAGATACAATTCATTAGAATATGCTAAAATTCTTCAAATCATGATCAAATTATTTTTTTCTATAAATAAAATTTATATCTAACTTCAGCTACATACAGTTCTTCGGTATGAACTACTAACAATATTGATTATGATAGCAGTAGGTTATATAAACTAATTTAAACTTGATTATTTTACTTTAAAGTTTTAAAATCTGTTTTGATTTAGGGAATGTTTTTCTAAATTGAAACCAACTTTACATGATATATAACATTCTGATAAAATATAAGGAAATTAGATCATATTTAAATTTTGAAATTAATTTCTATAGAGATTTTTCTGCATATTACAGATCAAGCTTTAATCTTTAGTTAAGATTTAAGTGGCCAAATTGAGCCATACATTGTTATTTAATTTCTCTACTATCCTGGCACTGAAGTACTTAAAAGAAAAATATCTTAATAAACACTATGTGTACTTGTATATTGCTGTAGCAGAAAAACTGTGATGTGCTGGCAAACTGTAAGATAAAATTTAAATATTTTATAGTGTTTTCTGTAATTATGATTTTATTTGAGTCCATTATAATATACATAGTATCAAATTTATTATTTAATTTATATTTAAATATGGGTTTAAGAATTTTATTCCATTCATTACTGCCTCAGCCAAGACAAAATTCTCTAACTTAAAATTCACAAATTAAAAATATATAAGAATTGTAAGGCTTCAACAAATGCCTAACAAAAAAAACATGAACATCTTAAATATAATAACCTAATTTGTGATATTAAAAGCAAAGCAAAAAAATAAAATTTTGCGTAATACATATATAAAATATATGATTTTTCATGAATTTATTAGTCATCCAGACATAGCCAACCTATCATCAGACCACCGAATAACAAACAATAATAATTACATTCAACTGTCTTTGTGATTTTACTGACTTTCCTTGAGTAAAAAAAAAATAATAGCTCTACACTTGTTAGCCACCTTGTCATTATGAAGGTATCCTTGCCGAGGCTGGGGAACTAAGAAGCAACCCTAAGAGTCCTCAGGTAGCAACAGCTTCACTGGAATCCAAATCTGTCCCATCTTACCCACCCCAGTCTTTCGCAGCTCAGGGACAGGCAAGAGGTGGCAGCAGGCAAAGCCAATAAACCAAACACAAACCATATACAGGCCATTGAGTCAATTTGGGAGCATGGAACATACTCACCAGCTTTCTGATTGTTGCAAGCACTGAAGCAACACGTGTCAATGAAATAGCTGATACCAATCATTTTCTGAACTCCACCAGAAAGCAACCTCACTGTCGCCCAGGAAAGATCCAAGGCCAGAGGTTGGGGAGCACTCAAAACAAGTCCCTAGAAGAATTCCTCAATAAGTAATTGTTGGAGATAATTATAATTTTAAATTAACATGAAATATGAGAAATAAAAATGGAAAATGATAAGATATCATTATACATTTGTTTAATTAGATAAAATTTAGCCTGAATGGCTCTGATTTAAGACACTTTTCAATTTACATTCACAACTCCGTAGAGAAACAAGATATGAAGTTATCAACCTATAGGCCCCTAGTAGAAGTCAAGGCCATTGAATGTGTCACCTGAGGCCAGAACTCACCTGAGGGATAAACAGATCCTTGGGTTACTGGGCTTTACTCCTCTACTCTGGATACCTACATTCATGCCAAGTTTCAAATTTTATTTCTAAATCATGTTTTATAAAACTGTGTGCACTTAATCTCTTTTGTAAAAGCTTTTTCCTCCAGATAAAATAAACTCCAAATCTCTATGGTATACTTGAAAAGATATTAAGAGATCATTCAGTACTCAGAAACTGCAGTGTTAAAAAATGAAAAGGGGATTTCATTCGAAAATAGAAAGTTTCATTATCTAAATATTTGAAAGCCCTTCCCCTATGAGCATGTAGTTTGTAACAGTTACGTAGACTGGCTGGTCCTCAGAGTTCCCACCCACATCTGTTCCCCATTCCCTCCTTTTGCATTTGTCAAGAACACACATTCAACAATTAAATCTTTCAAATACTCATAAAAATCACATAACTTGGCATTCAGATTTGCTACAGAAATGTCTGGCCACTGAGTAATTAAATCAAAGTTAGTTAACTCACACGCTTTGTTATTTTCTTTTCTTATTTTAGGTATAATTTCCCCATCTGGGAGAACCTTTTTAAGAAAATGTATGCATATGTTCCTTTTTGTGAAGAGTGGGTAAATATATCTCTTTTAAAGTTAGAAAAGAATTTTTTGCTTTATTTCAAGAGGGAGATACTCCTTTTGCTTTTTAGGGGCAATTTCCATTTCTAATTCATAGAAGAAGTTTGCTAGAATCAAAACTAATGACTCAGTAAGGCAGAGACAACTACAGATAAAATGCAAATGCATTTTGAAGAACATATGCCTTCAGTGAGTTAGTAGGTGAAAGATTTGAGTCTTTTGATTTTCTCCATGAGGACATTATCTTTTACTCTAAAAGAAAAGGAAAACAAAGCAGACAACTGTACTTGAACAACAATAAAATAATTTTCATAAATAAATAATAAACATGTTCTAGAAATATACAAAGAGGAAAAATAAAAGAAAAAAGGGAAACAAAACAACAATTTTCCTCTTTTAGAGGATATCAAATATAAGTAACTTTCATAATTTATTATATTCTTAAAGTTTCCAAAAGTATATGGCATACAAACTGAGAAATGTATCACTCACTCCTCAGCTCAGAGTTTCTTACTTGATGATCCCACCTGAGGTAAACATTCCCGAGATGAGGTTTTGATTCCATACTGTATTAACATGTAACTAATACTAAACACAAAATCCCAAGTCAGTATGTGATTTTGTAATCCTCAAAAAAGAAAAACCTGAATAATTGCACAAAAATATTCAATGTTTATCATACAATTCACTCTTAATATCTAGGAACTTAGAAGGGAAGGAAAAAAAGAAGGAAGGGAAGGAGAGAAGAAGAAGGTTGGTGTTCCCTATAGTGGGATTGTGATACTGTAACATAAATATACCTTGTAATTAAGACATTGGCAATTTGATTTTTTTTTTTTTTTTTGAGAGCTGGATGTGATTTAAAAACTTCCATGGAAATTTTTTCATGAGAATATTCTGGCTGGGAGTTTTTATGTTCTAGCACTAGACAAATTTTTTCCCTAGAAATTCTTTTTTAAAAAATTTTATTAATTTTTGGCATGAGATTATTTAATAAAATTATATATGTTTCAAATATATACTGTGTAGAATTTTATCATACAATATCTGTATAGTGTACTGTGTGTTCACCACCAAAAGTCTAAACTCTTTCTGTCACCACATGTATATGCTGCAATTTTGTCCTCCAAGTGCTAATAAGCAACTGGGGTTAGGTACAAGTTTCACTGGGAAAATCTCAGTAACTCAGATATTTTTGTCATCTGGAAAAAATTAACTTAATTTTGTATAAAACGAAGTTTGCTTAGGACTTGTTTGCGTAGTAAGATCTGATGCTTAGTCATGGGTAGGAAACCTGGCTTTTTTTTTGTCACTGGACAAACTACAAACAAACCTTTAGACTATTCAGAAAAAGAAAAAGATGGACAATGGTAATAACAAAAATTGAAAGGGGATTACCTGGGAAAGAGTGGGAATTATGTTGTTTCATAGTGACACTGAAGTGTACCAAGGTTTCAAAACAGAGAAATAAGCATTTCTAAAACTGCCTGTGGAAACAGAAGGAAGGGGCCCACCCCAATACCATCAAAAGAATAACACAGGTGCAAAATTATAGGGCTCTTTTGTCAGACTGGGGCCTTATTTCTTTATGGTTGGGGACCAGGTTGGGAATTTCTTTCTCTTTCCAGACATGGAAATTGGCTCTAGTGAGGTTGACAGGAAAGGTCATGATAAACCACACTTGCCTGTATCACTATCCAGATACATAACTAAAGGTAAAAAGGAAGAGAAGAAGAAAAAAAAAAAGACAAGAAAAAGCAGAAAAGCATTGTTATCACACTATATTGGGGTGTCAAACTCATTCTCACCAGGGGCCACGTCAGCCTTCGCAGTTGCCTTCAAAGGGCCGAATGCCATTTCAACTCCTTAACAGTAAAGGGGTAGTTGCATTTATACATTATTTAGGTCCTAAAATTCTTTCAATCTTTTGAGGGCAACCACATGGCTGACGTGGCCTCTGGTGAAAATGAGTTTGACACTCCTGCACTGTACCCATAAAGGCTTTACTTGTGCACTCTCTTTCTAATTTATATTAATCCTTGCAAAGCCAATGAGCAACTTCCAGCATTAAAATGTTAAATTTAGCATACATATATGCATATATATATATATATATATATGATGCCTTACTCAACTGATCGTATTGAAGCAATAGTTAAAGAGAAAGTATCTAGTTTTGTGCTAGTAATTTGTAAACATCAACTCAAGTTTATTATATTAAACTTTTTTATTTTCTTTTCTTCCTTGTCTATTGACACAGTTAAAGAGTTCTGTGTGTAACAGAAATGAAAGAGGAGAGATTACAACTGATACCACAGAGATAAAAAGGATTATAAGAAATTACTATGAAGAACTATATACCAAGAAATTTAAAAACCTAGGTGAAATGGAAAAATTTCTAGAAAAATATAATATTCTAAAACTGAATGAAAAAGAAGCAGAAAGCCTGAACAAACCAATAACAGCAGACAAAATTGAAGCAGTAATCAAAAACTCCCAACACACAAAAGCCCTGGACCAGACAGCTCCACAGTAGAATTCTACAAAGCATTTAAGGAAGAGCTAACCCCTATCCTTCACAAACTTTTCGAAAAAATCCAAGAAGATGGAGACACCCAAATTTATTTTTATGATGCCAGCATCATCCTAATTCCAAAACCAGATAAAGATACAACAAAGAAAGAAAACTTCAGGCCAATATTGCTTATGAACATAAACACTAAAATCCTCAACAAAATATTGGCAAACCGCATCCAACAATGCATTAAAAAGATCATACACCATGACCAAGTGGGATTCATCCCAGGGATGCAAGGATGGTTCAACATTCACAAATCAGTAAATGTAATACAACACATAAAAAAAAAGCAAAGACAAAAATCACATGATCATATCAATAGATGAGGAAAAAGCATTTGATAAGGTACAGCACCCATTTATGATAAAAACACTCAGCAAAGTGGGAATAGAGGGAACATTCCTCAACATAATAAAGGCCATATATGAGAGACCTACAGCCAACATCATACCCAACGGGCAAAAACTAAAATCTTTCCCAGTAAGATCAGGAACAAGACAAGTTTGTCCACTTTCACCACTTCTATTCAACATAGTATTGGAAGTCCTAGCCACAGCAAGCAGTCAGGGAAAGGAAATAAAAGGCATCCAAATCAGAAAGGAGGAAACAAACTATAACTGTTTTCAGATAACATGATAGTGTACATAGAAAATCCTATAGACTCTGCAAAATAACTGCTTGACCTAATAAATGAATTTGGCAAAAGAGTGGGATACAAAGTCATACCTAGAAATCAAAGGCATTTTTGTATACCAACAATGAAACATCAGAAGCAGAATCAGGAAAAATATCTCATTTGACATAGCAACAATAAAAATAAAACACATAGGAATAAACCTACCCAAGGAGGTAAAAGACATGTGCTCAGAAACTACACAACACTGAAGAAAGAAATCAAGGAAGACACAAACAAATGGAAACATATACCATGTTCATGGATCAGAAGAATTAACATCATCGAATATCCATACTACCAAAAGCAATTTAGAGACTGAATGTAATACCTATTAAAGTACCAATGGCATATTTCACAGACATAGAACAAACACTTCAAAAATTTATGTAGAACCATAAATGACCCGAATAGCTGCTGCAATGTTGAGAAAGAGGAGCAAAGTAGGAGGGATCACAATACCTGATATAAACTGTATTACAAGGCCATTGTAATCAAAACCACCTGGTACTGGCATAAAAGCACACAGATAGACCAATGGAACAGAGGGCCCAGAAACAAACCCAAGTCTCTGCGGTCAATTAATTTTTGACAAAGGGGGCAGCAACATAAAATGGAGTAAAAGTAGCCTCTTCAACAAGTGGTGTTGGGAGAACTGGACAGCCACATGCAAAAAAATGAAACTCAAGCACCACCTTACACCATACACAAAAATAAATTCAAGGTGGATAAAAGATTTAAATATAAGTTCTGACACCCTTGAAGTCCTAGAGGAGAACATAGGCAGGAAAATCTCAGATATTTCATGCAGGAATATTTTCACTGATATGTCCCCTAAGCAAGGGACATAAAGGAAAAAATAAACAAATGAGACTTTATTAACATAAAAAGCTTCTGCCTGGCTAAAGAAAACAGCATTAAAATGAAAAGAGAACCAACCGTATAAGAAAACATTATTTGCCAATGATAACTCAGACAAGGGTTTAATCTCCAAAATATACAAAGAACTCACATGACTTCACTCTAAGAAGACAAGCAAACTAATTAAAAATGGGCAAAGGGCTTGAACAGACACCTCTCCAAGAAGGACATACAGAGGGTCCAGAGACATATGGAAAGATGCTCAGTATCACTAGATATCAGAGAGATGCAAATTAAAACCACAGTGAGATACCACTTCACACTGGTCAGAATGGCCATCATAAACAAAGCAGCAAACAATAAGTGTGGGAGAGGCTGTGGAGAAAAGGGAATCCTAGTGCACTGTTGGTGGGATTGCAGACTGGTGCAACCACTATGGAAAGCAGTATGGAATTTTCTAAGAAAACTAAAAATGGAACTGCCTTTTGACCCAGCAATTCCACTGCTAGGATTATATGCTAAGTACCCTGAAACACCAATCTAAAAGAATTTATGCACCCCAATGTTCATAGCAGCACAATTTACAATAGCCAAGTGCTGGAAGCAACCTAAGTGCCCATCAGTAAATGAATGGATCAAAAAACTAGGGTACATTTACACAATGGAATTCTATGCAGCAGAAATAAAGAAGGAGCTCTTACCCTTTGCAACAGCATGGATGGAACTGGAGAGCATCATGCTAAGTGAAATAAGCCAGAAGGTGAAAGACAAATACCATATGATCTCACCTTTAATAAGAACCTAATCAACAAAACAAACAAGCAAGCAGAATATAACCAAAGACACTGAAATTGAGAACAGGCTGATAGTGACCAGAGGGGAGAGGGGAGGGAATTTTAGGGGAAAAGGGGAAGGGTCTGCAGGAACAATTATAAAGGACACATGGACAATAACAAGGCAGGGTGGAAACAGGGGAGGTTTTTGGTGTTGTGCTGGGGTGGGGAGAAAAGGCAGAAAATTGTACTTGAAGAATAATTTTAAAATAATAATAAAATAAAATAAATAAATACCTGAAAAAAAAAAAAAAAAGAGTTCTGTGTGATCTCACCCAGTCACCAGTAGTATGGCTAAAGAGTCCAATATGGTCAGATTTTTTTGTCACATACTCTGATCTTTCTCTGCACAGTGTTTCATTAAAATAAACCAAGTCTTCTAGGAGGATGTCTGAGCCAGAACTGGAGGTTAATAAAAGAGCAAGAAAAGGCAGAAGATTTTTTTTTTGTTTCAGACATAAAAAAATTATAGAAGACCAAGAAACCAGATTTCAGTACCTCCCCTGGCAAGGCAGTGATATATTAGGAGTTAAAAAGAATAAAACAGTAATTATAACGCTATAATAAATAGAAACTTTTATATAACCATTATTGAAGTTATTTTAATATGTTGCATCTACCAAAAGAGATATACAAGGTCTGTCTGGAGAAAGTCCAGCTATTGTTAATATAAGGAGAATGGTTTGTGCAACATCGATGTAACCTGACAGCTGACTGTGGTCTGGAATGTGCATGTGTGAATGACGATGATTTCACTTTACTAGTCAGTGGTGGCAGTGGATGTCATTGAGTGAGCATGTGTACTTTGTGGTATTGCATTCAAGATGACTGAGTGAGTAGAACAACAAATGTGCATCAGATGTTACGTTAAACTTGAACATTCCTCCAGAGAAATTATTTGGATTATTCAGAAGGCTTGTGGGGATGCAGCAATGAGTGCAGCACAAATAAACATGTGGCTCTAATGTCTCACAGGTGGTCAAGAATCTGTTGAAAGCAATCCATGTTCTGGAAGGCCTGCAACAAGCAGAACACCTGAGAATGTTGAGCACATATGGGCTGCAATCAACCAAGATTGGCGACTGACATTGAGAACTTGAAGCTGATCTGGGAATTCCAAAAACTGCTGTGTCTAAGATTTTGGTGCAGGATCTTGGCATGAAATATGCCATGGCAAAATTCATTCTGTGGCTTCTGCTACCAGAGCAGAAGGAAAATCATGCTGCAGTTGCTAATGACTTGATTCAAACTGTTACCAGTGAACCAGATTTTCTCAAGAAGGTCATAATGGAGGTGAATTGTAGGTCTACTGCTATGATCCAGAAACAAAGACACAGTTGTCCTACTGGAAATTGCCTGTTTCTACATGCCCGAAGAAGAAGCTGCAAAGTTGCAGCAAGATCAGGACAGTGTTGACTGTGTATTTGGATTCAGAAGGTGTTGTCATCATGGGTACTCAACTCCAGAGCAAATAATTAATATGGTGTACTACCTCATTGTTCTTTGATGGTTGAGAGATGCAATATGACAAAAACAGCTGTGGCTATAGACAACTGGTGATGGGCAGCTTTACCATGACAACATGCCTGCTCACGCATCACATCTCATGCAGAGTTTTTTGGTAAAACATCAAATCACCCAGATAACTCAGTCCCCCTACAGCCTAGATATGGCACCCTGTGAGTTCTGAATTGTTCCAAAACTAAAATCACTTTAGAAAGGGAAGAGATTTTAGACCATAGATGTATTCAGGAAAATACAATTGGGCACCTGATGGCGATTGGAAAAACTATGTGAGGTCCCAAGGTGCCTACTTTGAAGGGGACTGAGGCATCATTGTCCTGTGTACAAGGTTTCTTGCACCTTTTTTAATATATTTTATTGATGATGCTATTAGAGTTGTCCCATTTCTCCCCCATCATTCCCCTTCACCCTGCACACCCCCTCCCACCCACATTCCCCCCTTTATGTCCATGTGTCATAAGTTCTTTAGCTTCTACATTCCCCACACTATTCTTGCCCTCCCTCTGTCTGTTTTCTACCTACCATCTATGCTACTTATTCTCTGTACCTTTTCTCCTTCTCTCCTCCCCCCACTGCCCTGTTGCTAACCCTCCATGTGTACCTTTTATCTTCTTCAATAAATGTCTCTATTTTTCATATTACATGACCGGATACTTTCTGGACAGACCTTGTTGTATGTACAAACATATGAATGTAATTAAGGAGCACCTTTAAAAAATCATATAGTTCTAGTACAAACTACACACGTTATGTTGGGGAGCATAAAATCATAAGTATTAGGACACCTGAGGATCATTCTACATTGACAGCACTTAAACTTCAGTCTATGACAGTGATTTTCAACATTTTTCATCTCATGGCACACAAAAACTAATTACTAAAATTTTGAGGCACACCAAAAAATATATTTTTTGCAGATCTGACTAAAAAAAGCTATAATTTTGATTCATTCACACCAGACAGCTTTGTTATGTTGGCTGATATCATTTTTTATTTGACAATCAAGGGAAAAAGCAGTCAGGTATCCTTGACTAAATAGTCAGGTATTGCATGTTTTAAAAATTTTGGGGGCACAGTGTTGTGCCTGTAGCCACATACCAGTTGAAAATATCACTGATCTATGATAAAGTGCAGTATGGTTCCAAGTAGTAACAATTTTCAGACAGTGGTGATAGAAAATCTCTTAAGTTAAAGGTTTGGGGAGAACAGCCACCAATGAAGCTGATTAGAAAGCTGAGTGCTTTTAAAAGTTGAGTTTCCCTCTGTACAAGTTAACCTCTAACACCCTGAGCAGTTCTCTGATAAGCAAACCACAGCTGTCACCCTTGAAGATCAGTTCACTTAACATTACATGTATGAAAAGACAACCATCAAAGGAGAAAATCCAATTTTGCAACCAAGATACAGACCGAATCTCCCTTTAGAGAACTGAATAATGTCAACCAAATCAATTTTGGGTTATTGATCAGAGAGAAAGGACCCAAGGGCCCCACATAGTTGATGGCCCATCTTGGTTACCACCGTAAGCAAAGGTTAAACATTTGTAAATTTCATGCTATAAAAAGAGGAGGAAATAAAACATAAATTTGATGATACACTTTTGACGCTCAGGTATGTGTAGGTCACTGATCACAAACATGAATCCAAAGCCATCATTTCATGAGACTTTTCTGCATTAAATTTTGTGAGTTTCAGAGTCTTGCTATCACTTGTTTGCCTTCTTCCATGGAAGGCCACCAGGAGTGGAGATGGAGAGCCTAGGACTCTTCACAGTTCAAAGGCCTAGAGAACTCGTTACGTGAATTTAGGAAGCCTTGAGGTTCTCCAAACTCTAGCCTTGTGGCATTTTTTTTATTATTATAATTTTAAACATTTTTCACTTAACTGTATTTTAGTTATTGGAGATGATTTCCAAGGTCCTTTCTTGAACAAGATTCTGAATGTTCACTGTGGGCAGAGCTCCATCATTGTGGTGATAGGCACAGTTCTCAATTTTCTAGGATGGGAAGACCCAATAAAATCATATTTTAAAATAACCACCACTATAGGGATGAATAGACACACAAATAACACAGATAAGAATTCCGGGAGGGCTAGATCAGTGTCCACTGGAACACTGTTGGTGGGGGCCTGGGGAAGGTAGATGGGCAGGGCCTGGAAGGGAGCCAGGAACAAATGTCCTGTATGAGGTGTTTAGGCAGTGATGAGGACGGTGGTGTTCTGCTGTGGGTATGAACTGGTGACAACAGCAAAGTTGGTGAAATTGTAACTATGTAAACTGGGGCTCAGCCACTTGGTGCCTTCAATCTACATGACTCAACAATTAGTGCTAAAGGAAAGAAACAGGTTTTTTATTAACAGTGTTCCAACCTTGGTGGGGGTGGGGGCTGAGAGCACTCCTGCTCAGAACCCTGTTCTCCCACAAGATCCAGAACTTCCCTTGCTTCCAAAAGGCTAAAAGCCAAAACCATGCCCGGAATTTCCCCATGTCCTCATCTGTCCACCAGCTGGTCATGTAGATAGATCTCTATCCCATCAGGGATGAGCACTTGTGGGTTTTAGAGTCACAATCCCCTCTCAGCAGCTCCCTCGTTCAGGATCTAGGGTGCTCTGCTCTCAGCCTCCATGTAACAGTTCAGGAAACCATGTGCCGTGTTACACTGGGTCATGGTGTCTCTGAGGCTGGAGCCCAGGGAGGCACAGGTCCCTGCGTGGGACCCTGCTTCCAGTAGTTGGCTCCCCCCATGTGGGGTCTAAGCCCCTAGTGGGCCCCACATCTCCTGGTCCCATGAGCACTCCTGCATGTGCAGGGAGGAGGTCCAGAAGCCCAGAGAGTCCAAATGCCAAAAATCAGGAGAGAGAGAGAGAGAGAAAGTGCTTACCCAAGCTCTAAAGTCCTGTACCAAGTGTCCCCATACCAACAGAGTGACTTCTCAGTATATCCTTCAGAGAAGGGAAGTCTGCAGCTCAGCATTCCCAGTCACAGGTCAGCTCCAAGCGCCTGTCACATGTCTGTGCTTAGCCTGGTGGGCCCCCGCAGCTCCAAGCACCTGTCACATGTCTGTGCTTAGCCTGGTGGGCCCCTACAGCTCCATCAGCTCTACCACTGTCTTTTCCAGGCAGACCCCGAGGCTGACTCCACTGCAGACCTTCAAACCTCATGGCACACCTCCAGGCAGACCCACAGACAAACCTCCAGGCAGACCAGCTGACCTCCAGACTTTGTGGCAGCCCAGTCTAATTTAAATGCTTATGTAGAACTTCCTGCATGACCTCACATCTGGCTTTTCCTATGGTGCATTAATGTCCACTATTTTGTCAGCTCCCCAGTGTCGCTGACTCTCTCTCAGCTGCCATCTTTAGTCAGGACAAGTGTTCCCAGTGATTCCCAGGCATCCGTGGAGGGCATTTGGCCTGACATTGTCACGAGTCATTTCATGTTCTCACAGTCACCTACACAATTCTGAAGCTTCTGAAATCTTCCTTCAAGGAAGACACAGGCTGTTAACTTGCTTTTGTTACATAATGTGTCTTAAAACACTGTACCTTCCGCTGTCCCCCCTGTAGGATTGGTAGTTTAAATGTTAAGTTTAAATGTCAAGTTGTCAAGATTGTGTGGGTGTTCCCTTATTATCAGGGGACCCATGCTCTGCACCCCATTACAAAACCAGAGGCACAAAACTTAACAAACGGAAGGATATAGCAGACTACTCTTACTGAAATGTACAAAAATATTTCATACAGATAGAAATTCAATTTTTAGTGATACACATATAGAGAGGCTACTTTTCTTAATATTCAGATCTTGTTTTTAATACCTCTTTTACCTCTGATTTGTCTTGCTCTGCTTTCATTGGAAATGATAAATTGATCACTACATATATACATATATATATATTCGTATATACACAAATTCTGTATATGAAAATTCTTCTCACTTTTGAGCCTTATTTTTCCCACGCCAAATAAACTCAGTGTCTGTTTCTCATACTCTTTCAAGCATTTTTATTACTCATATTTGTCAACAAGTACTTCATTAAAATTTGTGTTTGGAAACACTTAACACTGGTATAAAAGTTGTTCCAAGAAAAATGCATTTCATAGATGAGTTAAAATAGCCCTTAGCTTAGCTTTTTAATTCTGCCTAGGACTGACTGCACTTTCACATCACCAGCTCTACTCTGACTGGAACCCCAGGGTTTTCAAGGCGGTGCCTGGCTTTTCTCTCTCCCCTTCTTTTCTTTCTATTTCCTCCCCCACCCCCTAACCTGCCATCTGTATCCCACTACTAAATCTTAGGTAAAATATCCATTCTCCCTTGTAAATTCCTCTCCAAGTGTCATCCCGACCTCAGTTACATGGATTTCTGTAATGAGATTTACATTTCTTGTTCATCCCCTCTTCTCTGAACTGTATATTCTTTGTGATTTTCTCAGAGGTGGGAGTTAGTCCTTTAATCCAACTTGCTTATCATTTTCTGCAGCAAAATTTCTAACCACTCCCCACAAGGTTTACATCCCTAAGATAGGCTTCAGATCCTCTGGTTCTTAGGAGTTAAGCAGGAAGAAATTTGGTTTAACTCTCAGTCAACATAATAAGTTGTACCCGTATCTGCTTCTTCATCTTAAACTAGGCTCCAACATGGCACCCTCCTGTGGTTACATATCCCTCGCCCCCAGTGTGTAAGTACCTCTCTGGAAGCTCTTTAGAATCTGGCAGCAGACTGCCTGAGCTGGAAATCCTGGCTTTGGAATTCTGGATCTGCTGCTCCCTGTGTGTGTGACTCTAGGCAAGGCAATCAGCATCTCTGTGCCTCAGTTTCCTTACCAGTGGAAAGGAAACAAGAATAGAACCTCCCTCATATAGTTGTAGTGAGGACTCAGCACAGTTGTTAGAACAGTGCTGGCACCTATAAAGCACTAAACCATTATTAGCTATTATTTCAATTGAAGGATAGATAAACTAGAAACACCTCAAGATTCCATCTCATTTGGGCCTTCCAATTCCTCTTTAGTGCCGCCTCCTGCCTCTTCTTTAACTCCCATAGCCTTAATCTGAAGTTTTAAAATATTGCAGTGTACCTGCTCCCAGAAATCTTCTTTAATACCTAATCTCTCTCTCATTACTTTGTTACTAGTCATCATGTAGAATTATATATACATATATACATATATATGTAATTTTAACATGCCTACAATTTCCCTAAATCATTTTGTACATCCGTCTTTCTTCTCCTCAATTATATTTTAAATTTTCTACCCACTAAACTTTCCCACTTGGCACAGGATTCTGTTCCTAATAATAGCACAGTCCTTTCTCAAAACTCTTCTTCACTATGTGCCAGGTACTATTGCAATGGTTTTCAAACTGAATCTTCACAATGGCTCATGAAGCGAACATAATTATACCACATAGATGAATAAACTGAAACATGGAGACTTTAAGTAATTTGCATAAGCAGGACTTAACCTGAGATTCTCATGTCTTAATCATTTCTTCTCCCACAGAGAGTTCACCTAAGGTACTTAGCAAGCACTTCTTTTATTATTTGATAATATGTCTTTTAATTTACTTAAATATTATTATTTTTATATTGTTGCTCAAGTACAGTTGCCTCCCTTTTCCCCCACTATGCCCCCCTACGCCACCCACCCCCACCCCACCCTCAATCCTACCCCACTTTGATTTTTATACATTTCTTTTATACATTTTCCTTGAAGACCTTTCCTCTATTTTCCCCCATTATCCCTCTCCCTTCTCCCCTCTGCTTACTGTCAGTTTGTTCTTTATTTCAATGACTCTGGTTCTATTTCGCTTACTTATTTGTTTTGTTAACTAGGTTCCACTTATGACTAATCTTAATGCTGTTTATGAAGTACCATGATTTTCTCTTGGGTGAAGCCCAGGAGTTTAAATGTTAAGAGTTTGTGTGCTGGTAAGACTATAAGTTTTGGAGTCTGACTGAGGAGGTTAATTCCTGGCTCCAACAACTTCTGGTGCATAAATTTGGGCAAATAATTCAATCTCACTAGATCTCAATTTCCTCATTTATAAAACAGGATGGTATCAACAGCAGAGTGGTTTTAGGGAGTAAATAGACTAATATCTATAAAGCACATAGTATGGTGCTTCAAGAGGGCTCAAAGCATATGTGAAAAAAATCCATGGGAGACTTAAAGGTGAATTTCCTATTATTCATTGAATAATAGAAAAAAAATAAGCAGTTGAAAGGGCAAAGGAGGTGAAATGTGGGGGTTAGCTTTAGGATAGGGGGCCAGCAAAGGATGTGAGAAATTTTAACAAAATCAAGTTTCTACCTCAAATACCTTTGCTTCTATATTAAAGCATTAACATAATATAGTGTTTGTTCAGATGTTCTCAAGGAGACTTAATGATTCATTATCTGATTATGGCTGTGCAAAGTCATCATAACAATACTCCATCTGACTTACCACTTATTTGCATATTCTCCCTCTCAGTGTACGCAAACATCTTACCTCCAAGGGCCAGCTAGTTTCACAGCTCAGATCTCCTCACACTTCCTGTCAGTACAGATTATTGAGATTTGATTTCTATATGATGGGTTATACTGAAGCAAGAAGTATGACCAAATAACAAACTAAAAATCACAAGAAGCAAAGAAATTCTGAGTTACTAAGCAAGCATAAACTTACTTCTGGTTCAGATGATGATTTTCTTACTGAATTCATTCTAAATTTATGAGTCACTAATGTGGTAAAATACTAGAATACCAATTTTATAATCACATAATTTCATAATAATCTCATAATCTTTCTCTTGCAGACTCAACATTTTATTTCTTAATCATTTCTATATACAATATACACTGGAGAAGAGATAACATGATTAAATAACCAAAAGATGGCATCACTCCAGCGCCTTCCTAGGAAATTAGGCCAGTGAACTTTCACATGTTTGCCATGAAAAGAATGAAGATTATGTGAATAAAATTCACAATCAGCTGCTGCTATATATAATATTTAACCTGTTTTATTTCGATGAATAGCGAGATCATTACTTAGCTTTTATAATACAGAGCTCGGGTCTCACAGACTTGTGCCATCAGTTCTGTGCAGTTCACTTTTTCAAGAGTCACAGCATCTCCAAATAGAAAAAAATGCCTTTGGCCAGAGTAATATGCTGCTCAAAAAAAGGCTTAATGTTGGATACAAATTTTTGATCATCTAAAATTACATATTAAATCTTGCTCTTATCAAAATAGTAATACTGTTTCATCAAACAACCATGGAATTATTACCCATGGAGCGAAATATATTTTTTTAAACCACAGTAGCAGCATCACTATTCTTAAAGATTATACTCAGTATTAAAATATAGTATTCTTAACACCTTTTATCATACTGCAATATATTTTTTCATGTGGATAAGACACAGGAATAATATATCTTTCTTTTTTATAATATTCAAAAATGATATTTTGATAGATTTTAATATTCTAAAAGTTAAGAGTAGGCATCAAATTTCATTAAAGTAAATGTAGAAACAAAAGTTGCAGAAAATCAGGCTGTATATATATTAACCCCATATCTTAGAAATATTATTTTTAAATTAAAATAAGTGTGTAAAAACCCTAATTTTCTGATATCTACTTATTTCTTGTGATTTTTCTCCTTAAGAATGCAACATAAACAACAAGGTGATCAATTGAGCCTATTTTCATTGAATTCATTCATATATATATATATATTATTAAGCTACTCCTACACATATATAGGAGTAGCTTAATAATATAAAATAAAAGTAGCTCATATATATGTATATGAGAGTAGCTTAATAATATGAAATAATTGAATTTGAATTCTTAGGATGGGGAAGAGGCATTGAAAAATGTTTTTATAAAATAAAAGTATTTGATTATACACTAAAGTGGGCCATAAAAAATGTCCTATAAATTCTACCTTGCTGATAGGACATATTTTCCAACATTATTTAAAGTAGAACACATTGGAGGAAAACATTTATGCAACTCAAATACTTAGACAAACCTGTAGAGTGTAGCCAAAAAATAAAATATAGCCTAATGAATATTTTACATAAAATATGATGTAATAGATATTTTTTGGTTTTATTTTTGTGTTGTTTTCTAACCCTACTACATGCCTATACGAGATAAATGTTGGTTATCCAGAAAATTATCTTGTGAGTAGAGAGACTTTATAAAGCTTAACACTCACATAATTGATGTTTTACTCTTCATTTAGGCATTTTGGTTTCATCTATACCTGAATTTAATGGTCAAGGCAAATAAAATATGCCTTCATCTAGTACATGGTTTTCTCTCACAGATTAACGCTCTTCAGGCACTCACCTATCTTACCCCATGTAAGACAACATTGTTACTAGTCAGTCTGCACAACTCGCACTATTCTTTAGCCCTCAGACATACTTTATGACAGCCACTTTACCACACGTCTGTCCAGTATGACCTATTTCATGAAAGGCTGGAAATTATCAGGGATGCACTACTTCAAATCAATATATTTCCTATCGCCACCTTCTATAAGTGTTACTTTCTTCTTCTTCTTTTCTTTATTTGCTTTTTGTTGTTATTAAGTCAACTAGATATTCCACTTAATTGATGCTTTTATATGATCAGTGACCCTTCCAAAAATACTTCTATTATTTGGCACACTTTTTGAAATTCCACTTACATTTTAAGTCATTTTTATTGGCCCTTTACTTTTCATGAGTTCACTGAAATAAATAGAAACAAAAATCATATAATTTGATGTATTGGTTCACTAGAGATTTAATTTTCTGTAAGTCCCTGTTTTTACATTTGGCTAAGGTTTAAGAGCTCAAAGTATTATTTCTGACAACATGTTAAATGTTTGAGGTATGGATGTATAATGAAATAATGCAGTAAATGTCTTGTGTCCATATTGATTTTGTAGAGGAAACTACTTTAAAAATCCTGGCACTGAGCAGTCCAATATCATTTAACCATGGTAACCTTTGAGATTTTTATAGAGTGTGGTACCTTCATGCTTAGGTATAATCCCTAACAGAATCCCAGTGACAAAGGGAGAGTTGATCCCGATGCTCTCATGCTCTAAGGTCATTTCAAGAAATCAGGCTCTCAAAGGATGCACTTCCAGGAAAACTAGCCAATGCCAACAAATTGAGACACAATCTGATGTTTTCTATAAAGCGTGGCATTATTTTCTGGAAAACAGTGTTTTTAAGAATTAGAAAATTACTGAAGCCATGGCTCTGAGACATATGGCAAACAGTTAAGGCTTGAACAATCCTGGACTTATTAATATGAGATATTTTTATGCTATCCTGATACCCCTTAGAGGTTTGGATAAACCTAATTAAATGATAAAAAAGATTTTCTGTTCAAGAAAGGTAACTACAGGATGAAGAAAATGTAGAGAATCAAGAAAGGTGTCTATTATGGACACTAGGTGTTTCAGGATTAGTGCAAAAGTGTCATAGGGGAGAGGGACTGTGAAGGGCATGAACAAGTGAAGGAAAATAGGGGAACTGCATCTTTCCGGCTCTCCTTCATTTCCAAATTCCTATACTTCACTGGGCCATATCCTTAACATTTGTTAAAATAAGTAGTCCCCCAAAAGTCCCTTATGCTTGTCCAAATCCCAGTAGTATATGTTTGAATCTTTTTATATTATATAGCACCATTTGAGTAAGGTAAGACAGGGAAGAAGGAAAGGAGGAAAGAAGGAGCAAAAGAATGAGCTAGTCTTTAGTAAAAAATTTTGACAAAAGCTGTGAAACCAACTATGCTTTGCTGCAGTTTTGCTGTGGATTCATCACCTTTTTATTTGTTTTCTTCTGGTCACTTTTCTAACCAAAGAGCAATTTCCCAAAACAGAAAAAAAAAATGGTATGCTCTTTTAAAGTATTTCCCTTTAACTATGATTGAAGGTACATAAGTGTTTTTAAGTTCATCTTTAGAGCAAATATTTTATTTTATGACATATTTTTTGCTACAGAGCTAATGGTAAATATTATTTGGGAGAATTATAACATCTTCTATTCATATTACATGATCAATTTGGAAAAACCCTGTTTTCATCATCGTGAACTCAGTTTCACTGATAGTCTACCTAGAATGCTTCCAGTTCAGAGACATATTTTTCTTATCCATGTTCACTTTCTTTTTAAGGCCATCATCCATACCTTCAACAAAAATGCCTTGAACATCTACGAATCTGCTGTGTGCCCACAACTGTCGAGCTCCTAGGGGCTACAACAAGAGGCCAGACAACCTGCTCTCGTAAACTTAGAGACTGAGCCAATGGCACAAAGTGATTCAAGATAGATAATATATCCAATTTATATAAAATCTCTTCAATAAACTCATGTAAATCGTTAGGTCATTAATTACATATCATATGCTTTCTTTAAACCACCAAAGGTAAACAATTCCAAAACAAATAATACTAAGTCATTTTGCTAAAATAGGAAAAAATAATTTTTACAAAATTCTAAACTTTGCTCCCAATATAAGTAAATTTTTGTTTGTTTGTTTCTCATTTTTCAACTTGGTAAAATGTCTGTAATGTTAATTGGGCCATTTGTCAGTTGTCAGCAGGTTAGTTTTTTCAAACTTAAATTCTGTTCTCAGCATTCATTTTTCATATTATTTAATATTACAGAGTGCACCCTTTTAAACTGTGAGCCCTACATACAAAACCATTTAGCATAAATAATACTTGAAACCTGGAGTAATGCTAAATTGTTCAGCTGATGGGATTGAGCCCTACGAAAACGGTATGTAGGCCAATGGAAACAAGTTTGTTTTGGCCAATCCTGAAGCAAATATAGGTATTTTTAGAGTGCTAACATTATCCTTATTATGGGAAGTAAAAATTGATAATAACTTTTTAAAATTATCATGTCCCCTCAGCCTAAATTCTATTGGATTAAGTAGCATTTAAGAAAAAATAAAGTACATATATACTACATCCCTGTTATGCAATTTCACAACTGCCAGCAGTTTTCTAAACTATCAAGTGACCCAAAGAAAAAGCATTACAACTATAAAGGACTCAAAAGCAATTTGGGAAAATGTTATTTGAAGTCTCTGAGGCTTCTAAAGGCCAAACACATGGAAGTTTATTTTCCATTTTTACTGACTGTAGTTTTATCCAGACCAGTGGTTCTTTCATTTCATGGTATTTCCTCAATCCATTGCTCCAAGATCTCAGCTTTCGCCACAGTCAGGGTGACAAAGAAAGCAGAGCAGCAATTACCACCAGCAGGTCCTATCTGGCCGCTGCCTCCACTGACACAGCTATTTTCGCAGCAGCTATAAATGCGCTGGACTGCCTTTGACCTTTTCCTCATCTCCGTGAGCTACAAAGGAGGAACTCTCGTTGAACTGTTATTTTTCTCCTAAGATCCATAACTTGTAAAATCTTCAAACTGAGATATTATAAGAGAATATTATAAAAGAATACAATCACAATCAAATGTGCCCAGAAGCTTCCTGGAGATTTCAGGTTGCTGCCTCTACATTTTCTTTTCTTTTATTTTCTTTTTTTGAGTTTTACAAAACGCTAGTTAGCAGTTATTTCTTTGCAGAAATCATCCATGATAGTAAATTTTATCTAATGCAACATAAATTCACAGCTGGACTTGCTATTATCTTGCTGAATAAGGAAGTGTATTGAAAATAATTGGGGTGAGGAAAAGTTGCCTTGTTTTCTTCTTTTATGTTCACTTTTTATTATACTTTGTTGTGCTTTGTGGATATACTGCCTCATATTGTTTCATTTGTGTTGTCTCTTTAGGTGCAGTGAATCCCTCAGACCAGCGAGGAGGATTCCTAATTTGTAAAAGCCTCCTTTCATGCTCAACACAATAATATATGATAAAGAACGCCTTCCTAACATAACCAACTAATTAATTACCTATTGCTTTGAAGGTAAATTTTATAATAATTATCTACAAAATCATTATTTTAATTTCCCTAAAAATAAAATTAATTTTGAATAAATTTAATACTCTCAAAGTAAATTATTAATTTGCATTCTTCTGTGGGAGTAATATAGAATCTATGTATGGTGTCATAAATAATATACATATGCACTATAAATACTAATATATTGGGGGCAAAGGAGGTTTACAGTTGTGAATATGCAAAAGTTTTTTCTTGTATTATTATTTATTAGGTATATTATTTTCCCTAAGAACAACAGTAAACCTAGTTTTACCTCACCCTGTATATAGACACATAATATATACATGTACATATAACATATGATAGAATGTTATCAACTAAATTATGAAATCACAGGGCAAACTGTGTGTGTTTTTGTCAAAGAACAATTTTTTTAATATTTTTAATTTATTCTTAGAGAGAGGGCAAGGGAAGGAGAAAGAGAGGGAGAGAAACATCAGTGTATGCTTATCTCATGCATGTCCCCCACTGGGGACCTGGCCCACAAACCAGGCATGTGTCCTGACTAGGAATCGAACCAGCGTCCCTTTGGTTTGCAGGCTGGAACTCAATGCACTGAGCCACACCAGCCAGGGCTCAAAGAACCACTTTTATATAGTCTTCCTTCTAATCCTATATTTCTAGGGATTATTAGAAACTTTTGCATTGAAAAATCTGTGAGGCTACAGTTGTATATTCAATGAAATCAACTACTTAATCTAAGTATATAGATAATGGTTTAACTTTCTAGGTATATTATAAATTAGAAGGAATCTTTGTTTATTCTCTGTCAGGGGCAAGTTTCTCTGTTTTGTTTGTTCCTGTAGTCCACTTAGAATAATGCTTGGTGCCTAATAGGATCTCCATCAATATTTGTTAAGTGAGGAAGAGAAAGACTTTTGATTGTGTACAAGAAGGCAACATGTGAGTTTACATGTGATGGGATTATCTAGGGAAGGAAGAAGGGATAAGGAGCTTAGCAAAGAGGCAGAACAACTTGTGCAAAGGCCCAGTTGCAGAAGATAATAAATGAGCAATGGTTCATTGCTGAAAATTCTCAGAGAGGCTAGAATACTGAAAATGGAGACAGTGATTGGTGATTTCTTCGAGATAGAAATGGACTACACTATAAAAATGTTTCCAGGCCCTGTTGATGATGATGGTCTTTATTTTTAGAGCAATCAGAGCATTGCAGGATGTCTGGGAGTATGGAGGCATAATCTGATTTACATTTTGAGGAAATTATTCTTGAGAAGCTAAGAAGGGTTTAGATGGCAGCCTAAGTAGAAACAGGGAGCCCAGTTAGTAGGCTGCAGGTACTCCAGGTAAGAGGTGATGTGGGCTGCCCTAGATGGTAATGGTGAAATGGAAAGTAGCTTATCATTTGAAATAAGGTCACAGTGCTGTGCTTTCTCCCCATACCATTTAGCAGAGTTTGTAATCGCTCATTTGTTTATATAACTATTTAGTAATGTCTTCCTCTACTGTTCTCTGATCTCCATAAGGCTGATAGTATTTCTAGTCTGGTTCTCCACTCTTCCCCAGTACCTAAAACCACCCTACCTAACATACCAACTGCTCCTTAAGTATCTGTTGTGTGAATAAATGAAAGTGCATTCCAAATTAAAGCAATCTTGTTACCATACATAAAAGTAAAGAGAGATTTTCTTAACAAAACATATATGAAACACTGAATTTTAGAATTATAAAAGAAATTTCAAAGTACTACAAGAACCTTAAATATATAGGAATTCTAAAGTTTACTATGCTTTACAATGTATTTAAAAGAAAATTGACTTACATAGTTCCAACATGAGTAGCTCACAATCTCATGAGGCAAATCTCATGAGGCAATTTATTCCATTCCCAAAAACGAGGCTTCAAAATTAACTCTTATGATAAAACAAATACCTACTGGTTTTACTTTCACTATTAATCCTAGTTCTCAATTTTGGAAAAAATCTAATCCTTTTATTATTTTCAAAGTTGTTTATATATTTAAAGATGGCTCTGCCAAGTCTACTTTTTCAAGATTAGATAATTTTAATGGCTTCCAAATGACCCGCTTTCTTAGCATCATATTTTATACATACATTTTTAAATTTATGAAGCAGGACTTCTGGCCAAGATGGAGGTGTAGGTAAACACACTTTGCATCTTTGCACAAGCAGAAGAAGGAAAATAATAAATTTACAAACAAAAAATAAGCAGAACTGCTAGAAAATTGAACTGTATGGAAGCCCCACAACCAAGGAGTTAAAGAAGAAACATTCCTTCAGACCAGTAGGAGGGGCGGAGGTGGGCAGCTGGGGTGGAGAAGATGCATGGCAAGATAGCAGCTAAAGGACTGGGTGGGCAAGCCATTGGCTGGCAGACCAGGCAGTCCCACATTTGTGTGCAAGACAGACTATACAACCCAGGGTTCCAGCGCAAGAAAAAAAAGCCTCAGAACCTCTGTCTATAAAAACCTGTGAGGTTTCAGGCAGTGGGAAAAATTCCCAGCATCACAGTAGAGTTCACTGGAGAGACCCATGAGGTCCTAGAATGTACACAAACCCACCCACCTGGGAATCAGCACCAGAAGAGCCCAATTTGCTTGCAGGTAGAAAGGAAAGTGACTGAAAACCAGCCGAGAGCTGAACAAGGAGAATTGTTCCCTCTCAGACCCCTCTCCCACATATAGTGCCACAGTGCAGCCATGTGAGTTGACCTGCCCTGGCAAAATCCAAAGGCTCCACCCCATACAATGTAATGGGTGCACTAAATCAAAGAAATATGGCCCAAATGAAAGAACAGATCAAAGCTCCAGAAAAAATACAACTGAGCAATGAAGAGATAGTGAACCTATGAGATGTAGAGTTCAACACTGATAACCAGGATGCTCACAGAATTGGTTGATTATGGTCACAAAACAGAGGAAAAAGTAAAGACTATGAAAAGTAAAATAAAGGAAAATGTACAGAGAACCAACAGTAAAGGGAAGGAAACCAGGATCAAATTAACAATTTGGACCAGAAGGAAGAAATAAACATTCAACCAGAACAGAATGAGAAAACAATTTTTTTTTAAATGAGAAGAGGCTTAGGAACATCTGGGACTTTAAATGTTCCAACATCCAAGGCATAGGGGTGCCAGAAGGAGAAGAAGAAGAGCAAGAAATTAAAACCTTTTTTGAAAAAAATAATGAAGGAAAACTTCCCCTATCTGGTAAAGGAAATAGACTTCGGGAAAGTTAGGAAAATCAGAGAGTCCCAAAGAAGTTGGACTCAAGAAGCCCACACCAAGGCACATCATTATTACATCACCCAAGATTACAAATAAGGAGAGAATCTTAAAAGCAGCAAGAGGAAAGGAAAGAATTACCTCCAAAGGAGTTCTCATAGGACTATCAGCTGACTTCTCAAAAGAAACCTTGAGGCAGAAGGGGCTAGAAAGAAGTATTCCAAGTCATGAAAGGCAGGGACATACATCCAAGATTACTCTATCCAGCAACGCTATCACTTAGAATTTTAAGGCAGATACAGTGCTTCCCAGACAAGGTAAAACTAAAGGAGTTCATCATCACAAAGCCCTTATTATAGGAAATGTTAATGGGACTTATCTAAGAAAAAGAAGATCAAAACTACAAACAGCAAAATGACAACAAACTCACAACTATCAACAACTGAACCTAAAAACAGAAACAAAAACAAATTAAACAACTAGAAGAGGAACAGAATCACAGAAATGGAGATCACATGGAGGGTTATCAGGAGGGAGAGGGGAGAATGGAGGAAAAGATACAGAGAACAAGTAGCGTAAATGGTAGGTACAAAATAGATGGGGACGTTAAGAATTGTATGGGAAATGAAAAGGCAAAGAACTTCTATGTACGACCGACCCATGGACATGAACTAATTGGGGCGGGGGGGGGAATGCTTGTGGGAGAGGTGTTGCAGGGCAGAGGGGTATAAAGGGGAGAAAGAAATGGGACAACAGTAATAGCATAATCAACAAAATATACTCAAAAATAAATTTATGAAGCAAAGGTTCAACACAATGCTGTAATTGAGATTTGACTATATTTTGTGAGATAGGTTTAGCATTTCCCATAAACAATTTAAAAGAACTAAAAACTGACTGAAGACAAGTCACATGGAGTCTCCTCATTTATAGCTTATGCTTTGATTTATGTGATTAATTCCCATGACATGTGAACCTCAACATTCTTCACAACAAGAACATGATGATCAGAAAGTTAAATGAGCCCTGGCTGGTGTACTTCAGTGGATTGAGCACGGGCCTGTGAACCAAAGGACAGTGGTTCAATTCCCAGTCAGGGCACATGCCTGGGTTGCAGGCCAGTTCCTGACAAGGGACACACAAGAGGCAACCGTACATTGATATCTCTCTCCCTCTCTCCTTCCCTTCCCCTCTAAAGATAAATAAATAAAATGTTTTAAAAAAAGAACGTTAAATGATCCTTGCCATGTTTCCACTGATATTAATTATTAATATATTTCTAACTTCCTGGCAGCATCTTTGTGTGTGTGTGTGTGTGTGTGTGTGTGCACAATAGATTTTATTGAAACACAATTTTTCCCCTGAAATCATTTGTATCAAAGAGCTAAATCAAGACCAATTCACTTACTGTATTAATTATAGTTTCAATTTGGCCTGATTATTTGCATAAACATAACAGGAATAGCATTCATCATATAGGCTTTCTTAAATCTATTTTGCTGGAATGGTACAAGGAATTTCTAGATTGAACTCTAATTAGTCCCTCAGGACTCTGAAGGCAAGCCACACAGTTGCCATGGCTTTGCTTGATGTACCTACAGATATGGGTGAGTTTATCAAGTTCTTGAGGTTCCCAAAGTGTCTTGAGGTTCTTCCCATGCCATCTTTCAGAAAAGTAACCTTTGCTCCTTACCTAGGAAGACTTTTATGGACCACATGACCAGGCAAGGTACCAGGCCATTTCCCAGAGAGGTTTGTATTGGCTTCAAAGTCAACCTTAATTTCTTTTTTTAAGTATATTTTATTGATTGTGCTATTACATTTGTCCCATTTTTTTCTCCTCTTTCTCCCCTCCTCCCTCCACCCCCTTCCCTCCAGTAATCCCCCTCTTAGTTCATGTCCATGGGTTGTATATATAATTCTTTGGCTTCTCCATTTCCTATACTGTTCTTAATCTCCCCCTGTCTATTTTGTACCTACCAATTATGCTTCTTATTCCCTGTACTTTTTCCCCCATTCTCCCCCTTCCCCTTCCTACTGATAACCCTCCATGTGATCTCCATTTCTGTGATTCTGTTCCTGTTCTAGTTGTTTGCTTAGTTTGTTTTTGTTTTTATAGGCTCAGTTTTTATGTGTTCTAACTTTCTGGCAGCATCTTAAAGCACTTAAGTGCCAATACTTTTTAATAAATTTGACTGGTTTTCATATGGAAGCTTAGATAATGTCATTGCAGGTCAAGTTCTCTCTTCTTTTTTAAAGACTTTATTTATTTATTTTTAGACAGAGAGGAAGGTAGACAGAAAGAGAGGGAAAGAATCATCAATATGTGGTTGCCTCTCGTGTACCATTTACTAGGGACCTGTCCCCCAACCCAGTCATATGCCCTGACTGAGAATCGAACCAGCAACCCTTTAGTTCACAGACCTGCACTCAATCTACTGAGCCACACCAGCCAAGGCTCAAGTCAAGTTCTCTTTATATAAAATATGATTCATCCAAGGAATGCATACATGTTTTCTGAGAAACAATTCTCAGTTGAGAACTTTGTCAATTTTAGTTAGAATAATACAAACCACACTAGTATAGTTATTTTCTTTCATCTAATAAGTACTTAAGTAAAAATTGTAAAATGTGTTTAAAACACATAAACAAAATTATATTCAATTATTAAGGACAGTTACTATTTTCATCTGTTCAGAGTTTTTCAACCCAGATGTGAATAATTTATTTTAGCCATTATTTCTGATGTACTGAAATCTAATTACTATAGGATAATTGAGTAGGTTGTTAATTGTGGTATCTAACTGAATCAGAATCCATTATAAATTATAATATCTATGACTAAATGATAATTACTGCTATAAGTATTAACATTAACATAATAAATATCATGAGACAATGCTAAGAATTTTTTAATTTTGAAATGTATTACTTTGTATCTTGTCTTATAAGCTCTTCTTTTTTTAATTTTTAACGTATTTTTTACTGATTATGCTATTACAGTTTTCCCAATTTCTCCCCCTTTACTTCCCCTCAGCCCTGCACACACCAACCCTCCAGCATTCCTCCTCCCCTCAGTTCATGTCCATGGGTTGTACATGTAAGTTCTTTGAGTTCTCTGTTTTCGATACCATTTTAATCTCTCCCATCTATTTTATGCCTACTAATTGTGCTTCTTCTTCCCTGTACCTTCCCCCCATTCCTCCCTTCTCCCTCCCCACTGAAATCCCTTTGTGTGATGTCCATTTCTCTGATTCTGTTCCTGTTCCAGTTGTTTGCTTAGTTTTTGTTTCCATTGTTTTTCTTTTCTTTTAGATTCATTTGTTGATAGTTGTGAGTTTTTTGTGATTTTATGTTCATATTTTTATCTTCTTTTTCTTAGATAAGTCCCTTTAACATTTCATATAATAAGGGCTTGGTGATGATGAACTCCTTTCACTTGACCTTATCTGGGAAACACTTTATCTGTCCTTCCATTCTAAATGATAGCTTGGCTAGATAGAGCAATCTTGGATGTAGGTCTTTGCCTTTCATGACTTGGAATACTTCTTTCCAGCCCCTTCTCACCTGTAAAGTTTCTTTTGAGAAATCAGCTGATGGTCTTATGGACATTCCTTTATAGGTAACTCTCTCCTTTCCTTTTGCTGCTTTTAAGATTCTCTCTTTATCTTTAATCTTGGCTAACTTAATGATGATGTGCCTAGGTGTCTTCCTCTTTGGGTCCAAATTTTTGGGGACTCTCTGGGCTTCCTGGGCTTCCTGGAAGTCTATTCCTTTGCCAGATTGGGGCTGTTTTCCTTCATTATTTGTTCAAATAAGTTTTCAATTTCTTGCTGTTGTTCTTCTCCTTCTGCTATGTCTATAATTTGGATATTGGAAAGTTTCAGGTTGTCCCAGAGGCTTGTAAGATTCTCTTTAACTTTTTGAATTCTTTTTTCTTCATTCTGTTCTGATTGGATGTTTATTTCTTCCTTTTGTTCCAAATTGTTGATTTGAGTCCTGATTTCCTTCCTGTCACTGTTGGTTCCCTGAATATTTTGTTTTATTTTACTTTGGGTACCCTTCATTTGTTTTATCATTTTTTAAACTAAACTCAGTCAGTTTTGTGAGCATTTTGATTACCAGTGCTTTAAATTCTGCATCAGGTAGCTGGGCTATCTCCTCATCACTTAGTTCTCTTTCTGAGGTTTTGCTCTGTTCTGTCATTTGGGCCAAATATCTTTGTCTTGGCACAGCTGATAAGCTGGAAGGGGGTGGGGCCTTAGGTTTTCACTCCAGCAGGGCAGCCCTCCTTGCCTGTGTGGGAGAAGTCAGAGAGGGAACAGTGAGGCTCACCTGCTTGCCTCTAGCACACTTTTCATTGGACTCTCTCGTGGGAGACTGGGAGCTTCTCCCACTGAGACAACCCCCACCATATTCCACATCAATTTTGAGTCTCAATTTCTCCTTCAAACATCCCCGCCCACCTGGTCCACTGCCTCAAGGCAGTTTTTCTGAGTTCATTGACCCCATCCACTGCCTTACTGGTGTGGTTGTTCTGGTTGATTTTTCTTTAATTCCTTGGTTGTTGGAGTTCCATGCAGTTTGATTTTTCTGGCACTTCTGGTTGTTTGTTGATTTTAGATTGGTTGTTATCCTCCTTTTGGTTGTGCAAGGAAGTGAAGGGTTTTTACCTGTGCCTATCTCTTGGCCAGAACTCTGTAACAGAGCAAGAGCTCCTTTCTAAGTTTCCAGGTCTTCACCCAAGACTCTTCTTATAAGCTCTTCTAATAATAGATAAAATAGGACGTGCATAATTTCATAAAGTTGCTGATGGTGATATACACAGAGAAACTGGAACTGAGTAAGGAAAATGTATGTCTCAATACATCATAAAACTAACAATTATTTTATAATATTTTTACTGTGTACCTACTATATGTAAGTAATATATTAACAAAATATTTAAGTAAACATCTATTGTATTACGTATTATATAACTTAATACTAACTAATAATATTTAATGATATACATGCATTATATTTAGCAATCATATGTACTATATATACTATGCATAACTATATAATATATATATATATGTTTCCATAGGTGCATATATTTTTAATATATTTTATTGATTATGTCATTACAGTTGTCCCATTTCCCCTCTTCATTCCCTTCCACCATGCATACCCCCTCCCACCCACATTCCCCCCTTTAGTTTATGTCCATGTGTCATAAGTTCTTCAGCTTCTACATTTCCCACACTATTTTTGCCCTCCCCCTGTCTATTTTCTACCCACCATCTATGCTACTTATTCTCTGTACCTTTTCTCCCCTCTCTCCTCCTCCCACTCCCCTGTTGCTAACCCTCCATGTGATCTCCATTTCTGTGTTTCTGTTCCTGTTCCAGTTGTTTGCTTAGTTTGCTTTTGCTTTAGGTGTGGTTGATAATATCTGTGAGTTTGCTGTCTTTTTACTGTCCTATTTTTATCTTCTTTTTCTTAAATAAGTACCTTTAACATTTCATATAATAAGGGCTTGGTGATGATGAACTCCTTTCACTTGACCTTATCTGAGAAGCACTTTATCTGCCCTTCCATTCTAAATGAAAGCTTTGCTGGATAGAGCATTCTTGGATGTAGGTCCTTGCCTTTCATGACTTGGAATACTTCTTTCTAGCCCCTTCTTGCCTGTAAGGTCTCTTTTGAGCAATCAGCTGACAGTCTGATGGGATCTTCTTTGTATGTGACTGTCCCCTTATCTCTAGCTGCTTCTAAAATTCTCTGCTTCACTTTAATCTTGGGTAATGTAATTATGATGTGCCTTGGTGTATTCCTCCTTGGGTCCAACTTCTTTGGGACTCTCTGAGCTTCCTGGACTTCCTGGAAGTCTATTTCCTTTGCCAAATTGGGGAAGTTCTCCTTTATTATTTGTTTAAATAATTTTTCCACTTGTTGCTCTTCCTCTTCCCCTTCTGGTACCCCTATAATTCAGATGTTGGAACATTTAAAGATGTCCTGGAGATTCCTAAGCCTCTCCTCATTGTTTTGAATTCTTGTTTCTTCATTCTTTTCTGTTTGGTTTTTATTTCTTCCTTCTGGTCCACACCATTGATTTGAGTCCCAGTTTTCTTCCTGTGCATTTTCCTTCATTTCTCTTGTGGCCTTCATTTGTTCATCTAATTTGTGACCAAGATCAACCAATTCTGTGAGTATCCTGATCACCGGTGCTTTGAACTGTGCATCTGAAAGGTTGGCTATCTTTTGGTCACTTAAAAGTATTGTCTCTGGTGGTTTGATTTGTACTTTCATTTGAGCCATTTTTTTTTCTTTATTTTTGGTTTGGTCACACCTGTTACGTATGAGAGGCGGAGGCTTTGGTGTTCACCAGGGCCCGGTGGCAGAGTTGTAATGCTGTATGTGGGGGCAGGGTCAGAGAGGGAACAATGGCCCTTGCTCTGCCCTCTCTCAGATTTCAGTCCCCGCTGTGAGGCTGCGAGTCTCTCCCGGCACGTCAGCCCCCACAAGTGTTTTCAATCAGTGCTTTTAGGCTTTATTTCCCGGTGGTGGGGCCCTGAGTTTTGGCAGTCTGTCTCGCTGCCCTTTTTCTCCTGGTTTATCTGTGTGCGAACATGTGTCCACAGTCAGCCGCCTTGCGCGCCTCACTAGGTCTGCTCGTCGCCTCCTGGCACCCAGTAACCTCGGCCTGTGCGCCCGGGGTGTGTGCGCCTAGGGTGTGCCAACTGCCACCTGCCCTTCCAGGACCACTAGCCCCTGCCATTTGCTGTCGAAATCCCTCCTCCCCAGCCGCTGATTCTGCCCCTTACCGGTCTAGGTGAATCATTGTCAGACTTCTGTACAATTCAATTTTCTATCTATTCTGATTTTTTTTTGTTCTAAATTTTTGTTGTCCTTAATTTTGGTTGTGAGAGGAGACACAGAGTGTCCACCTACACCTGCATCTTGGCCAGAAGTCCCATAGGTACATATATTTTTTAATCATTTTTCTATAGGCTGAACAGTTATTAGTTTTTCAATAGATAAATACTGAATATAATTAAATTTAGATTTATATTCAAAACAGGTTCTTTCAACATAACAACTATATGTGGTACAATTATTAGTTATAATAAATTAAATTTCAGCTCATAAAAATTAAAGAAAAAATACCATATAGGCAACCATCTCACAACTAGACCAGATGATAACTTGAGGTTCCATCCATTTATATTAACCTACATTTCTGGGTTGTAATTTATATTCGTGGAATTAATTTCCTTGTATTGTGGACAAGAAACATCTTATAAATACACCAGAACACCAGAACTAGTCCAATGGTTTTAAACTTTTGGTTCAATACTTAGGAACTACGAATTCTGAAAGACTATATATATTCTTTCACACAATTTCAGTTGATGCTTACTTTCTTTTTTTTGAATTTTTATGTTTTTTAAATTGTTGTTCAAGTACAGTTGTCTCCATTTTCCCACAACCACTTTCTCCTGCCCCACCCATCACCCCATTCCCACCCCCCAATCCTTCCCACCTTTGGTTTTGTCCATGTGTCCTTTATACATGTTTCTTGATGATTCTTCCCCTTCTTTCCCCCATATCCATCCCCTCCCCTCTGGTTACTGTCAGTTTGTTCTTTATTTCAATGTCTCTGGTTATATTTTGCTTGCTCGTTTGTTTTGTTGATTATTTCCACTTATAGATGAGATCATATGGTATCTGTCTTTCCCCTCCTGGCTTATTTCACTTAGCATAATGCTCTCCAGATCCCTTCCTGACAGCTTCGGTAATGCTTACATTCTTTGTAAAATCTTAAATTGTTGTAATTTATATTTCTAATATGTTGTAATTATTGACATCAAAAAGACTTGTGACTTTTCAAAATGTAACAAATGGAATGTAAATATCATAGCACTCATACATCGTATATTTTATGTTAAAAATACATTTAAAAAGTTTCAGTGAACAGTCAGAAATTTACTAGCATGATTTTCTCTTGAACTCATAACCATTCCAGTTCCAAAGAAATAATAAAGCATTAGTTTTACAAAGAAATAATAAAGCATTAGGTATTAGTCCTTTATTTATCTCCTATCATAATTTTCTGCAGTAAAATATTTATGTGAACTGAATCTTTTGAATCAAGTTATAACTATAATTATTTGTGGTACAAACTTAAATAATACAAATGATACACTACATGTTATTTAATAATCATACATAAGTTGCAAAATTTTATTGAAAATCTGAGGGGGGTGCCCCCCAAAATGGAATTATCTTCTGGAGGGCATGCCCCTTGTAGTACAGGTTTCCCCCACTAGGTGAGTGTTCTAGGAACCCATCAGTATCAGCGCACCAGCTGATGGTGTTGTGAGAAGCTGCATTCCGCTCCAGTGAATTTGTTTTTGAGGACTGTCAATGCATTTGCCCATTTCATGATGGGGGACTTATGAGGGCACCTATCCACACTGTGCTGATTGTTCTGAAGTTTTTGACCAAAAAGGGATGACCTCATGCCCCACATCCTCTATTCACCCAATTGTGCCCCCAGTGACTTTTTTCTTTTTGTTTCCCTGGATGAAAAAAGTTCTCAAAGGAAAACATTTTGCAAATGTGGAAGAGGTAAAACAAAACAAAACAGCAGAAGCACTAAAAGACATCAAAACCGACAAGTTCAAAAACTGTCTGAGCAGTGGAAAAAACATGTCTCAATAGATGTTGCAGGATAAGTGGAGGCAGTCTGGCTTCCTCAACCAGGTGTCTGGGTAGCTGCGAGAAGCAGTGCTCCTATAGCCTTGGAGGGGCCTGATAAACAGTGATCTCTTAGCCTTGAGCCTGGGTCCAATAACGTGAAGTGGGCTCGCATGTGCAAAATTATGTTGTGTAATGTTCTGGCAGTTTTACAGTTTTGTTCCCCTCTAGTACTTAAACAGGTAGGGACACCCTGCTGGCAGTGATGATGGAAGACAAATAAGGGGACAGGTGCCAAAATGGGTGCCACACTGAGGAGCAAGGGCCACATCATGAGACATACAGATAGACACATAGCTTACAGTATGAGTGGCTCGCCCACCTGTGAATAAAGGCATGCCAGACATCTCAACAGCTCCATGGATATTATTCCCTCTGTAAGAACACCATGGACCAGTCCGGCCTTGAAGGGTCACAACACAGGTGTGTTGCATGAAATAGAAAATATTTTGAAGGTAACTGAAATTTAAACATTTAAGAATAAATACCCATTTTTTAAATAAATAAATTCTAGTTTTTGGGTGCCCATCTCATATATCTCTTAATGAAGTAAATTTAGTTTTATTCCCCAATTAATTTGTAAATGCAGTGATTAACATTATTTATTGCTGGAGTAAGATAGAGTTCACTATCAGTTCTATTCTACTAGATCCGTCATCAAGTAGTAAATTAATTAGGTACTATTTCAAAATTGCTGAAAGCAAAAAATTAGAACTTATGTGATTCGCACATGGATTTGGCACTGTTATAAGATTAGTTTACTTCATCAGCATGAATACAAAAATGTGTAATGGTCATTTAATTAAGTGCTGAGAGTAGGACAGTGGCTCTGACACAGGATGGAGAGAGGCATGACTTTCTTTTGTGAAGTCACAGAAGGATAGTTAGAAAGGGGGAAGTAGGGGAAGAAACCGGTTAGGTACAGAGGCTTACTCAGGCTGACCTTTTTTGTTTTGTGTTGTTTTCTCATACTTAAGGAAATTTGAAGACCTCTAATGCAGATTGGTGTTCTGCTATCAAAATAATCCATTCTAAGACAACTTTGAGGGATATTAATAGCTATTGCTAGTCCTCCATGTCTATATTAGCTTAATTCAAATGTCAGTGTTCAAGATACTCTCTGGTTAGAGAAATGGCTGCAGTGTGGAGAAAGGGCTTCTTATTCTACCCACTAGTAGTCAAACTTTCTACCCAGCTTGGCTGAATTTCCAACTCTTCTTAATTGTTCTGGACAGCAATCAGATTAAGCACAACAATAAATAGGTCATACCATCTTCAAGACTCCCTGCTCCAACTGATGTTAACAAGACAAACTCCACCCTTCCCATCCCCAAACACAGACATCCACCTTTCAGGGTCAAAGATCCATCTCTGCAAATGTTGAAGATTCAACAACATTGGCTGAATTTACTTTGTTTCACTAATAATGCTGGTTGTAGTTGATCCACGTCATTGTTATATAGGTCACACTTTAACATCTTTTCCAAACATATATCTGAGAAAATGTGACCCTATATTTATGGCCTTCCATTAAGCTAATTTAGACAACAACAATGCTAAAAGAAAATGGTGTTACTTAAATATAACATTTTCTTACTAGCTCATGTTGACTACTAGTGAATTTTACTTACATAAAAACTCACAAATAACATGAGCTAGAATGTTTCCATGGATTAATATAAGCTTTCTAAAATGAAATATTTAGGATTTACCCATTTCCTTTTTTGGAAGTACTGTAACATTTGCCAGTTTTCCAGGCTGATGTCCTCTCTACCACTTACATTGATGCACCAACTACCACAGAGTGTGTGTGTGTATACATTGTGGGAACCTGCTCTATAAAGGAAAGCCAAACAGAAAATAGATCAGAAGCTCAAAGGCCGAGAAAGTAAAGCTCATACTGAGAGGCACTTATTACAGGGTCCTCAGATATGGCAAGGAACACAGTGAACTGAAAATAGGGGTCCTAATCTCCAACCCGTGTTTCTCCATCCCCCCACTGTTCGTGTTACCTGTGTCACCTACCCCGCCCCACCCCACCCCACCACCTGCCTCCTCTATGTCCAAATGACTTGCATCCGAGAATGCATGCACATGCGCATATACATGGGTTTTTCTCTGCCTTTACATAGACACTGCTAATATAAGGCTTCTAGATGATTTATCATGTTTTGATTTTAATTTCTTTTCTTTTTCTACTTTCTCCACTTTGAAAATATCATTTTGACAAAGAAATGAAACAAAATATTAATTTCATTAAATGAAATAGTGTGTGCTGCATCTCTATACTAATTACAATATTAAACCTTTTTTCTTTTAATCAATTTGAACAACGAAATATTTGAATATGGCATTTTAAACATTGTGCATTATCCACTTAAGCAGACACTCAAGCACGGATGATTAATGTGTGGGCTGTAACACCCATTCATTTGAGCACTTAAGCCACTAGTATGTATTTGCTAAATGTATTCCACTGAGGCTGTTATCTTCAGAGTACATTACTTCCCTTTAGGGCACTTCTCACATTGTAACATGTCCTTACCATAACAATTGCAGTAGGATTTTTTTCTTCAGTTGTCTTTTTATCCTAAGATGTTCTCCAAATGAGATATTTTTAATGACATTCACAAAATGAAGCTAGGGTTTAACTCTAATAATTTTTGTATTAAATAAAAAGATCGTTATTTTCAATGTCTTAATATTTAATAATTGTATATACTTAACAATTCAGAGTAGACTGAGTGAACTGAAAATTTAAAATTCCAGATTCTCAAAAAGTGATACTCTTCCATCTAGTTACTGAGGTAGTTCCTGGATGTCTACCATGTGTCAGGCGCTGGGAGAGGGGCTGTAGAATCGGTGGAGAACAAGACAGAAAGGTCACCGCCTTCACGGTGCTTTCATTCCCTGGGAGACAACAGAGAAGCCTGGTGGTGGTGAGTGTGAAGAGAGAAATGAAAAGGAAAGTGCAGAGAAGAGCAGAAATGAAGGAGGGCACTCTCCTTGGGTAGCTGATTAGGGAAAACCTCTTTGAGACACTGGGGGGCAAAAAGCTGTAGTAAGGAAGTGAAAGGTACCTGCCAAGTCTGATTCATCTTTGGTCTACAGGACTGTCATCCTTTTAATTGACTCAGTCTAATTTTACAAATTTTCCTGCCCTGTCCTTTTTAAAGGAAAGGCAAGTTATTACTATTCCATTTTCCTCTGTTTCCTTCAGTTCTCTTTCTTCAGTCAGACTCTCATTTTTATCTCTGTGTTATGTGGAGAAATATAGTTGTCATATAACTCGAGATTTATCATGGGAGATAGTAGAAATGGGAAGACTCACAAAAGTCAGAACCAGTTAGCACTGACTAGTATATCTGATATAGAAAATCTCCATTGTCAAGGAAGGGGTCTCACACCAGAACTAGTTTTTACAGAGAAGGAGCATGAGAATTGAAAGGCCAGAGTTAATATCAGGTCCAAGTGAATGAAAAATCAAAACTACACAAATACTGGGTGAATCAGAGCACACAATCCTTCTGCTACTATATGTGTGCGGTTTTTAAATGGATGGATCTCAGCATTGGTATAACTCTAAGCCAACGATTTTCAACTGGTGTGTTGTGGTGGTACGCTGGTGTGCCTCGAGATTTTTTTAAAATATAAAAGTGGAGATCCAAAAAAAAAAAACAAATTTATTTATAAAACAGTGTGTATTTATTCCTACAAGTTTAAACTTCAGTCACCTTCAAGGTACTCTCCATTTGAGACATTTTTTCCATGGCTTAAATCAGTTTCTGAATTCGTCGATTCTGATGCCTTTTAGTGCTTTTGCCATGTTTTGTTCCATCTCTTCCACATTGGTGAAACATTTCCCTTTGTGGACGTTTTTCATCTAGGGAAACAAACAAAGTCACTGGGGGTGAAATCAGGTGAATAAGGGAAGTGGGGCATGGGGTCAAAACCTGCTGAATGATCAGTGCAGTGTGGCAGGTATGCTCGTAAATCACCCATCGTGAAACCGGTAAGTCTTTGAAAGAGGCTTCAAAAATATTCACTGAAGCCAAATGCAGCCTCTCACATAACGCCTGCTGGTGCACTGATACAGATGGGTTCCTAGAACACACACTTAGCAGAGGAAGCCTGTTACTATAAGATGCCCACCCTCCAAAAGATCATTCTCATTTTTGAGGGCCCCTTTCTACAATACCTGACTACTTAGTCAGGGGGACTGACCTCTTTTTCCTTAGACTGCCAAATTTAAAAATGACAACACACAGCACAACAATAGATGTCCAGTGTGAATGAATCAAAATTATACCTACTTTGTTTGTCAGATCAACAAAATATATATTTTCTGTGTGCTGCAGAATTTAGTAATTAGTGTATGTGTGCCCTGAGATGAAAAGGTCAAGTACCATATTGTTTGGGGGGTCTCACTCTGGCAGAGACCGTGCTGGCATCTGGGGATATAAAGCTCAACACCATGAAAGCTGTTCTCAGTGTCCTCACACTGAAGAAGTAGGCAGAGATTTGCAAATAAATAATACACCCAGAAAAGGGAGTGATTATCTCTTTCTCAAGGAAGGATCAGTGACTATTTGAGAGACAAGAGCTAAAGGGATGAATAGTTCTTAAGAACTAAGAACTATTTGGCAGATGAATAGTAATATAACAGGAAACTCCATGACAAGTGGACATCAAGTTCTCTTCTCCTCACATGAGGCAAAGAGATACCTTAAGAAGTAGAGGGCTGGGTTAAACAGATAATCTGAAGAAGGAGAATGAGATCACATATCGCTTCATCCCCCACCCCCTCCACCATTCCCCAGTCTAACCACTGACTATAGAAGACATAGTTTTGGGAAGGGAGGTTTATACAGAGTTGGAGGGTTTAAAGAAGCTGGGGCAAAGCCTTCTACATTTGACCTTGAATGGAATGAGATAGAAAAGAGTGATGAAGAAAAGATGGTAGAAAAGATGTCAGGAAAAAAGGTATCATCCATGAAATATACCAGAGACCCAAGAGGGCATGGAGTTAAATAAGATGCTTACAAAGGCAAAGCAGCACCATCTAGAAGGAACAGAAACCTGCAATGTTGAAACATGACTATAAGTCTACTGTTTATATTATATTTTGTACTTCCTTATACTACAGCAAATCTACTTCTGAAAAAGTCATATTGTCTCAAGTATTTTGAGGGAAATAGGCTGCTGTCCACATCTAAGTCAAAATATTAAACCTAGGAGAGGGCATGGGTGGTAGCACAAGGAAAACTCCAAAATTAAGTGGACTTGAGCATAAGTGGGGGCTGGGAGTAAGGAGTGGAAAATTCAGGAGTGTTTAGAAATGTCCCCAAAATATCACTGTGCCCTCTGACCTTGAATTTGAAAGTGTCCTTATAGAGAAATGATCAATCTGAATATCTTGATCCTTCTGTGAAGAAAACAGGATCGGGGAGGGCTGGAGTGGCAGGCGGTTCTAAGGTACTAAGCTATCCTACTGTTTGAAAGTCCTGCACTGGGGGGGGGTCTACAAGCGAGTCAGCAGATGGGAGACACGAATTCCTGCACAGAAACACATTCTCTCTGGCCTGCTTTGAGAAGGAAGTAAGGACTTACCTATTCATCAATCATTATTCCTTCCTTCATTTCATATGTATTCATTGACTACCTCCTAAGTTCTGTGCTTTCTACTAATGACCAGAGGTAGGCAGAGCTGCTGTGAGAGTGCGATGGCAAAAGTCAAGTCCTGGAGGGAGGTTGGAGGACCCAGACCCCATACACTTACAGGAGGAAAAGCCACTGTCAGCTCTGGTGTGCAGCGCTCAGCTGTGCAGAAGCACTCTGCAGGGTCTGCCAATTTATGACTTTCCTGCTGGACTACAGAGGAGCTGGGGTAGACCCAAAGCTGATCTATCACTCAAGATGCCACTAACAGATTTGGGAAAGATTTCTCCGCTTCTGAAGTCTGAGTATGAACACCCAAATGAGAGAAAAGACGGTAAAATAATACAAAAAAAAAGTAATTTTGATAATTTTGAAGAAGAAAAAGAGTAAACTAGAAGGCACGTTGCAAGGTGATGTGGCATTAAAAAAACATCAAACATGGTAAGAAAATCATATTTATTGGGCACTTGCTATATTCCATATATTGTATTAAGTAATTTTATATCCATTCACATGTTGATGCTTTATAACAACTCTATTTAGTCAGGTTTTAGTCATTTCATAATTAAAGACAAGTAAACAAAAATATACTTGGTTAAGTAAATTTCCCAAAATCATGCCACTACAAAATATCAAAATTAAAACTGATATCAGATATATACTGTTATGCAATCTTCCCTATATGACCAGAAGTCAGAAGACATCACTATTGGTACTGATTCTGTCGTTAAACTGCCTTGACTTTGACAAATCAATGTGACATTCTGAAGATCACTTTCCTTATCTATAAAATTATGTTCCCTGGAGTCTAGTTCTAATTGTGATAGAAAAATCAATCATGTTTTGGCTCTTTATAGAAGATTGATGGAGAGGAGATGAGGAATTGTGGAAACAGAAATACCAGTGTAGTAGAAAAATGGATGGTAGAAGTACACAGTATAAGAGATTAAAAATGTTAGAAGGGAATTGAGAGAATCAGGTTGCAAGAAGGATAAAGTTATGAGTGTATATATGTGTGTGTGTGTATGTATTTGTGCAGTCTACTGAAGCATTGCATGAAACACTGGAAAACTAATAACAGAATTATTTGACCTGAATCCCAGAAGAAAAAGTTGATTGATGTACCCTCTCTATACATATGCCCATACACAAGCACCACCCCAGTTATTAACCCCAAATGGCAAACACAAAATATAAAGACCATTGGCAGCCAAGTGGCATTTAGTCCTCAATTATAAGCTAGATTTTTCTGTCCCAGCACTCATGAATGCTAGCATGGGTCTCATTTGCCTCAGTCTTTTTCTATTTAAACATATACAGTCCCCTCTCCCTGACACCCAAGAAAACAGTGAGCTCAAAACTGGCCAAGAAAGGCTGTGGCTTCCACTGCCTCACCAAACCAGAACTTCAATGCAATCTTTTCTATAGCCTGTTCATCCAGTTCCGAAAATTTCTTCTGTTTAGAAGAATCCATTCAATTCCAACACTATCTAAACAAAAGTAGTGGAGTTCATCCTCCCACTCTCCCAAGGACAGGAACCTTTGGTGCTTCTGTGGGAAGACAGCAAAGATACTGGCTCCCTGTTGGAAGCCAGGGTAACTTTCCAGCACCTCTCCCTGGCACTTCTCACTTCTTTGAAGAACCACCTGAAAGTTATAGTTTGAATGCTCAGATATCTGCATATAGGCATTTTCCTTTTTTCCTTTAAATAAATATGATTTCAAATTTTATCATGCATAAGAATTACTGGATAAATTTATGCACACAAAACATATACTTCTTTATCATTTATTTAAAAGACTTGTGCTATAATTATTTTAATTATTCTGAATTTCAAAACTTACTTCATTGGCTCCACTAATAATATTTGTGGATATGGTTGCTCACATTATAATGCCATATGCAATGTGACCAATTTTCAGTGTGAGCCATGCATATGGAAACATACCCAAAATGAAAGTTATCTTTGAATGCCCATGTGGCACTGGCCATTTAAGACTACAATACACATGGAAATGATGTCATATTTGAACTAATCAGAAGTTTTTTTTTAATAAGTCAATCATAGTATATTTTTGGGAGGTTCAGGCTTTGCAAAGTATGACATGCAAAGAAATGTAATCAGACAATTTTCTACCTGGAAGAGTTCATCTTTTACTCTGCAGTTCCAATCAACCTCTACATGACATTTATGTATCCTTAAGCTTTAAATCAGCACTGCACCGGGAGAGCGAGGTAGGCAGCTATCAGAATTACCCAGGAAGCTTTTTCAAACACCAACCCTTGCCCCCAATCCCTCTCCCCCTGAGATTCTGCCTAAGATGTCTCTGAACTTGAGGAATATCATCTGTTCACTTACAAATAGGCATTTTTATCTCCAAAAGGGCAGGATTCTGCACATGAGCTTCTAACATGAATGGGGGGTGGGGAGTGATCTGAAACATGCATCAGTGACATAATTTTTTAATTAAATACTGATGTTAAAAATGGATATGTCTCTATTTTCTGAGTGATGTATTCATGTGGTTAACCCCTTGTGGTAATAAGGTAAATATTGCTACTTTAAATACTCCTATAAGTCCATAATCTTCATTCTGGGAGTTTTCTGTAAATCAGGTTTCATTCTGTGACACTTTCATAAACACAAACATTTGTAGAATTAAGTCAAAAGATGTGGCAGGTTTAGTTCAAATTAATTATTATTATTAAAAAAGTGTGATGGGTGAGTAACTTAAACTTTATATCACAAGGAGCATTAAAAGCCATTTTAATTATACACATGTTTCCCATTGCTTAAATTTCTATGATGACTGTACCACAGTTCCTGGAGTGCATTTTTTCCCTTTGAAGAACATAGTGAGGATTTATAGATATTGTTGCATCCTCCACAGAACTCATAAACATATGATTTCACTCATATGTGCGTGGAATCTAATGAATAAACTGAACTAACAAACAAAATAGAGACAGACTCATAGATGGAGAGCAGATGACAGCTATTGGCGGGGATTAGCAGGTGGAAGGATCAAGCAAAAAGGAAAAAGTACTCATGGACATGAACATCAGTCCATGTTTGCATGGTGATTGCAGAGGGGAAGGGAGTATAAGCTGGATAATGGTAATGGAAAAAATATATTAAAAGTAAAATGATGCATCTTTAAAAAATGAAAAAGTAAACCAATGTGCTGCTCATAAGTCATTTTTAATGTTGTAATGACATAATTGAAATATTTTATTCTAGTATGCCTTTACTTAATATCTGGAATATATTAAGCTTTTAAAACTAAGTATTCATAAATTACATTTTTCACTTTTAAAAGTAAAAATATTAGTATAAATGAATATAGCACATTAAAATACTTATAGAATTAAAATATTCAAAATGTTACAAATATATTTGATATAACAAGTGTTTATATCTGTGAAATGACTAAAAGATTTCTGAAACCTCATTTTTGATAAATTCTTATTTACTGAAATAAAATCATATTTTTAAGATAGCTAACATTTATTAATGTTTACTCAATCCCATGTGTGGTGAGTAGTGTTATACGTGAATCAATTTGTTCACCTCTTATAATAGCATTTTAAGGTAGCTACTATTAGAATCTAAATCAATAGATGAATGCTGATGAAAAACGCATGATATTTTGTAATGTCACAAAGTAAGAGGCAGAGCAGAAATTAGAGCCCAGGCACCTTAGCCATAGAGTGTGTGCTCCAAAACCCTTGACAACTGTCAAGGGCCAGCGGCACTCTGCAGCTCACCTGCTGAACGCCTCCACAGAACGCGATGACTCCCAGCCATGCCCATGGCTACCCAGAGTGGGTATCACGAAAGTTGCCATGGCTTTCAAATCGGTGCTACCTTGCATGTCTTTTTTCATGAATGATATTCTGCATGGCTCACTGATACAAAATTGACTTCAGAATGCAGAACAGTTTCCTTTTTTAGGTAATTTTCCCCCAAGGCATATTGTGCTGCTATAAGGTGATCTTGCTGTCTCTTCCTCTTATTCCAGAGTTTCTAAATATCCCTCCCACATAAGTGAACCCTGTATATAGCAATGGAAACAATACCTAACTACTTTGCTCTTCCCTTCTCTTTCTGCTTTTTGCATGATACCTTGAAATGAAGTGAGATTTGGACTTCTGGGTTATTCATTTCCCTGTACTAAATCAGCAAGTCTAATGGCCTCAATTTTAATTTATTTTTTTTAAATTACATTTGACATTCAATATTAAATTAGTCTTAGGTGTACAGTGAGGGAGGAACTCCGGCCCACAGAATTCCTCCTGTCCGCCGTGGATGAGAATTAAGTTGTCCTAGACACAACCTAGCTGTTCCAGCTGGAAAGGGGGTGGTGATTCCCTCTAGAGGGGAACACCCCGAGCCCTTCTCCCAAATGGCTTTTATTGGGAATGGTGTGTGTAGGTGTATACAGCATACATGCAGAGTCCATCAATAAATGACAAAAAGGCTATAGTCACACAAAAACAAGTATTATCTATAGATGACAATTGAAGGAACACTGAGATTTGCCATCAGTCAGGGTCTGTTAGTCATGCTGACACCAGAGGGTCTTTAAGATGTGTTTGATGAGATGAGGAGTTTACTCCTTATGCTTTGAACTTAAACATCCAGTTTATATCACCAGGGCTATACAAAACAAAGCAGAGCAAGCTTCAAAGGATACAATGTCTTTATCAGGTCTGATTCCCACAGGAACCCTCAGTGTTAAAAAAAAAGGTCATATTTGACACCTGCATTTTTACCTGGTTTTCCAGGGAGACTTACTAGCCCCTTTCAGACTCTGCTTTTGCAGGGCTGCAATCTCTGAAACCACACAGAGTGGTTCCCAACATCTTCTTTTTTGTTAGTTACAGAGGCATAATTAGAGGCAGTGGTGCCCTGTAATCAACAGGGTTATGCTAGGGAGAGCAGGCTTCAAAGGATAAAATGTACATTCTTTGTCAGGCCATTTTTGCCCCAGGGAGCCTCCAGTACAGGGCCACAGCTGCCTCTGGCATTGTTTTCAGGCTGAGTCAGGCAGGAGTAGAAAAGCAGCCAAGAGATTAGGAGACTTTTTACAGATGGAATGAGGATTCAGGCTATGACAAAGTCGAGGGGTGAGGGTCTTTCTGCCTTTTCTCTATAGACCCCTAAGTCCTTCCCCAGTGGCCCTTTGCAACTGTGCCTGTTTTAGGTTGTCCCTCCCTTAAGGCATCTTACCTGTCATTGGCTAACCAGTCATCTGCCCAGGCCAAGCAGGGTGAAGTGAGGGAGGCAGGGGCTGTGCTCCTGCAGGAGGATAAGTTCTGTCTCCTTAGTGGCTCATGGCCCCAAGGCTTTTTTACTCAGCCCTAGCTGTGGTACTCTTTTATCTGTTAGTGAGGCTACAGTCCCTGAAACCTGGCAGGACAGTTCCCAGTACCCTTTTTTGTTTATTACGGCAGACATAGTGGTAAGTCTGATGAAGCCTGCTACTTGCTCTTTGAGTATACAATCCCTGGAAAATGATTTGTATATACATTTCAAGGCACAAAAAACCACAATGTTTAGGAGGCATCCTATAGCCTCCATGACCTAGACATGCAAATTTAGTCTTTTGAACAAAGTTTTTGGATTGAGCCATTGTAAGTAGTCATGCAGTGTGTGAAAGACCTCCTGCTCAGTGAGTCACTTAATGTCCTGAAGTTGTTGACATAGCTCAAGCTGGAGGTTGACTGATTTGTCCCTTGAGACTGGTGGAAAATGCCCTTTGCATGTAATATTGTCACTATTACTTTGCATATCAATGTTGTCCTTTCAGAGCCTGCTCTCACAGGGCTACAATCTCCAAAACTACACAGAGTGTTCCCCAATAGTACACTATAATAGTTAGACATTTATATAACATATGAAGTGATCTTCCAAATAAGTCAAGTATTTACTCGTCATTGTGCACAGTAATTACAATATTATTGGATATATTCCCCATGCTGTGCTTTACATCCATGTGATTATTTTGTATCTACCAATTTAAATTTCTTAACCCCTTTACTTTTTTCATCCAGTCCCCTAGTCCCCATTCCATCTGCCAACCCTCAGACTCTTTTCTGTATCCATGAATTTGTTTGTTTTGTTTGTTCATTTATTTTGTTTTTTAGATTCTGCATATCAGTGAAACCATATGGTATTTGTCTTTCTCTGTCTGATTTATTTCACTTAGCACAATACCCTCTGTGTCTCTGTTGTCGCAAATGATGAGTTCATCCTGTTCTTGTGACATATACAAGCTAATTTTTAATCCCATTGTTTGCCTACAGACATAGAAATTCCTTCTTGAAGTTCAGAAATTACATATGAATTCTTTCTCTTAGTCATTTCTGCTCTAACCATAGGTGTGCCTATTTCCTGGACCTTTTTCCTTTTTTCCCAGGTCAATGAGTGTCTTGCAAGATGAGGGAAACTATTCTGTTCATGGAAAGACAAAAAAAGAGCTTATTGACACATTTAAAAAATACTGCTTATATAGTATATGTTGACCAATCAGTTTGCTGTTTTTAGAGACAAGGTGTCTGATGCCAAACTTGAATTATAAATGCTGTATAAATTAATATAAGGAAACTATGCATTTATAGATATATCATAGCAGGTGATATAAAAGCACATCAGAAAAAGACTGAACACTTCTAGCTGTAGGGAAACTTCATACTGGGTTAGCATATGAACTAGATCTGAAAAATGGTTCATCTACTTGTGAGGAAGGGAATTTCAGGGAAAGCAAGGGTCATGAACAAATGCAAAAAGACTTGAAAGTATCAATTTTCCAGGTAATAGGTGCAGACCAGACTAAAGACTTGATTCCTGGGAGAATGGAATTTGGCCATGAAGAGGGCTTGGAAGCAGAGGGAAGGTTCTTACACCAGTATCTGAATGCCAAAACCACTCCTCAAATAACTTATTTAAACATTCATGGGATATTTTAGCCTTCTCAGGTATTGAAATAAATTTTCTTTCAGTTATTTGGTCCTGTCTCCTACAATTACAAATTTGTTCAATAAACACCTCTGAATGTATAACCAGTGTAATTTGAAACCTTTGTTTGGGGCAGTAAATAGGAAGAAAAACGATGAAATGTGAACCCTTGCATGTAATTTATCTCTTTGTATTTTTAAAAAGCAACATGTCAGTAGACTAAACAAATGAACAGTCTTCATTGACCTCACTAGTGTCAAAAATGTAAAATGAAATATACCTTTGAGAATAATAATAAAGAGATTTTCCTGGTCCTAACAAGAAATAAAGTAGTAAGTGATAACAGAAATAAATTCATTGATTAAAATTAAATGTACATAAATTTATTATATCATTTGCTCAATTATTTATTTATTTTTCATTAAACAACCACTCTTAGGTTCTTCCAAAGTTAGACATTGGAGCAAATAATGCTAATGATTCAAATATTACTATAGTAAAGTAAAATCATTCTTAAGAAGCTCAAAGTCTAGAGAAGTAACAGATGTAAACAAGGGCTTTATCCTTAAAAGTACCTTAATTATAACACATTCTCCTAAATCTTAATGCTAGGTTGCCTGCTGACTCCTACTGTACAATACCAGGCTGTCCGTGGCCATCTGGTGGACCACATGGGTGATAATCTAACCATTGTTGCTTTCTCGCTGTTTGTTCCCTTAATCTCATTCTTTTTAACTTTGTTTCACATAATTCTGTTTAAAATACTTCTGGAAAATTCTCACATGAGTTCTCTTATTCCTTATTTCTTTCCCTACATTTTTCATTTCTTTTAAAATGAAAATCAATTTTTTCAGAAAAAAATTATTTATTTTCCTATCTTCTTTCTTCTTTTTAATTCAGTATATTAACCAAAAGCCAACTGCAATCAAGATAAGGCTAGTTAGCAGCAATGCAACTTCTATGTTAAAGAAAATAAAATACTCTATTTACAACTGAAATTAGACATGAAGTAGAAGGAATGACTTTATTGTTGACTTATTGGAAATATCATGAAATAAGCTTAGGAGTCTCATTATTTTACATTTTCTTCTTTATTGTTCTTTCTACCAAAAGAACAAAAATCACATTTTATATTTGTTTAATTATAAATTATGCTTTCATTTCTTGATTGAATTATATACTCTACAATATTATTGTTTTCTATAAAATTATACATTATTATCAGGATTTTGTAGACTGAATTCTAGCTCATAATTTATAGCATGTTTCTATAAGATATAGCACATCTCGAATAATGAATTTATAAATAAATTCAGATAAGCTTAAAGTAAAACATTTCTAATATGTAATAACTAATTTGGTTGTAGATTATAAAATATTCTTATACATTATTTCTTTACCTTTAAAATGCTTTTTGATTACCTTTTCTATGCCAGGCACAGTGTTAGTGACTATGAAAAAAAACTTGGTCATGTAACCAAAATTTTAGTGAATAATTACAATATTTATTGAATAAACCATTTCAAGTTCCAATTAACACATGTATTCCCAACAAATTAATGTATCCTCTCACCCTTAAATCTTATTTATAATTCTTTAATGCCTTTAATTAAGTTGAGGGTAGTTTACTACATTTAGCTGTCTAGGGTTGCATAGTTTATTATTAATTATATCATGAATATATATTTTATTTTTTAAATATATATATATGTATTGATTCCAGAGAGAAAGGAAGAGAGAGAGAAACATCGATGTAAGAGAAACATCAGTTGGTTGCTTCCTGCACACATCCCAATGAGGGATTAAACCCACAACCTAGGCACGTGCCCTGACCAGGAGTGGAACCCACAACCATCCATGTGCAGGTGACACTCCTACCAACAGAGCCACACCAGCTGAAATATCATGAATATTTAATGATACAAATTTTTCATACTGTATTCTGGAATTAAACTACCATCCTAAATGAACATCGTGTATACATCCTCTTCACTTGTTTTCTACTACTTGTTATACTCAAGCTCTCAGTTTATCATCTTGATTATTAGAATGGACTTCATGATTTTTCTTCTAGATTAAATACATTTTGCATATTGATGCAAGATATGGTCATGATAGCGTTCATTCCCAAAGCCTTTTGATAGTATATGCATAATGTGGGAGTGACCACTTAGCAAACCATGAAAAACCATTCAAAAATTATTTTACTCCTCTCAAAAATCCTATTTTCTTGTCCAAATTTTTATCTTTCTGTATTTGCCTGTATCCAGGGAGATAAACTTGAGTTCAGAAACCATTCTGACAAGAATTTATCTAGGCAAGTTATTTTACTCCTTTGAGACTTTATTTTCTCACTCATATTTGAAATGAAGATAAAAATAATGCCTACTTCATACATAGTATTGTTGTATTATATTAATATACATATGCATTTATATGTATTTGCGTATGCATGTATATGCATATATATATACATATATGTGGTCTGTGGTCTGTCTGGAAAAAATCCAGCCATTGTTACTATAACGAGCACAGTTTGTGAGACATTGATATAAACTGTCAGCCAAGGAGAGTGGATTGGAAAACTCACACATGAACAATGACAAATTCACTGTACTATTCAGTAGGGGCAGTAGACTGTTGAATGGGCATGCGTACTGTGTGGCTGTCACATTCAAAATGACTGAGCAAGTAGAGCAATGAATGTGCATCAAATTTTGTTTTAAGTTTGAACATTCCTCCATGGAAACTGTTCAGATGATTCGGGAGCCTGCAGCTATGGGCAACTGGTGATTGGCAGCTTCATTACAACAATATGCCTGTTCATTCATTACATCTCCCACAGTATTTTTTTAGTGAACCATCAAATCCTCTGGGTGACTCATTCCCCCTTAGCCCAGATTTGGTGCCCTGCGAGTTAGTGCTTTTCCCACAACTGAAATCACCTTTGAAAGGGAAGAGATTTCAGAACATAGATGAGATTCAGGAAAATACAATGGGGCAACTAATGGTGATTGGGAGAACTGTGTGAGGTCCCAAGGTGCCTACTTTGAAGGGGACTGAAGCATCACTGTCCTAGTACAAAGTTTCTTGTATCTTGTATCTTCTTCAAAAAATGTCTCTATTTTTCATATTATATGACTGAATACCTTCTGGACAGAATACACACACACACACACCCCTATATGTAATATCTGACTAATGTGAGTACAAAAATGATACCAGCAGAATTTTCTAAAATTATAATTAGTAATAGTATTAAGTCTAATGCTTTCTGGGCTCCAAATTAAGTCACTTAGTATTTGATGTACATGTTCTACTTTCCTGCTTTGCCCCAGTGGTTTCTTCTGCCTGGAATGTTCGCCTTTCCAACTCAGAAAATAAAAATTTTATATATCCTTCAAATATCAGGTCTAATCTAATCTCATTTAAGACTGCTAATCAGTTCAGTTGAAAGTAAATTGAATTGAACCAAACATACCTCTCATGACCATGTAGCCATGCTTCTCCCATTGCACTTCTCAGAATCACCCTATTCAGTTCTCAACTCTGTCTTATTTTCTGCTAGCTTATTAGCACTATAGGGGTAATTATCATCTGATTTTTCTTGAATTTAATCTGAGAACAAGATTTTTCATACTATGCATACCAGACATTTCTTGCTGTGACAATGCTACATAAAAAATCACCCAGAACACGGTATCTGAACACAACAAGCATTTTTTGTTCTTACTCATGTCTCACTGGGTCTGTTATGACTCAGTTAAGGTGGACTGGACCCAGGCTCTGAATTCCAGACAGCAGGCTCCACATCTCTCCATGTATATTGCACTCACCTGGGACTGATGGTCATCCAAAAAATATTATTCTCATGATTACTGGCAGGAACACATGAAAACAAGAGGAAGTATGCAATGGAGGGAACTGGCACACTGGAGCATCTTCCCACATTCATTGACAAAAACCACCATCAGTGAGGCAGGGAAGTCCATCCCACCTATGGTGGGTAGGACTGCAATGACAAAAAAACAATTCTATTAACAAGGAAGAAGTAATAAAATCAGGAATAATGCTATCTAGCTCACTGTAGTTACTTCAGTATCCACTTTTTAAGGGCAGGAGTTCCCTGTAATGACCTTGAGGATGGTGGCCTAAGGCAATAAGGAACCATTGAGCAGGCTTTTAGGAAAATAAAATCACTGGATTATTATGTCAGAAGGTCATGCTGGGGTGTGTGGAGAGCATGGATTGCAATGTGAGGGCATGCTGCCTACTAAGGAAGTAATGGCGAGATACCATATGGCGGATGCCAATATATTGTGAGTGTGGGTCTGGAGATAATGGGATAAGTCCTGGAGATCTTTAAGAAGTATAATTGCATGGATTTAGTAACTGAATAGGTGATATGGGCAAAAGTGAGGGAGATATGGAGAACAGCACATAGTTTATATTAGCATGGTATAATTCATATCATTAATGTTATTCTTTAGATGATTATGTAAATTAAGTAAAATGAATAATATAGAACATACCTTATCATAATAATGTCTTAAGTAGTGACACATTTCATCTTCAGGATATCTTTATGTGTTCATATTGTTCTGTATAAGAAAGTTACAGGGATATCTGAGAAATAAATTAGATAAATGGACACATAAATCTATGTTTACTGATTCAGAATCTTCCAAACATTTTATAAAGTATCTTCGTTCTTCAACTGGTAACATTAGAAAAATAACTGTGGTCCAATTTGGCAGATAAATTTCAAATAAAATGAGGTATGTAAAAAGCTCTAATAATCAATAATTATGATAACTATCCCCAGTAATTTTCTTCTAAATTACATATCCTATTATTTTCCTTATAATTTTATTGAGTCTTTCATTGTTTTCTCCCCCTTCTACAATCACATCCTCTTACACAAATGTAGAAATTACACTGAACTTTATTTCTTTCTCTGCCATTATTTCTTTTTGTTTTCTTTATTTTCCTTTTCCCTTTCTTTCTTACTTTGTTCTTCACATGCTTCCTCCTTTCCTTCTTCTATTTCTTCCTTCTCAGTCTTTCATGTCACCTTTCCTTATTTTGGGGCTATATCTGTTTCTTTTTATTTTTTATTTTTGTAAATATTACCTCTACACCTCAACTACAAACTTCTTGAGGAGACAATACTCAGTGCTACACACTTCCCAAAAGTTCAATAAGTATACATTAGTGGACTGAAGAATATAGTGTTTTCTCCATCCTTTTATTTCCCAATTCCTCCTTTTTACTCAAGTAAAGGTAGAATCACTGTCCATCTATCTACAATTCTCTGAATATATCCTGTCATTTCCTGTCTTCACCTTTGACTTTGTGCCATCCAATCTAACAGAATTGTGTCCGAATGACATGATTCAGACAGCATTCACAACACTCTTTATCTACCACAGGTGACTGGTCTAGGATGGCCATGGAAAAAATGCAAATTGCTTGGCTGACAGCTCCCAGAAATGTTTTGGGAAGGTTCCTAAGCTGGCTGCATCCCTGTGGGCCTGTTGCTCTTCCATCTTCCTGCCTGGAGGTGGAAAAACCATCAAGCAACTGTGATAATGAAAGCTACACATTATGGAACACGGAGCCAAGGCATAAAAAGAGCATAACTAACTAAGCTGCTCTTAGTCCATTAATGCCGTGGACCACCTACTTCCATAATTCTAAATTTTTTTAATTTATTTTTTAAAGATTTTTTATGTATTTATTTTTAGGCAAAGGGGAAGGCGGGGAGAGAGAGACAGAGAGAGAGAGAGAGAGAGAGAGAGAGAGAGAGAGAGATTAATGTGTGGTGGCCTTTCACATGCTCTGCACTGGGGACCTGGCCTGCAACCCAAGCATGTGCTTTGGCTGGGAATCAAACCAGCAACCCTTTGGTTTGCAGGGTAGCGCTCACTCCACTGAACCACACCAGCCAAAACTGCTTCCATAATTTTTATTGCTAGAGAGAAATACATATTTTGTGTGAAGTTTCGCATTACTAATGCCCAAGTGTTTAAATCTTACTTCTAGGTAATTTTATTTCTAGATTCTCATATTTAAAATTTTCTCATATCCTTATAGTTCCATCATATCTTGGGTCTTTATGTGGAATCCTTTTGTTTATTCATCTATATTGTTGTTAGTCTATAAGCTCTTGGAGCACAAGTACTCTTCCCCAAGGATTCTGGGATGTAGTTGCAATGTAATAGGGACAGAGTAAAAGTTTTGTGAATTAAATTGAATTGAGGTAAGTTTAATTGAGTTGAATTGCAATGAGCTAAACTGAATTGAATGGTATTCAATTCTCTCAGTCAATAGAAAAAGTACCCTAGTAGGGGCTAGTCTTCAGTCCTTCTTAACCAGTCCTCTTCATTTGCTACAGTGATGTTTTGTGGCATAAAAAAAAAAAAATAAGCCTGGAGAAGAACTCATTCTGCTCCCAGCACCACGGGATAGGCATAGTTATTTTGTCAGCCCTGAGTCCATTCTTTTGGCATCTATTCTTCCTCTTCACCACATTGATTTTAGTTTTGGGGACCATCTCCTCCTCACTCTCACTCAGAGTTACCGGCTTCCAGAAATTGGCACATTATCCAGGCCTTACCATTCAGTATATTCCAACCATTTGGTCATGGTAACTGGCTCAGGTAGAGGTGTGCAACCCAAGGTGAGCCAAGAACATAGTTCTGGGATTTTTCTTTGCTAGTTGGGATTGAAATGGCTCTTTGTGCTGAGACCTGGAGATGCCACCAATCCCACGGTGGACATCACAGGTCTGTGAATGAAGTCAAGGAGAGAGGACCAGAACCAAAAGATTAAAATAAAAGAAGTTGGAGGAAGGGACCAAGTCCTGTCAGTGGGGGTATTTAAATTCTTAGATCTGGAAGATGATCTCTGATATCAGCCTGGCATTCATAGATACTAACTGTTTGTGAATTGGGCAAAATTATTTAACCACTCTGTTTCTTCATGTAGAAAATGATTTCAATGCAATCTTCATTTTGAGGATTGAATGACATAGCACATGTAAAAAACTTAGAACAGTGCCTGACACAGAGGATGATGGATAAATATTAGCCTTTGTTAGAATAGACATTTTAATCTATGGCATTTGAGTTATGTACAGCAGTAAATTATCTTTTGCTTAAGCTGGTTTGAATTGGGGTTCTATCATTTTCATCCAAGAGGGTCTTGTCTCAAACAATTAATATAATGCATAAAGCCTCAGAGCGTATAGTTTATGGCAGGCCAAATTCCCTTCGGTGGGTTGAGGCAGAGAAGGGGGATTGAACCAACTGACCCTGGACCATCTGGCTCTCCTTAGTTGATGTCTATCAGTAATTTTACCTGAGGTCTATCAACTCCAACTCCAAGTTTGCAGAGAGTTTCCTCATCATCATCCTGTTTGTATTCACAGAAATCCTCCTTCTTCTATATTGCTTGCTATAATAATTTTTTAAAATATATATAAAATACAAAAAGTGGCAAATCAAACATGAGAGTGGTAAAATGAGAGAAAATACATTTTCTATTGCTTTTTATGCCTTAAACCTTAAGATGGAAACTTTTCCCATACTAACTTAATGTAAATAATATTATAAGTAAGTGGCCTACATGCTAAATAGCATAATTTTCTTGGTGTCAATTTCTGGAGGGATATGCAGGGGATTTGCATGCTTAATTCCCATTAGCACCTGTCACTGGGATTTATTATCCCAGAGTTAATTCTCCACTCACTGCAGCCAAGAAAAAGGAAGCCCTAGTACATTGATTTAAATTAAGCTTTTTATTTTTCAGAACGAGATGAATTTCATGTTTGTTCCTTAAACACCTGTAATATTCCAGCCCTAAAAAATTCATATTTAAATTTATTTTTGGTAAAAATGCACCCAAACTTGATCTTATTCAACAACTAGAAAAATGTATTCAAAATTTGAAAATTTGTCTTGGGTAAAAAAGAAGTCTTAATCCAGGACATAGATCAGTTTTTTAAAGTCCATTGGGTCTCATTCTTCCACTCAATACTGAATAAATATTTACTGACCATCTATTATGTGCCAGGCAGTTTTCTAGGTTGTATGTATGGTGCACTGAAACTATAAGGAAAAAAATCCTTCCTCATGAGCAGCACACAATCTATTGGATAGTACATACATACATATAGACATATATGTTCATATCTTCTACATACATATACACATATGTGACTATATTAAAAAAGTCCTAGATGGAAAATCAAATGAGGTGAACACAATTGAGCATGATGAGGTAACTGCTATGTTAGGTAGCTTGTCAGAGGTCTCTCTAAGCAGTGACATTTTAGACCAGATCTAAGTGAGGTAAGTTTGCAATCCTATACTCAGAAGCATGTGCAACACTGCATTATCTCTTTCATGAAAAAAACTAGGGGGGATGTTTCAAGGAAAGTATTATAAGCAACCATGGATGGCAGGAAACACACTTGCTTGTCTCCCCTCCCTTCTCCACTTCATCTCCATTTATTATCACTCAAACCTTTCTCTTGCCCTCTTTAGGCTGAATTTCTGTATTGAACTACTACTCCCCTTCTTACCTTTTACTTTTCCTTTAAAGAATTAATTTCATGTAGTACCTGCCATTGAGTTCTTCAATGCCACAGACTTGATTATGGTAGTTAATTTTATTTAACTAACTAGACTTGGAGGATTCTCCCCTATTGTGCCTTTAAGGGCAATCAACCAATACTAACTGAACATCAAATATATATTGGGCTCTCTGTGTTAGGAGCTGGGTATGATATGATGAACAAGACAAATGTCTGCCTTAAAAAGACTTAAATTCCAGTTAGAAAAGATAGGCAATAAAATTATAAATGAATAAACAAACAACTTTTAGATGTTGTTAATATGATAGTGATATCTGTGGGGGTTTCTTCCTGTTGCCGTCTGTCTTAGAAAAATTGTGAAGACACATATAAAATATAATCCTAATCCCTTCTGGTGATGTCATGCTCAAAATAAATGATAAATTATGAGTGACCTAGATGCACTGTCCAACATAGTGGTCAGTAGTCATGTGGCTATTTAAATTATAATTAATTGCATAAAAATTAAAATTCCCAGTTTACACTAGTCACATTGCAAATGCTCAATAGCCACATGTGTTCGTAACTACCATTTCAGAGAGCATAGGTATGAACATGTTCATCGGAGCTGAAAGTTCTGTTGGACAGCACTGGCTTAGACAGTATACAGTTGATGGGAATCTTTTATCAATGGTAAAAATAGTAGCTAACAATTTCATGTGTTAGACACTTCACATATGTTTAACTCATTTATTTATCACAAAACCCCATGGTAGTTACTGTTACTAGACCTATCTCACAGATTAGGAAACTGAGGTACTTATACCTGTCAACTAGAAATAAGAAATGCTGAGCCAGCCAGTCCAGTTTGGGACCCTACCCCTTCACCAAAATATCACAATATCTTGTATGGGGAAGCTAAAAAGAGTGAAGAAGAGATTTTAGCATGGCCGACAGTGCCTTCATAGAAATAAGAAGTGACCAGATTTGTCAATGTCTTTGCCAAGTATGACCTTTTCAGATCTATCAGACTCATCCAAGGCACATTTTATTGACTAGAGGTTTAGATGGAGCTTAGCAGGCACAATCATGGAATGTTAGAATTGGAAAGAACTTCGAAATCATCCACTAAAATATTTCACAGATGAAGAAACTGAAACATGCAGTTTACCTGACCTGTCCAGAATGACAGAGCGAGTTAAGACCACAGCCAAGATTAGACAGCAAGCTTCCTGCTTGTGTGTGTGTGTGTGTGTGTGTGTGTGTGTGTGTGTGTGTGTGTGTGTTTCCACATTGCCCCCTTGGCACAAAGAGCTTAAATTTTTCTTGATATGTTATTTATTATTAGCTTAAAAATGTACTAATCTTGGGAAATGGTTTCCTCCTTCCCAGAATGTTGGCTGTGCAAGTGTGTATTGACCTCTTAATCCATCCATTTTCTTTTGTCTAACCACACTCCTCCTTAGCTACCCAGCCAATTAAAAACAAAAAAAGAGTTAAAAAAAAATAATAGCAGTTTGAGTCCTTATATACACAGTTAGGAGTTTGGAAAACAGGTCATTGGTTCCACCATCACTTTCAGTGACTCTCTCTCTACAAATATTGTGCAACGTTTCTGGGAGTTTCTCCTGTTATCGGTATCATCTTACCAAGATGCATGCATATAAAGCTCTGTTAGAGAATGAGTTTTCCTTGAGTTTTTTTTTGTTTCTGTTCCGCTACAGAGAGGCCATAGGCGCCTAGGAGGTGAAGCAGTGTAAGAGGAGCCGACAACCCGAAGAATGCAGCCGGTTGGGGCACTGTTTCTGCTTCATGCCTTCTTCCCTACCAGGCAGGACTTCAGCCTCCGCCCGAACCTGGCTTAATCAACCTCAGGACCCGAAGTCGTAGAACGAGTCCAGACCCGGGGAGTCTGGCTCAGGTTTTGCTAGCGTGAAGAAGCCGACAGGCGTTGGGTCGAGCTCCAAGGGACACAGCCAGGAGGATCAGAGCGCGCCGCCGAGCTCTCCAAGTCCGGGTCTGGCGCACGGCGGGAGGCAAGCACTCCCAGTCTCTGAAGCCGCCCCTTCCCGCAGGTTCCTCTGTACCCTTTGGTCTCTGACTTCTGGGCGTCCGCTGGTAAGCCGACAACCAGTCTCCACTTCCCGAGCCGGGCGCGCATCCCTCTCAATCCTAGCTTACATAAGGAGGCCAGGCGCGCTCCCGCTGCCGCAGACTCCCCAGTGGAGTTGGGCTGCACCCTCCGCGCCTTCTCCGCTAGCGCCTTGGAGCATCCAGGCACCCTACACTGGGAGGTGACCCTTCTTGGCCACCTAGCAGCTCAGTCGGGACGTCTCCTTGCGGCGCGAGAACACAGGGATTGGAGACCCGAGCATCTCACTGTGCCCAACTCCCTCCCTCCTCTCCCTCCTCCTCCCAGTTCTCTCACTCCATTCCCCCCGCCCCCACCTTCGCCGGCCGGTGCCTGTGTGTGTTCGGCACTGCACTAGCGAGCGGACCGGGAGAGCAGTCCAAGCTCCGCGCACGGCGGAGCTGTGGCTGCTCCTGCTGCTGGGGAGGAGCGGCGAGGTAGCTGCCTTGCGCCTCCCCGGACTCCCCAAGTGGGGGCAGAGCCGCAGCGCTTGGATCTGCCAGTTAGAAGGCACTGGGAAAGAGGGACCTGCAAACTCCTCCTCAGCGTCTCCTCTCCACCCCCTTCTGGCTCCTGCCCTTGGAGAAAGTGGAGTGTGGCTCTTGGTTCTCATTATTTCTTCGGACTGCCTCTCAGTTCGCAGATTCATCTGCTGCCCAGTGGGGCTTTCGCTGTTTGCAAGTCTGTGTGTGGTTCACCCCCCGCCCCCCCACCCCCAGCACACCACTGTCGATGATGATGAGGAAAGGTCTGCGAGCAACAGCGGCCCGCTGCGGACTGGGACTGGGATACGTGCTGCAAACGCTCGTGCTACCTGCCCTGGCCCTGCTCAGCGCCAGCGGCACCGGCTCTGCGGCTCAAGGTAAGGGGGTCCGCCGAGCTCCGCCGCACCTCCCTTCGCTTCTGCCTTTCCCCTCTTCTTCCTCCCCACTTCTCCAGGCTTCCTTAATCTGTCTCATTGAACTCAACTGGAAATCACTTTAAATTCCACTTTCCCAACAAGTCAAGAATCTTTGTTTATTATTTTTAATGTCTTCCGATATGGGAATGGGTGGACCAGCGATGCACGGGGTGTGGACACTTATCTGTCTCTGGGCATGTGGGCACCTTGGGTGTCTTGCACTTTCTGCTCCACACGCACGCGTTGTTGCACATAGTACACACAGAGGTTTGGAAAGACTGTCGGTGCGGGTTTGTGTGGCATGTCATAGATGCATCCTGATGCACAGAAGCTCCCCGCGCTGTGCCAAGTCCGAGGTTGCAGGATCTTCGGTGAGTCTCTGAGACGTAGAAGGGCGCTCAGCTAAGGAAATGTGTCCTTTACGGGCCGAGGGCTGGCAGCACTTGTACACCTCGGCTGCTGCTCAGGGAGCCGTGGAGATGCGGAGCACACCCGGACCCGCGCGACCCAGCCTGCGGCAGGCCCTGGAGTTGTGCAGGCCTCCGAACTCAGTCCGATCTCGGTGTCTCCCTTCCAGCTGGCGACCGAGAAACTTAAACACTAGAGCTCTGGGGAAGCAGACTGGTCGCTCCAAACAAATCCGAAACTCCCCGGGGTAACCGTCTAGTTTATAACTCTGACATTTTAATTTAACGCGCCTGAGCTTTAAAATAAGTGTCCGGGGCCCTGGGCAAAACCTGGGTTAGGAGAAGAGTGGCGGGGAATTGAGGGTGGGTGAGGAGGAGGGCAAGGACAGGGGCTGATCGCCTGGCTCCCTTCTTGTTCCCTGAGTTTGAATTGGTAGCGGCAGCTCCCAGCCTTCTGAGCCCGGGAAGCTGAATGGAAGGGAGGCGGAGAGGAAAGAGCCCACGATGCCCCCTCCGCGGTCTCTCTCGTGTCCCCTGGACCCCCAACCTCCGGCCAACCCGAGCACCAACCTGAATCTTTCGGACCGGTTATGTGGTGGTCTCTGGCTCTGGAGGGAGAGCTCGGCTTTCCCTCGAGGCGGGGGTGAGGTTGGGGTGGGAATGAAGGAAGCTTCTGCAGCATTCGGAGGTAATTCAGCCATCCCATCATCTTGGTTACATTTCTTTACAAATTGGGGGAGCAGAGGAGGTGCCACGATAGCCCAAACTCCCTGGGCGCTGCTCAGACCCTGGGGGCCCCGACAGCAGTCCCTCTGATTTGGCAGGGGCGCTGGGAGCAAGAGCGTGGGAGGTGGAGGGGAGCCCCGATAGCAGGCGAGTGTGGTCAGGGTGGGGAGGTAAGTGATTAGCAAGGCTTTGTGAATTAGCCATAGCTACTTCAGGAGTAAATTTTCCTGCTGCCGCGCTAAGTGGCCATGCTCATAAATCCTTTCCTTTTTGCCAGATGCCTTCCATCCCGAGATTCTGCCCTGGTTTTCTTGTGCATACTTCCAGAGCGCGTCTGTCCATTTTACAAAGGACTCTCCATTGAGGCTCATGTGAACTTGTGGATTTCTTAAAATTGGTTAAGAAGTTTTCAGTGCGGCAGCCAGGGGTGCTTGGGCGGGGGTGTGGGTGGGGTGTTCGGAAGTTTAAGTGGGCAACCTGATGAATAGTTGTGGAATCAACAGCGTCGTGACTCCCTGTGGAATTCGTCTGCTGTTATTGGGTGCACAAAGCCTGGGGTGGGTGCTGGGATAGGGACCGGACAGTGAGAGGACAAGTTAAAGTCCCCAAAGATGCCAAAAAGGAGATCCGAAATCCCTGCCCAGCACTTACTACAACTAAATTAGAAAGACTGCGTAGGAAAAAGGATCAATACAGATAATCAAACCGGAGATTGAAAGTGGATTAATATTGAAAGGAGAAGAGAGAAGAAATGAAAAGATGCTCAGGATAGACAGCATTTGCCACTTGCACTGTTTTTCTTTTTATAGACCAGGCAAGCCAGATGTTGAGAATTGAACCTGCTTTTAGGATTATAAGTGAAAAATGAAATGTATTCTGTTGGGTGTGTGTATGCCAGTGCTCTTCTCCTCCATTTAGTTTATTTAGTTCTTTCAGTTCCTGATGAATAAACTATTTATTTTTGAATCTTGTGGTCTTTGAAAAACATTATTCCACCACTTTTATCTTTGCTATCCTCCATGTTCTCTGACAGGAGCCCTTCCTGTGTTGTCTGTTAGGCATCAAAAATGTAGAAAGTGACAAACTCTACCATCAGCTGTTATCACCATCACGGGAGCGCATTCTCCCAGCCTGTTACTGCCCCATGGCTGTGATAATTCCTTCCCACAATCAGAAAGTTACCATGGTCTTACGGTCAGATCTCCTTTTCCTTCTAATTTCCCATCCACCCCCTCCATCTTTGGATTAGAATACCAGCGAAACACAAGATGCTGTTGCTCCCTCAAGGTATGATTTCTACGTGCTGAGGATTTAAAGATCAGAATGAATCATTTTTATGAATGGCAGTACATATGCAATTAAGATGAGAAAGTTAATTTAAGCACTTTACATTGTGGGTGAGGCTTTCATTTTGTTGTTAGAGAAGTACTGGAAAAATTAGAAGTTTTAGGAAAGATGTCTCTTCACAGATAGCCAAGAAAACAACAGATGTTTAAGATGAAAAAACATGAGTTATTTGTGAATGTACAGTGTTTTGTAACTGTGGTTTAAAGAGAGACAGCAGTCATTTTAAACAGGTCCTTGGGAGATTCTCTAGGCTTTAGGCAACAACTGTCCCCTTTCTGGCTAAGCCCTATTTGTTTTATTCAGGATTGCTGGGAACTTCTAGCTCCAGGGAATTTGTGGTGTTTCTGACTTCCAAGAATGAAAGATTTCAGTAGGAAAAGTGTGTGTGTGTGTGTGTGTGTGTGTGTGTGTGTGTGTGTGTACGTGCTTGAGCAGTGTGCCTTAGAATTAGTGCCCTTCTGTTTTATAAATGCATTTTATTTCTGGACTGCACAGCATTGATATTCTGCTTATCTAGCACCAACTAGTGTTTTGAGTGTTAACACCACCAAACTCAAAACAGAAATAGACTGAAGATTCTTATCATATTAGGATAACATCTACTGTCATAAATTGTTTTATTTTTAAAAAAATAAGATATACTTTCTGTAAAAGAGTAAAAATTACTTTCATGCATTTATGCATATTGGTATGGTACAGCCAGACAATTGGCATGACAAAACCCCTGAATTTTGTTAAAATTATACTATATATTTTTCCACTCTAGAAGCAGAGTAAATTCATAAATTCATGTTTGGTATTTGCAATGAGGAAAAGTAGGTTAGCTTACCTTTGTTTAGAAAAATAATTTCATGTATTTTTACTTGGGGAATGCTTACACAGTTTCAAGGAACAAACTTCTCAAGTACTTGCAAAGAGTGAGGAACCACTAGATTGTTAACATTTATTGACTTTGGCCTTCTGTGTTCTGGTTACTGGGGATTCACAGTTCCACAATACAGGGTCCCCAAGCCTCTCCCATTATGGTCTTAACCAGAATCCATATCAATATTTTTAAGCCATCCTCCAAGGGCATGAACATGAACATGAACATGAACATGAACATGAACAAGGTGTGAGCTCCACTAGGCAAACCCTCTTAGCTTATTTATAATTATTGTTGAGACTTAAGAAAGAAAAGCAACTGTTCTCTCTAATGTATGCTAGGTTCTCCAATTAGTGCAAATGGAACAGCCAGAGTGTGATATGTTAGGCCTTAACTGCCTTTAACACTTTTCTGATTTAGGTCATGGCTCTGCTGGAGCAGCAGAGGGAGTCACTCTCAGAAGAAACATTACAATTACAGGCTGCGAGCACTTGAGGGAGATAATGGGGGGGCATGTGGGGGAAGGGATGTAGGCAGCACTCTTGCTTTCCAATTTTAGCCTACAGCTTTTTCAGTCTGACGTTTGTCTTTGTTGCAGTTAAAAACAAACCTGTTCATGTTACCTCACAAATTAGAAACTCACTAGCTCATTTGGATAACGGTGGTATTAGAAGTATAGTTCTTAACCAACAAGTATGGTGCACTTATTATATGCCAGGTTGCATGCTATTTGTTGGGACAAGGACTTGAATGAGACAGTTTTTCAGCCTTCAAGGAAGACACATTTATAACCATATCGTTGTAATTCACATTCTGAAATGCAACAGTGAGCACAGGTATAGTACTTTCTGGACTCCAGCCTCAAAGACAGTAAACACAGGTCAGACGAGTAAATGGTGGTGAGGGTTCCAGCATTTCTGCACAGGGTGAATAGAGGGTGGCAGTTTGGAGGGAAGTTTGCATCACAACTGTCATATATTAAGTCTTACTTTGATTTAATATATATTCAGTCTGGTTTGCAGAAGCCACAAGCTAAAGGCTGTTAGTGTTATGTGCCCATTCTTCCAGTTGTCTTAGTTGTTACCACTATCTCAACATTCTTCCTCCACCCCTGCTAGGTGTTTGGCCATGAATGAGTTTTTTAGTGTCCCTGTGACTCAGTTACCTCCAATACAAAATGAGGGTGATATATACCACACATCATATTAGGAGTGAATGAATTAATACATGCAAAGTATTTACAGCAGTATTCTTTGTCTTCCAGTTGTGTAAACCACTGACAAAGAACTCTAGAAGTTGAAGAAATTAAAAGTCAATAATTTATTCTTATCCTCACATAAGGATATGTTTATTGATTTTAGAGAGAAGGAAGAGGGGAGAGAGAGAGAAACATTAATCAGTTGCCTCCTGGATGCGCCAAACCATGGATCAAACCCTCAACCTAGACATACGCTTTGACGGGGCATCAAATCCACAATCTTTGGTGTACAGGATGATGCTCAAACAATTGTGTCACCTGGCCAGGGCTAAAGAACTATAATTTTGAATTCAGAGAGGGATGGCTATAGATACTGTTTCCCTGAAAGTAGCATGTACTGCAGTCTGACGAAATGCCCCAAGAGTATCACTGCAAACTCCTGGACAGAGAGTGCATGGTTCTTTGAACAGCATGTGGAAGTTCTCCCCTCTCATAGCCCCATGTTCTCCTTTCTGCTCTCTGAGAAAATTAATCCAGTGCCAGTTCTTACAATGCTGTCTTAAGTCACTGCCAGGTAAGTCCTGGCTATAAACTTTTCCCTTGACTTTCATTCTTTTTTTTTTAAGATTTTATTTATTTATTTTTAGAGAAGGGGAAGGAAGAAAGAGAAGGTGGGAAACATTGATGTGAGAGAGAAACATCGAATGTGTGAGTGAAACATCAAATTGGTTGCCTCTCATACACACCCCAACCAAGGTCTGAACCCTCAACCCAGGTGTGTTCCTTGACTGGGAATCGAACCAGCAACCTTTTGCTTTGCAGTATGATGCCCAACCAACTGAGCCACACCAGTCAGGGCAACTTTGTTTTTTTTTTTCAGTGAGTATTGAAGAGAAAGAAAAACTTTTCATAGTTACATGAACACTTTTATTAAAAGAAAACACATGCCAAGTTTCGTGTTTTCATGTTTTAGTTTTTGGAGAAAATTGCACTTTATAAAATGTGAGTAGCTTTTCTTCAAAAAAAAAAAATGGACATGTGTATAGTCTGAAGAACATAATAAATACATGTTAAAACAAGAAAAAGAAATATATAGGAAATTAGGTTAACTTGAAGGCAGAGCAAATTTACCAGGCCTTTCATGTATTCAAATTGTTTGCAATACAAAGTTTCAGTATCATAATTTAGAATAACATAATAATGTAGATAATGGGTTTTTGAAAGTTTTACATTTAATTCTACTTGTTTAGTGGTTACTGCTGTTTTTTTCATATTTCATGCAAATTTTTTTGTAAACTTTTATAGTAAAACTAGAGAATTGTGTACTTTTATTAATGAGACAGTTCGTTCTCCTATAGTATTTTCATTCTGCTTTTAATTTTTGATTGCCTGGTGTACAATTATAGAACCCAAACTTTTTCACTCTCTCTCTTTTAAACCTTAACTTCTTAAAGTGATGTTTGGACTCTCCTGGATTTATTTCACATTTTATTTGGATTTCTAATTGCTTATGTGTTTATGTAGGAAGACCACATGAATCTGGGGCCTTGGATATTGCCCCAGTATCACTTAGTTCAAGGATGTTTGAAGTTGCATTCACAGAAACTCAGCATCGTTTTATGTAACTTTTTGAAGTGGAGGAAGTTTTCTTTGAGCAATGTTGCAATTCTACTACCTCCTTTATCTTAGCTCCTAGAAAGAAATCCAATAATTAAATAATTTATACTTTCTCTTATTTTAAATATGTTATCTCCAAGTTTAGCAGTTTAAGTAAAAAAACTTCATAGTAATAATTTTTGAGATATCAAAATCAGAGATAGTAAGCTTTCTTACAGTCTCTACTTGAATAGAGCTCTCAGAATTTCTGCCTATTTATTAAAACCTCAAACATATATTATGTTGCAAATATTCAGACTCTTTGTAAGTCAAATATTGGAAAATATTATTCTATATTTCAGAATTTTAAAAAAAGTTTTGGGTTGAAGTTGTAATATGGTTTCTAATTTTGACCTTTCCTGCCCACTAACAAGTTGCTCCCTTAGGGTTCCATAATGAGGTTTTGAAATAAGCAGAATGACTCCAGATTTTATAATAACTTAAAACACACCTAGCTTTCTACATGGAGTTCATAGTGTTAATTACTTGACATTAGTTAAATTGAAGTTATAATTTAGAAAGCAAACTATAGCCTTGAAAGTGCCAAATATGCAGCTATTTGTCCTTATGTCAGTGTGCCTTTTATTAGCCCTAAGCAGTGATTCAAAAATGCTTTGTGTGGCAAAAGTGAAGTCTAACATCTGAAAACTCAATGTTTGGGGAATATCCTCTTTTAATTAAATAACTAACCTTGTCTCATTGCTAATGTGGTAGTACAAGGTGAGAGTGAGGTGAGCCAGGTGAGGCTGTTATGTTGATGTGTCGGTGGGAGTTTTATTTTAAATATAAGGGCTCAAAATAATCATGTTAACAGATGATATTGATTAATCGAATTTAACTCCAGACTTACAAGTCTTATTTATTTAAAAATGTTGTGAGAATAGGGGTTTTTAACCTTCATTAATCATTGTCATTTGGGTCCTATGGCTAGTTTCACATCTCAGCAATTATGAGAGCCATAAAAATGCCCACATAGATGAACATGTACTATCCCCTTTCTGACTAAGGATGTTAAACAATAGAAACCCCCCAGCACATTTAACAAGTTTATTGATGAATGTTAACATTTATCAGTTTAGTCAATGTCTTAATTGATTATTTAATCATGGACTGCCTGAACTCAGCTACAATTTATTGTCTTCTTTTTTTTCTATCCAGAAGAAAAACCTTATATATGAACATTTCTTTCCAATTAGAATAGATTAATGCTTGCATATTAAAATGAATCTGGAGCCTAGTCACAAGGTTGTATGTGTCCATGAGTGGAAATTCAAGTGTCTTTCAAAATTGAAGAAAATTAGTGTTTATAATAGTATAAAATATTAAAGAGTACTATAAAAATATACCATTTTCTAGAAAAGTAATCATTTTAAATTAATTCATAATGTACACTCTATTAAACAATAGTAGTTCAGTGCAAAATGATAGGACATGTGGTCTAATAATTCTCATGTATAGTTATAGGCATACTGAAATACATTCATGTATAAGATTAAAGTTAAAGGGTCCATTCTATTTTATGTGAATGCACAAATTTGTTACTTGTATTTAAATTGAGTACTTTATACAATTCTAATATATTTTCAAAATTTCAAGAACCTAAAAAGTCATTTTAAGATCTAGATTAAAGAGTACTCTGTGACAAATAATATCCTCTAACTTTTACAGGAATGAAAAATGATAGTCAATAACAAAAGCTCTGTTGTTTTATTACAAGTGAGTTTCAGAGACCTGTGTTATCTATAATCCATACCAAACAAATAACCAAATTATTATGACAATAAAAACTTTGTGACTGGAAAGACAGAGTCAATAATGGTAATTTCACTTTGAGAATTATGTCTGTGTGAAATATGTTGACATTTGAATTTAGCTTTTGATAAAGGGAAAAATGATATATTTTATCCTCCATCAACTGAAGAGTTTGCCAGATACTCACATTGTAGCCACCCAGTGGAAGTGTACGAGTTTAGCAAGCAGCAACCTAAAAGTCATTCTGAATAAAATAGTAATTACATTGTCTGTCATTTTCTTTAGCAACTTTCCTTCTTCCTTCTGGATTTCCATAAGATAATGAAAGAGTATAAGCTTTAAAAATGTGTTATGGATCAAATCCAAGGATGGAAGGAGCCTAAGATGTTTCCCTCCCAGCCATCCACGGCCATCACCAGCAGAGTATGCAACCTGGTGGAAAACAGAAGCCCATTTCAGTAACTGCTCTCAGAGGCTGAGGAAAAACAGGCATGTTCAAATGATTTATTTGTGCAATCCAGAAGAGAAACCTAAGATCAGTATTTCATCATATTATTCAACAGGCCCTCTGACTGGACACTTTTATTTAAATAGAGTCTTCATCTGCTCCTATTTCAATTAACAGAGCAAAAGACTTTGGACAGTCTTTAAAAGGTATATATGTGAAAGAAGTTATGTTTGCATTTTACTTGGGCCTCTTTGGTCAGGGTGTGCTTGTCTGAGAAATCCAGACTTAAATCAGAATCAGCAGTATATTGAATATATTATCTGAGTTAAGATTCCTCTAAATACATAATCAATTATTCTTCAGTGGTCTTTATATAATGTATTGCCAAATTCTGACCTACTCTGTTAAACATTGTCATTAATAACAATACCAACATTGTATCTTAAATCTCACCTGTACATCAGGAATTGAATCTCATTCTTCGTCCAGGGAAAGAATTTGCTTAAGTGGAATATTATCTTTAATATATTATTATACATTTTTTAAAATGTTGCCAATAACTTTCTCTCATATACTGATCTATTTGATATTTATTTTCTATATATTTACATGTGCATACATATATGTATATAGAATTAAAAAGACCACAGTGAAGAAGTTATGGTTTACTTTCTATTACATGATGAAAAAATAAATAAATAAATAAAAGGATAACTAGGAAAAGTTTTAACGATAGGAATATTTCCAGAGAAATGGGGATAATCAGTTTATTGGATTTATTAGAAATGATCACATGAAAGATACACACATCATTTTTTATTGAATTAAATAACTTGGAATTATTTCTTAGGAGGGCATTTCCAGGCAGAGTATTAATGAAATGAGGAGTTACAAGGAGAAGACAAATGTTGTTCAGTAATTCCCTGCGAGCATACATATGCTGACAGAAATTGTATGTGTGTGTCTGTGTAACCCTTTTTGTTTTACAAATGAGAGCTCATTTTCAAATAACCTTGACAGTATCCTTAAAAAACAAACAGAACCCCTCAAAAATGGAAAACAAAATTTGCTTATAAAACAAGTTTGTAAAGATAGTCATTGAATAGGAAATTAGATTAAATCATTGGATCATAACTGAAAATTGCATCCTACTTTTGTGCAAACAGTGCCTTGTTCTCTGGTAGCTCCTAAGTCATGTTTGTGGTGTACAAAGCAGAGATGCCTCTGCTCATTGGTGCAGTGTCTTATCTGATAGGAACAACTTTCTTCCTCTCCTCCAAGGACATAGACTGAGGAAATTTCCCAATCACGGGTCTGTTTTCAGATGCGTGGAATACTTCCCCTGTATTCCTTACAGAGTAGACTAGATTTCCTGACCAAAGGAGAAAGTCAACTTTCACACATGCACAAGTAAAATCTTTCATCCACACGTGGAACCCCCTCTCAGGGTGTTCTCAGGAAAGGCGTGATTTCCATTGTAGGTGGTCTGCAGGAGGTGACCTCTTCTGTGGGCTGATCTGAGGCCAGTGTGTTGTTCTGTCCTGGATTCTGCAATGGTTTGTTTCAAGTTCTTAATCAAGTGGGGTGATGTTACCAGGATGGGGGACATTTGATTTTCTTGAACTCCCTCATATGCTAGATAGATTTATCCATTACATGAATTGAAAGCTTTATTTAATGGACCAAAGATAAGGTTTGTGGGGTGAGAGCACAAGGGGTAGGGGGAAGGTGGTTACTAACCATAGAATATGTAGAACTTCACTTGGGTTGGAGGAATAATATGGTTCCTTGTTTATATTCACTATTGTATTCAAATGCATATTAATGTGTGAATATTTATACAATATATCAACATATAAATATATATTAATTATTGCCACATGTCCATATCACTTCACATTTCTGAACTAGGATTTTAAAAGATACACATAAATTCTAGGGTTCAGAAAATTGTTTTGTATGTTCTCTATCATATCTACACCACATTCATGGATGACCCTGAGTTTTTATAGCAAAACATGTGGTGCTCTGCTAAGAACAGCACTGTAAATAATAATGCCTCACAAAGTTTTGCGATCACAAGCCTAAATGCTAATGAGGGAGGTTGCCTGTTTAATGGGGGAATGCAAGGCTTAAAAAGAAGGTCTTAAAGATAATAGCAGATTCCAGAGTCCTTGAGTTTGTTTTGCATTCAGTGCCAGTCACTAAATTAGGGAAAGGAATGTTCAAACAACACACTTGAGGAAAAGTGATTTTTATAGAAAGGAGCCATTTCTGCTAATAGCCAGTAACTGCACGTAACCCCGCTGACATTAAAAGTCCATTAGCTAAGCCCAGTTTAAATAGCAGCTGATGCAGTGTCAGCTAAATGTATGTTGGAATTTTTTCATATAATTCAGTAATAGCAGTTCTATAATTTTTTCTAAAACTACATACATTAAGTAAAATAACTGTGATCTGACAGGAGTGGCTGGGCTGCTAAACAGGCAGAGACTGGTGATGAAACAAAAGTAACAGTCTATATAACGAGGAGATAATAATGATAGCGATGGTTTTAAGAGGGAGCTTTTGAGACAAATCATATGGAGAAACTTAAGCTGACATCCAAAAAGAGTTGTTTTCATTGAAGCACATATTCATGTGTCCAACTCTGAGGTATTTATTTAAAGTGATTTTTTTTTTTACTATTTGCCTCAGTGTGTAGTTTTCAGTGCATTTTGAAGCAACAGGAAGTCCCTTCCTTAGACACTGTTATGTATTTAAATAGTGTGGGGTGAGGCGTGGGAGACACAAGCAATTGAGAAAAGAGAACAAGTGAAAACAGAGGTACAACTTCGTATCTGTTAATATTTTTAAGGTGATTGCTATAGTAATGTTTTGAAAGCATCAGGATATATTTATTAGTACTGCTTGCAATGAAATCAAAGGTTGAAATGTCCATAATACCCCTCATTTTTATTTTTTAATATTGTTAATTTCCATTTTAATCACATGAAACACAAAAAGTTTTACTGCACATTTATGTTAGAATCCAAGAATTCCTTAATGTCACCTTGAAGAAATTGCTACGATGGTATTCTCATAACACTGGGGCCATTGTGGAGACCAGGGGCGGTTGCTCAGTAATCTAATGTGAGTTGAGAACAGGGTGGTAATTAATCAGTGGCTGCCATGCTCCAGCCACTGTAAAGTATTATGAGAACCTCCATGTCGAACCCCCACACCCCATTATCAGACCATTAGTGAAAGCCTGGACAATAATGGGGAGCCCTGCTTAAGCTTATGACCCTGATCACTTGGGCATGAGCCTTGTGTGCATTTTCACAATAGTCACTTGAATTCTATCACATTTTCCAGTACTTAAGAGTGATTTATCATTTATAACCTGAGAATTTATTTATGTCTGAGACTTCACTTTACTTATTATTTATTAATTTACCTTTAAAATTAAGTCAATTCTTCTTTATTATATTAAAAAATCCTTCACATAACCATATATCACTTAAAAGGGGGGAAAAGTAGAAAAGGACTACTATTTAATTAATCATAATGGGGTGGCAGAAATCTCCCTTTTATGCTCACAGATTTTCATACAAGCATTTCTTAATAAAATCAATAAGTACTCTTTGGTGCTGCTAACTGTTTTAATTCAATTCAGACCAGTGTAAAGGGTTGTTTGGAATGAATTGGAAGCTTCCATGAACAGAATTCATGCAATTTAATTCCTAACCAAAATCCCATTTACTAATGCATTATATGAGGGACTTGAATAATCTTGTCTTTAGTATGTAACTCAAACATTAATAACAACTGGAAATATACCTCAGTTTGGGCTTTGATTTCTAATTCTAAATCAACTTTTCTTTTCGGGTTAAAACATCTCGTAACAGTGACTATTTTCCATATGTTTTCATTTTCTAATGCATAATACAATTCTATTGCAAGATGAAGAAGGATATCATTGTATTCTGCCACACAATGCTTTTGTACATGTCTGTGAACTAGTATGATGTAATTGAATTATGTTGAAAATAACAAGATGATGCTAGAGTGATTGAAATAAGACCTACTACATTAGAGTTTGGAATAGGTTTTAGAAAAACTGATCCTGCAATATTAACACACTGCTACATTCTTGGATAGCTTTACAGGTGTATCTTTATTTTTTGTATGAAGAATTGCATTCTAAAAATTTAAGTGAATATAATATATAGTATAGTTTGGTGCAATTAAATTTATTTATGCTTAGAAAACTTTTTATTAAAATATTTAATGTCCATTTCTTAGTGTGATTATCATAAATGTTCAGAATAGTTCATGAATGGTTTTAGGTTTCTCATTCTTTTTGGCAGTTTAACATTTCCTTTTTCTTGTCTGTTAGGGAATTAAAAACATATATTAGATATATGCATGTATATGGAACAGATTCTGGATCTAGAATATATTTTGTTAAATCTAAAATCTAATAAATATCAATGGAAAAATCAGCTTATACTTTCTCCATTATATATTGACTATACTTGTAAAGACAAAGTTAAAAAGCTAGAAAAAATTAGCAAATTATTTAATTTTTGCTAACATTTAAATTATTTCTGTAGGAATAGAGACAAACTTTTTCACTTATATCCAAAATTTTGACACACTTAAGCATTTATTGATCCTAAGATAGACACAAAATTTATGAAACTGCTACTTCCAAGAAAGGCCAATGTTCTTGCATGAGCAAGGGACATATTATAATACAGGCAAAAAGAAATTAGATACTAAACTGCTAAGTATATATGTTACGGCTGATATACACTGTATTTAATAAAGTATTCTTCTAATGGATTAGTTTATGAACAGACTGTGGCTAAACTCCATAGTTTTGTATAGGCATACATGTATTATTTATGATATATAAGAAGGAAAAGGGAAACTATTTGAAGCTCATAGTTCTGCTTGATGTTTTCCAGCATGTATTTATAAAATGGAAGCATATGTTTTTTTAAGTAACAACTTTATTTTGAAAAAAAAAAAAACAGGGGCATAGAAAATGCTTTCAGCTCCAGCCAGTATTCAGTATTGTTTATTTTACTGTGACTTCAAATCCTTTTTGTCCTTGTTTTATATTCTTTAAAATGCTACATTGTAAATTTCAAATATGACAAAATATAAATATAACTTTTTTCTCAAAATGTGTCAACTTGATAGAACATAACTCCAAACATTTTTAATCCAAAATAATGCGGTAAATGCTTATTTATTTAATTACTGTATTTATTACATTCTTTAGCTTAAAGAATGTAATAGATGCAATAACTAACAAAATAAACAAAGGTAACTCACCACACCAAAATGATATCCACACAGGAAACAATTTTAACTGGCCCATTGAACACTTACTCCTTTGTAGTTTTCTTTTTCCAAAAAGCAAAATTTAATGCTCAGTTTTTAACTCTGACCCTCCTCCCCCGGCTCCCGAAGTGTGTCACCGTAGGAAACATCCCACTCTTTAAAGGCAAATTAATAAGAACTCAGGAATCAACAGTATGGTTCAGTTCCTACATAGTTGTGAAAACCTCTTGTCTTGATTGGATCATATTCCGCTTAAAGACCTTAGTTTGCTTTTAATGATTGATTATACTGCTTATTTGGGATTTTATGCTGTGTATAACATTTGGTTTGTAGTAGTTTTCTTTGAATATTTCCAAAGAGGGGAAAAAAACCCACAACCACTAAAAAGATGAGACTATTTATAACCCCTTCTTGGCTATACCTGTTTTTTTCTTCCCATTTGTGTTTTAATAAAGACAATATTTTCATAGCTTTTTTTTGGACATTAAACTGTCTTAGGAAGATCTGTTGTGTGATTACTGATGATTTTGTGTTTTTAGATTGGTTTGAACAATATTTATTTTGTGCCAGAATAAATGTTTATTACTTACTATTTTATAGTCTCATGTTTATGTTTGCAACATTTAAACATATTCATCCTTCTAATGATATTCTATTAGAAAAGATGACATATAATACCCAAATATGTTTCAAATATGCCCACTTCTCCCAACTGGATCACTACAGAAGTTTTTTCCCGCTTCCAGTCTTGCCCCACTCTCCTCCGGCCTCCACCGAGGAGGATTTGCCAGTCAAATTCTAACAGATTACATCAGTATAGCTTTTTTTCTTAAAGCCCTTCGGTGTCTCTCTACTGCATCTAGAATCAGATCTAAATTCGTTAACTTAGCTGACAATGATACTTGTTATTAGGCCTCTAATTCCGTTCCTGGAACTCATGGGTATAGTCTCCTCAGGCTGGGCACCTCCCCCGAATCTCCCACAGGTTGCTCCAGGGTAGCCCCAAGGGAGAACATCCCTCAGAGTTTTTCACAAGCTGTTACTGAGTGAGCGTGGCAGCTTGCACTCCTTGGCTGTGAACAAGTGTTTATTCCTCGAGTTCCATCCCTTTTGATGGCTGCCTTCTTCATAAGGCTCCTTCCACACCCAATGGTAATTTTCTTTGTTTCTGTGTCCCCAGCTAGTATGTCAGCATAAGGAGGAAAGGAACCTTGTTCATCGTGGTAACTCTTGTACCATCTGTGACCAGGTGCTTGATACACAGCCATCGTGTAATGTGGATTCTTTGAATGATGTTGGATGGATGCCTATTTTGTTCATGCATAAGCTGGGTATCTTCAAAGGGCTTTTGGTGACTCTTCGTGGTGGTGGTGGTGGTGGAGTTAAGTGAGACCTTTCCAGGTTTTTTCCATCACCCACTTTCAAGAGCTACTGAACAGAGTGAACTGAATATGAAGTTGAAGTGGAACTTGAGGAAAGTCTCAAGGACGAAGTTCATCATCTCTTAGATTCTGCCTGAAAGGCCAATCTCCCCAGCCAATTTCCTTCAGAAATCCACTTCGTAACTTCAGATTGCCTTCCCTGTAATTTGGGTCTATTAGTAATACAGAACTTGGATTCTCTTGTAGTTGAAGGAAATAAACCTCAGACAGTTGACAGGTCAGCAGTATGAGCACAGTTGGACTCTCACTATTTTGGTCTAGTTGCCTAAACACGGAATCGAGAGGGAGTTACAGAGGTCTACAGGTCAAACCCCTGGGAACCGTTCCTATTATTCAGTTGTAGAATTCTATCATGGAATATTGCTAAAATAAACTCACTCTCTACTGGCAGATGAAATTTTGTTTTCCATTAAGATTATTCTTACATCGAACTCTACAGAGTATTTTTTCTTATTTTTCTCTACTGTAAAATAAGCAAGTTTATTGCCAGGTGTGTCTTAGTCTATTCAGGCTGTTAAAACAAAAGACTACAGGCCCAGTAACTTTTAAACAACAAAAATGCATTCCTCCTAGTTATGGAGGCTGGGAGTCAGAGAGGATGACACCAGAGTGGTATGTGGGTGAGGGCCCACTTCCTGGCACAGAAACAACCAGCTTCTCTCTGTGTCCGCACATGGCAGTAGGAGCAAGGGATCTCTATGGGGTCTCTTTTATAAGAATACTCATCCCATTCACAAAGCTGCATCTCATGACATAAGTATGTCCCAAAGTCCCCATCTCCTAATGGCATCGTATTTGGGGATTAGGAGTTCAACGTTTGAATTTGTGGGACACAGACACTTTTGACTGTAATAGTATCATGGCATGAATATAAGGTCGGGGGGAGGGGTTTGAGACTGCAGGGACAGAGCAAGCCAGAGTCAAGAACAATAAATCTATTTGTAGCACACACTAAACTCAGTTGTTTCCCTATAATTGACCACTGTCTGAATTTTTTGTTTTTGCTAGGTCCACAGCCTATATTATCTTTGGGCAGGATATACTGTTTTTTAGAAAATAGCATAGTAAAATGTTATCATTATAAGCATGACTGAATCAGATATTTTCAGATGTACCTTTAAGGTAACCAAAATATGTTATGGATTATGTCACACTGCCAGCAAAAAGGAAATTATAACAAGTAACTGCCTCATTTTTGTTAAGACTTCAGTAAACACAGGCCCAACTGGCCCTGAATAATTACCGCAGAGAGCTATGCAGTGGTCTTTAACTGGTAGTTGTTTGTAATCAAGCAGCCTGGATCCTGCCTTGACATAAAGCAGAGGAAGTGGTTAGGAGACAGACCTGTAATTATCAGCAGCAGGTGCCCATAATGGAATGCCAGAGAGATGTTTAAAGAGGCAAATATTACTTCAGGAAAGACTTCAAGACCGTCAGTTTACACCAAAGGACATCAAATTAAGACTGGCTCAAGAGCAGTATTAAAAGAGTATTTCTTTGGAAACAAAAGAAAATGTAAGACATTCCTTTTATCCAAATTAACCACATCCTCCACATGCCTAAACATTTTCAAGAAATGAGGTCTGGAAAAGGTGGGACTCCAGTTTTAGAAAAGCGTTATTTAACAACATTAGATATTTTCTAGTTATTAAAAGGTTTTATTTATTGTGTAACTAAAAGCTTTGCTCTTTATTTTAATAAGTATCACATGAATAAATTAAATGAATGAAAAATTAGTTTATTTTCCAATATGAATTTTCATGGCCTCAAAGGATGCCAAATCATTGATTTCATAATCGCGTATGACCAAAAATTTTTATTTCAATTACAAAAGTTAACAATATTCTTTGTCATAACTTTTAAGTTGAAGAATAAAAACAAAATAAATTCTGTATTTAATATACATGTACTTTTATATACATTTTATATTTTAGTAGTTTACTACATATTATTAGGTATTTGTCCATTGCTGCACAAAATTTCACCCTTGTGTGATAACATTTTTCGATTTTCACCTTTTTCTAAAGGAAATGAAATATCATCATCTTTTCTAAGTGGTACAGAGAAAGAACAATGATCCATACAGTAAAAAACGTGTAATCAAGTTATAAAAGAAATGTTCAATGTGATTTATAAAATGCTAGGTCTACTTTAAGAAATACGCTATTATTTCAATATTTTTCTTTCACCTTAATGTATACATCAGAGACTGGAGTTTATATTAGCTTACGGGAAATTCTGTTACATGAGGTATAAACAAACTAAAGAAACAACGAAATATAATTGCCCGAGTTGTCTTTTATGTTTTCAAATGGGTAGCTTTCTTTTTCTTTCTTTTCCAAGTGAGCATACACTTTGGCTGGTTTTATGTTGTGGGAGTGAATGAACCTCAGAGACTGGAACACCTTCTAAGGGAGAGAGAAGTTATGATATATCTGTATGACCCCATTCACTCTCAGATGTGCTTCGCACATATTTGGGGGAATGTTTATTTTCCTGCCTAATGCTAACGATATAGTTATCACTATGAAAACAAATGGGGAAGTCAGTCACTCACTGCTTTTGCCAGAAATGCCTTTAGCTCCCACAGTAGTTGTGTGTCAAGATACTGCCCTACTTAAAAGGAAGACATAAGATTTATTCTGGAAGTTTACCAGTACAGACCAGCCCTCAAAAATGCAAAGGGAAAGATCTCTGTAGCTAAATTAAAATAAATTTAAGTCAGACTTGACACATTAGGCTCAAGATAACTCCATCTAAAACTATGTATGTAAGTTGTAGAGAGTCTCAGTCCTTGTTCAAAGTGAACACCAAATATGGGAGATTCAAAAATTATCCATTACATATGGATAGATAAGGAGAGGTGGAAATAATATTTTTATGATTTGTAATTTATCAGCACATTTCGACATTTGGAATTGTTTTTCTTCAGATTGCCTAGTAAGTTAAACCAAGCCTTGCATGAGGCCCTAGTTTATTATACAAGTGAACAAAGCACCCAAGTAGTTAACCTGCATTCTCACTAGTGAAATATAAAATTTACCAGGAGGAGAAAGATGTGGTTAGAATTGGCAGAGGTGAGAGTTAGAAGTTATTTCTATTTTAACATGTAGTATATGCTCTCAAACCACAGCACAACTTAACTTTGTTTAGGGAGAAAAAATATTTGGTACGCCTGAGGTCAGCTCAACTCAGGAAGTATTACTCCTGATATCCCACAGAGATAAACGAGATAGAATAGTACAGCGTATTGTACCTTTCTTTAAGAACATTAAAATTTTGTTACAAGCATGAAATATTGCAGATAAAATATAAAACTACAAGGTGGAAAACTGACATAAGAATAAATAAAGTATTTTGAAAGAGAGAAAAGACATAAATGTGATCTGGTACTAGGATTTTCAGCTGGGATACACTCTTTAGCCAATTTTGAGAAAGGGATAAAGTAGTGCACTCACTTAACTTAAAAGCCACAGGAAATGTTTTGTTAAAGCTGGGCAAGGTTCAGTTCTCTCTTTGCCTCTTCCCATTTTCTCCCCCTTTCAATTTCAAGAGCAATTCTGCCTGCTGGCTTTCTCCTATTAACAGCTCTTGTCTTTGCCTTCAGGTGAGGAGTTACAGAGACCTGGTCTCTCCTTTCCTGAGTGGCTCTTTGCCTTTGCTCTCCCAGGGCTACATTACACTGGAGAAGTGCAAAATGAGTCTCCAATCCAACTTCAGCTGTTTTATTACACACGCTGTGCTAAGCTACTTTAGGCCAGACATTACCACATCTCTCAGCAACACTCTGAGTTTGTCAAGTTGTACAGGTTTGTTGTCTCCTTTTAAATCCAGTTTTACATGTTTTAAAACTTGTTTGGATTTTGAGTAATGGTCTCCTTGGTGCCGTGATGTTTGTAAAATGACATCAGTGCTTGAAGGTAGAGTATTGCTGTGTTAGATATTTCCCCTACTCTCTACAAATGTACGCAGGGGTGCAGGGGCCGCTGCGTGAGTCTCCATGGGTGGGAGAGTGGACAGAGTTAAGCATTATCAACCTGTAGAACTACTTCAAAGTCAGTTGTAGAAACTTCAATAATTAACTAAAATAATTCAGATGACTTTAAATTGCAAAAGCCAGAGGGACTCAATATAAATCATACTGAAACTTAGATTTTAAATTTGAAACATGAGACTGTTTTGCCTAATATATTTGACAAATGTTTGAAAATACAGAGGCAGAGGTACATAATTCATAAATATGAATTTTAAATTTGATAGCGTAATAAGTTTTTAGAGCTATAATGTTCTTACTCCGTAGTTCCCTTTAGTAAAGGCTTTTAAAGATTTTCCTTATGCCTTTTGTCATTTGGAGATGCTTAGAGTACTGCTGGGTAAACAGTATCTGGGGTGCCAATGAATGTTTCTGAAGCTCTGGTATTTTCCAGGTTTAGAAAAGTAAAAACAACAAAATGGGAAGACTATGGGAAAAGAGTGTGAAGTGACCTTGCAGTTAGTGTCACAGCCATGCATGTGGTAGGATCTTATTAAAAATTCCTGAAGTGATTGGATTAAAACATACATATAAAGAAACTTTATATTTTAAGTCAATAAGAAAATCACCCTACATTCTCGCAAAAATGAAGTTTTTGTAATTCTTAACAAATGCTTTTTTCTCATTTGACCCACTAATCATGTCTATGAATAATTTTTTTCTAAAATATTTGAAAATATTCTAAAAGTTATGAATGCTTTATTGTGTTAAATGTATAGATACAGAAATATACTGATAACTGTATAGACCAGTGATTTTCAACCTTTTTCATCTCATGGCACACATAAACTAATTACTAAAGTTATGCAGCACACCAAAAATATGTTTTTTGCCAATTTGACAAAAAATGGGTGTAATTTTGATTCGTTTGCACCAGATGGCTGTTGTGTTGCCTGCCTATTGTCATTTTTTAAATTTATACTCTAAGGGAGAAGATGCCGGTGCCCTCACTAAGTAATCACATATTACATGTTTTAAAAATTCTCGTGTCACACCTGTTGAAAATCACTGCTGTAGACTAAAAAACTTGAAGACCATGAAGGTACAGTGGCTGAAAAGTAATATTTCAAATCCTGAAGTCGCACAGCTTAACAAGTGACAATCTGGACCAAAGAACCTTTTTTTTAATTGAACATTATTAACTCGGTGTGATAACACTGGTCAGAAGACCCAATTTTCAGTCATAAACCTATAGATAAAAAGGTAGTTATCCACTATTTGTCAATAAATACAATTTATTCAGCAGTTAGTATAAAGCCACCAAAGGTAGGAAAAAATATGAAAAGCCCTAAATAGTGTAAAATTTGGAAAACATTGATGTATTTTGTATATTAATGTGCATTTTATCATTAATTATTAAAATATCTGGAATTGAAGTTGACCACATTGCTTGAGTTTAGTCAATTTTTGTATTTTGATTTTATTTATTTGTAGAGTTTTTTTATACTGATTTTTAAAAATATTGTCACAACTCAAAACCTTATCTTAAAAAGCTATGACACCATGCTTTGTATAACACCGTGAAGACTTGCTTTGGTTGCTATTATTGGTTTCTTCAGGGCCACGTTTTGTTTTTCAAACATTTAAAATTGAATGCTCAGCTACTTTTATTCAAGGGTAATTAATGCAAAAATTTTTCTTTTGGGGTTTTTTTTGTTAGTTTGTAATGTTGATTATTTCCAATCTACTTGCATAGTTTCAGAGACCCCAACAGAAAGCAAAACTGACCTATGAGAACATCATTTCAACTTAGGAAAATGAGAGCTTCATTTAGGGCCTCTGCTCAACTTTGTTAGTACCTTGAATTAATTTGTTATACAGTGTTTGGAATATTGTTCTATTATGATTACTTAAACACTTTGGGCTTTAATTTCAATTGTCAGACTGAAATGTAAAACTTCATAGATATTGCAAGCAATGGATTTGTTCTACCATCACTGGTTTAGTTACTGTAAATTATTTCTGACCCTCCATTAAAAAGTGTTTTCTCTACCAAATTAACCTAAATTTAACTATTTCTTAACTAAAATTTGTGTAGAAGTATATTTATTTGTATATTATGTGGCAAAATTATCTGAGCATTTTTTAAATCAAGTATATTATCATTGAACCTATTTATCCATCTTTCTGCTATGTGTTGCATAGGTGACTAGATACATTGTAGTGACTCAGACGTGAGGAGACCACTGAGTAATAATTTTTACCCAAATTAGGTCATTTTTGTTAGTGAAAAGGAAAGCTATTAAGAATTTTTCTTGGACAACAAGTATAAACTGGGATTATCCTGGAGAAATGGGGAGAATAATCACCCTACCAGGAGACTGACAAGATCCTGCAATAGCTTCTAAATCACTAGGGAAAAAGTTAGTGTATGTTTACAGTGGTTTTAGAATTAACCATATAGTATTTTATTTCAAGTTTTTGAAAAGTTATTTTGGTTTCATGAAATTGAAGAGAATAATTGATTAACCAGAACTGCTATCTTCTTGCCCAAGTCCAAAAATAGAGTGTGCTTTACCTGTGCACCTTCACTCTTCATGAAGCCTACATGGATGGAGATATATATATATATATATCGATATATATATATATGCACACACACATATTATAGATAAATATATATTAAACATATGTAAAGTGTTGCGGGAGTAAAACAGTTTCCTTTCAGTAACAGATCTTTTTTAAAATAATAGAAGTTAAAACATTTAAAAAAACTAGAATATACTTTGCCAGGGTTGGTTTTTGCCCGCTTGTCTCCTATTCTAGTGAGTTGTCATGCCACTACTGGGAGCTGTCACCAGATGGCCATCTGCTTTGAGAAGCCCTGTCAACATGTTGACTTGGGGCAGCTCCATGGCTACTCAACAGCAGAACACAGAACAGAGGAAACCTTGGGTGAGCTTCTGTAAGTTGGTTTACTTGTTTGGGTTGATTTCTACTTCAAAGCATACAGAAATTCCACTGGAAGGACTGAAGTGGATTTTTGGACTGAAAAGAAGTAGTATTTCTAAACAATTATCTTGGACATGGCAGATTATGTTTGCTATGTATGTCTGTTTTTAGAAATATTCTTAGATCATTGATAATGAAGATTGCATAGTTATTTTTTAAGTACTTAAAATGAATGAGGATTTGGGTGATACATTTTGAATTACATGTGCTTTACACATATTTATCTTGTGGTATTTACAAAAGTTATTTTATTAAAAATTTCTACATTGAAAAACAAAAAAAGAATCAGTAACGATTAAACACCCATAGTTGTCAAGTTTTAAAATGTAGTTCTGCAGTTATAAGAGGATAAGTTTGGACTTTTGCCCAAGAAGAATTATAAAGCAGATCTAATTTGCATTAGTCCTTGAGACTTCACTGATATTTTAGGAAGAAGAATAAACTTGGGGAAACAGTTCTATTTACTCAATTAGAACTAATGCATAAGGCCAGCCACACAAGGAAGGGCACTCTCAAAATTGCTACTATTATGTACATTATACTTCCTTTTGGCATTTGAGCTACCAAATGTATTCCATCAACTCTGTATGCAATGTTTCTTTTTTGACAGGGGCATGCGGAGGGAGGGCTTTCTCTGATTCAGCCAGGCTTCAGTGAACCCACTAATTTGGCATCTTTTTAAAAAAGGAATACATGAGAAGCTGAAACCCAGATGGGAAGCTGATTTGCCTTGGGTTCCAAAACTTGACTTACCTAGCACATATATTTTACAGATAAGGAAACAGACCTCCACGGAGCCCAGAGTTAACACAGGTGTGAATGGAGGACTGGGGTGACAGTTCCTGTCCCCTGGCTCCTGGATCCAGCTGCTGCCTACCACACAGCATTACATCTTCCACTGCTCGGCACAAATTTCCCTTTCACGCCTGTGTCCTACTCTTCCTTGGAACACAAGGGTCCCTAGCTTCAGTGCCTACTGCGATCACTGAGGTTACCCGAGTCAGGGGGCTGAGTGGAGGATGGCAGACGCTGCTGGGGACTATGGCAAACCAGAGAGCACAGCCCTGCCTGACACAGAAGGCTCCAGGTCCTCACTGCAGGAGCGTGGGCCCAGTACGGTGACAGCTTCCAGTTTGTCAAGAAAACCCAGAAATCTCAATCCTCACTTGAAATTTCTCGGGCAGGGCCCATCTTAGAAAACTTGCATGCAGGTGGACTTTTGCCAGCCACCTGCCAGATTGTGACCTCCACTTAAATGCATGTTTCTCATCTCCCTGACAGCAGCAGCTGCAAGAACAGGCCCTGTTGCTTAGCACATGCACGGAGCCATTTATGCATTATCTCTTCTAATCTTCTCAACAACCCAGGGAAGTATTGACAATAAGGAAACTGAGGCTCTGCCAGTCTGAAGTGATTTGTCAAAGTCCAACAGCTAAATCCAGGGCTAGGGTTGAAGCCTAGACCTGTCTGATTTGCAATTTTTAATCTCATCCTCACAATCTTTGGCCTCCCTGATGGCTCAGCCATCACTGGGTTGAATTAAAGCTACTGGTGAATCTGTACAGTTTCCAAATTCCATTTCAGTTCAGGTTTTCAAACACATTTTGAATTACCGCTATGTAAAAAAGCATTGTGTGCCCTGAAGATGAAGGATTACACTGCACAAAGCATGGTATTTGGCCTGGTGAACAAGCTAGGCATGGAAACTAATAATTATTTTAAGCATGGACCATGGTAATTTCTAGAATTTGAATCACCTCTCTGGTGTAATAAATTTGTAGCTGCTTATTCGGTTGGCTCCTATCTAGGTTGACACATATGTCTCCTCATTTGTCTGAAAAAAATCAATAAATTATTTGTATACATTTAACAGAGGTGAAATTAAGGCTTTTAAAAACCTTATTGGGGGGGGTGATACTTTTGACATTTATCCTAAAGGTAACAATGTTTCAGTTTGATTTATTGTGTATTTGGAATTGGAACTCTGACTCTAAGTGTACCTTTGATCTTTTACTGCACATTATTTTAACTGCAATTATTAAAATTATTTTGTTATTAATTATCTTGTTCTTTAAATGCAGTAGCATCATTGCATCATTCTCAGTTTAGTTACACTAGTATAATATTTTTGAAAATTACTTCTAATATTTTGATTCCCTCTCTCTTTCTCCCCGTCTCTCCAGGATAGCCATGCATTCTTTCCCAAGTTATACCCCTAATCAATTGCACAACCACATGTTATTTCAAACAGTAATCATAACTTTTCATCTGTCCTAACGTCTGTTTCTGCTACATGCAGAGATGGTCAGTGATGTCAACAGAGAGGTGATGGGAGATCTCTGAGGAACAGGACTGCAGTGGATGCTGCTGGTTCCCTGTTCTGATCTCCTTTACTGGCCCAGTGCACACACCCCCCAGCTGCTGTGATGTTGGCAGCTAAAGGATCACAGCTGTCCCTTTCTTCAAAGAACCGCCTTGGGCTGAACCAGGAGTTGCCTCTCCTTTAGGTTTCCTGAAGGTGGAAACAAAACTGTGGTGTACCTACTTTGTACCAGAGTACCTGTGTTGTTGAAATACATTATAATTTGCTAGAAAATGTGAGGGGCCCCTTAATTGCTTGTTCTTTCCTCTGGTCCCTGGTGTTGCTAAAAACCAGGACCTATAAAAGACTTTGGAACCTTTGACTAGGATAATTCTGAAAACATAGAGTTTGGCATACATGCTATTTTCCCCAGCAGTCTCTAATACACATACAAAGTCACTATTAGGAAAAAAAGAAAGAAAAGATTAAGTTGAAAATACTGTGGTGATTTTAAGAATTCTGCTGGGGATTGCAGTAGCGCTTGGCACTGAAGGTTAGGGGTAATAACAAAAATCCACTGTGGTTTCTAAGGTCCGTTCTCAATCCTGAACTTTAAAAGACAGAAAATGCAGGACACTTTCCTTTCTCCATGGGCTTTAAAAAAATTACATTTTTGTAGGTTGTTTTTCATCTTAATACCTTCTTCGTAAATATTAAATTGTTAATATTTTGGTAAAGCCTCTCTTTCCCTGCCCCCCTTCCGTCCCCCATCCTTTCCGCCCCTGTCCATCTCCTCACCCTGCTTCCTCCCAGAGTTTGCCCCGCTCCCTCACCTCTCTCATTCACACTGTGGATGCTTCTACTCTCTTCCATACCTTCTTCTGGAGTGGCTTTCATCCAGCATTGCCTATTTTGATTGAAAAACTTATTAGTATTACACTTTCAAAATGAAGGCTTTTTTGTTTTCAATTCTTTTAGAGAAATTGTATTTTTCAAACATTGGCTTGCATATAAATTAATATCTGAAAATCAAATATATAAATTATACCTTTGTAAAATACTTAAAACAATATTACATATTGATATTAAATTTACCTGGAAATAAATTACCGGGAGAAATTTGCTCATGTCTTTCCTTGGGAAAAAACTGCATATTTTAAACATTTATCTTCAGTTTTTATTCATACACAATTTTTAATTCACCAGTTTTCTCATTCATTATCACAAGACCAAACTGAATGATAAAATTATATACAAAACTGTTTACTTTGTCATAATTTAGTCATTTTGTTTTCCCTTGAATTCTGTGATACATAAAAATGGATAAGAAGTTTTAAAAATATATGATTTTTATCTCTTTCTAGAGTCCACATTTCTTATCAGGTATTTTGGAAAATTTATGGAGATCAAAGTGCCTTTCTCACAGCAAACTCTCCTGTGGATGTCTCTGCGGGGGGCACCACCACAAAGAAGAGTACTGCTGTCTTATGGGACCACATAGTAGAAAACACCCAAATTATCAAAATGGAGCATATAATGCACATTTTTTCTGAAAAATAGCTTTTATAATTCAGCTTCCTTGATAACTTAAGAAATCTGTTTCATGTTGTTCTATTTATTCAAAGAGATAATGAATACCTGTTTGAGACACTGAATATCTGTCTCTTTGGATCAAGTATTTATATCAGAGTTCAGGTATAAACTTCTATCATGTTGTCATCATTCTGGATTTTGCAGTTTGTTATAGTAACAAATATAACCTGAGTCAATCAATCATAAAGAAATGAAAAACATAAGCCTTGAATTTTACTATTAACTTAGGTTTAAATCTTACCTGAGATCATTCTTATCCCTTTGTCTTGAGTTAATTGGTTAACTGGAGTGTCTTAGAACAATCATACAACAAAACATCAATACACTTACAAATGCATTTCATTTTCTGCATGTGGAAGATGTGTGGTCTATAAAGAGATCTAAAAATCTTGTTCTAGGTTGGGTATCTAGGGACCCTAGAAGCTCCGTGACTTTGAGAAAATATTTTACCTTTTTGGAGCTTCATTTTTTTTCATCTGTCCAAACATTTTGGGGGTTGATAGAGACCCCTGTATACGTTAGCTTATTTGAAAGGCTAAGAATCCATCTTGGCATTGCTCATAGAACAGTTCCACATGATTCACAGAGGTTTGGGCACTGGTGATTTTGGGGTTAATGATGGCCCTGGGAGTAGAGCTTCTTCATTAGAAAGTCAGCATGTTCCAAAATCTCTTTGTAAATTATTTCTGTTAAAGATACAGGCATTGACAGCTACAACTATGGAAGACAAAAATACCTTTAGCTGTGTTTGCAATTTAGGTTTGAAGGTAAGTAGGGCAGACAGTGGAAGATTTGGGGAATTCATAAAAAGTCTCTTCTTTCTGTTCCCTTATGCATTCTGAACAATTAAAACATTTAAGGAGTGCTCCCACAATTAATTGCATCACTTGTATTGACACTGGAGAGTGTTTGCTGTGAGTTAGGCAGGTAGTCTGATTGGACACCAGTCCAGTGAGTTCCAGTCAAGATTTGCCTCGATCAGCACTTGAAAGAGGAAAAGCTTAAAAAAGAAGGCAAATGTGTGTGTGTGTGTGTGTGTGTGTGTGCAGTCTGTATTTATGATTGTTTTTCTGTGGAAGTTTTCTGAATTAGTAAGTGAAGCTATGTTTTGTGTCAGCAGGTCTAAGTAATGGTGATGGTAAAATGATGAAATAATCTTAAGTCTATTTTACCGTCTATAAAGGGGAGAAATCATTTAATCACTCTGGAATGATGGGTGGTATGATGGCCAGAAGAGAGATCTCTGGTTTCTCCTTCCAAATGGATTCTTAGTTCTTGGTGGTGGTGGTTGGGGGGGGGTGCGGGGGGGGGGCGCGGACATTCAAAATCATTGCTGGCCTTCCTCTGAAGCCATGCACTGTCCTGCTGCTGAGAAGGCTTACATGTCAGTTACCAATCTCCTGGATTTTTTTTCTTTCTAAATCAGCAGCTTGCAGGTTAACAATGTACCAGCGTCATCATAAAATTATCTTTAACTCCCTTTTCTCTGTGTCCTGAAACAGCATTTGCCAAATGTTGATTTGAACTGGAAGCAATGTTTCTGAAAGTGTGATTCGTAGAAAATGGGTACTGATTCTTTAGTCAAACTTTCTCTCTCTCTCAATTTCAAAATGAATTTCGAATAAGACACTTTTGGAAATAATACAGTAAACCAGTCTCTCTACTACTCTAGCACTGAGACCCCCAAGTTGATGTATTCTGTGGGTGTTACAAGTACATTTTTGAATATTACATTATATATATATATATTACTGGAACCTCATCTATGCCTATTTTGAAAAACACATAAGTTTATTATTTATAAGGGCTTGTATCTTAGAAAAGCAACCTCTTCATCAAAAGGATAGTCATATTTTACTACTTTGAGCTCAGTCATCAAACACAAAAGAGGTTTCATTGCTTTCCTATGAATAAATGAAGCTATAATTGTTAAAGACTAAATAGCTGAAAAGCACTTTTTTAAATAAGGTGATTGTTCTTGTCAGCATGTTTGAAATGATAAATCTCTTCCAAAGTGAGCTACTGCAGTGGTTAATTTCTTTTATTCCACATTTATCTATCTGGCATTGGATCATTATATTGTTTTCCTAAAAATGTGTATATTTAAAGTCAATATTGAAAAATATTTAACTATGTTATATAGCATAATTTCTAAGTCAGATTTACTCATGTATGCTATAGCTTATGGGATTAAAATTTTAACATTGTTTATGGAGTGTTGTCTGTAGTGACCTCTTCTTTAGATTAATAAACAGATAAATGGAGTGTTGCTGGAAGAAAGGGAGCAAGGATCATCTTCTTGTGTAATGTAAATACTGGGTGCTGGCTGGCCTGTGATTTATTTGGAGTGAGAAAATGGGCTTCGTTTTTTTCAGACACTGTCACACTGACACATAGGCCAAACATGAAGGAGATTCAACAGCCTGAGCCCTGGAAATCTGGCTGGGTAAGGCCTTCCCTCTAGCGCTTTATCAGCTCTTGGACAAGAACTTCAGGGTTATGTTCTGTCACACATTCACTATCTCCATTTTCCCTCCTCATTAAGGAAAAAACTTTCTGCCATCACATGATCCATGATTTGAGTTAATGCAGTCTCTAACATGTCCCAGATGTTTTAACGTCACTCTCGTCACTGGCAGAGTTTATAAATGTGATTCGTCTACTCGTTTATTCTTTTTGAAGCAAACATTATCTTTCTGCTTGAGGAAAAAAAAAACTAAATCAGAGACTCAATGAGTTACTTAACATAATTTACAGTATGTTTAGAAACAGTGCTAAAATGTGGAGTATGTAATCCATGGCACATTCTCATAAAGAATTTATTTGCACTGAGTAACAGAAATGTGATCATGCCAAAATGACCAGATGTCCCTTCTTAATGGTTTCCTTTTTAAAATGTATATATATATATTGTGCCTCATAAAACATTTTCCTATTCCAGTACCTGGGTTGAAATAGTAAATCCCAACCTGGAAGAAGGTATCATTGTGCTATTATTGAGTTAGTGGTTTAATTTTCAAAATTGTTTTATCCTAATTTTAGGAGCATTTCACTACAGTTTTCCTTTCTTTCTTTCAGTTTCAAGTTTCTGCATTGTTTCTGTTTTGGGGGGGTGTTTATGATATGGCTGCCATGCCCTCTTTGTCCTTTTTATTGTGTGTGCCAAGCATCCTGCCTCAGCTTGTCATACATTTATTTTAATAAGCATGATTCCAACATAAGATCAATGGGGCTTAGAAGCCTCCTAATTCAAAAATCAAAATACAAATGAACAACAAAATGGAAAAAAGTGCAACTTTCAAAGAAGTAAAAGTTGTTATTTGGAGGAAGCAAGAATTTTCTGAGTTAGATTTAAGGAGCAAGATAATAGCACCTTGCATTTCAATAACACCCTAATATATTCATTAGAAGTAGTAGTTGTTTGTATCTAGCTTTACAACTTATAAAGGAATGTCTCAGTGTTATTACCTTTAACCTTCATAATTCACCTTTGAATAAGGAGGAATTGGTATTATACCCCAGTTTGCAGAAGAGAAAACTGATCAGTGAGTGACTGAGCCGTGAACGCATTCTTTCCCTTCTCCCACTTTTCCATTACTTCACGCCTCATACACCTCTCTCCTGGGGATGTCAGCACTCTTTCTGTGGTGCTCTCCATGCGTGTGTACCGTGGAACACAGAAACTTGGCACTCACTGTCGGTCCTTTAGGGCCTGCAGGAAGTATCCTTCCAAGAAGAGACTTTTAAATGTGTGGTTGAAATGAAGTCTTCTGCTGCCTGGCTCTTCAAGACTCATAGACTCAGAGAACAGGCTGAGAGCTGTCAGGTGAGGGGTGGGAAGCTGGAGGGCTGGGTGAAAAAGGTAAAGAGATTAAGTAAAATTGAAAACCAAAAACCCATAGACACAGACAATAGTATGATGATTATCAGAGGGGGAGGGAGAGGAGGGTAAAAGGGGTAGAAATGGAGGTGGAAAGAGGCTTGACTTGGGGTGGTGAATACACAGTACAATATACACATAATGTGTTATAGATTGTACACCCGAAACCTATATAATTTTATTAACCAATGTCACCCCAATAAATTCAGTTTTAAAAAAAGATGAAGAACAGCAGGTGCAGGCATCAATGTAACAATTATTCAGGCTGATGAGCATGTTACTTCAATTACAAGGGCAATGGACTCAGGCATCACTGGGGAAAGCTCTGGGAGCAGTGTGCGATTTTGCAAATCTATCCACTCCAAAGGGTCATATGTGCTCTCTGAACAGGGAATCTGACTACCATCAGGTATTCACACACACTCATCCCCAAACTTTCACTGCCCACCAGCTAAAAGAAGGTATTTGATCTTCACAATCTGAAAAATTGGCCCAACTCCAGCAGTTCCACTAAAACTAGGGGCCATGTGTTTTTATTCTTCATTGTATACTCCCTGTGCTTAGTGTGTTTTGCTTGACATTCATCTCAAACTATAGAGTACTCTATCCCCATGAATACTGACTTCACTTGCTTAACATGTAGACACTCCTGTTCAGAATTTACCTTCTGGTATTCCTGTGAGGAACTATATTTTGGGGTCAGTTCAGAAACCATATTTTAGTCAGGTATCAATTAGAACTAGTTTTAATTATACTTTATTTTAATTCAAGTAAAATGATTGACTATAACTGATTTCTTTTAGGGATTAGAATTAAAAATATAGATGTTACATTACTAGTATAATATTGAGAAAAAATAATGAAGATATTTCCGCATGGGTGATCCACACCAAAAGTATGTGCAGTTACAGTTACTTAGTTTTGTACTGGAGTCATCCTGTGTAGGCACAGTTTACAAGCTGTAATACAAAGTTTAACATGTGCATATATACATGCCCTTCTTCAATGAATGTGTGTATATGTGCACAATACCACATCATCTACAGAATGTTTAGTTAATGTTTATAAAAAATTTGCACCATCTATATATGCTCTTCAGACTGCCAAGTTTTACTTGGCTGAACCTACCACACAGCCCTATAATATAGAAAAAAAGTGATCTGTGAAAGTAAGAATTGCTGAAAATCATTTTTGAGCAAAAATTGACATTCATTTTAACATGCATTATTTTTTAAAAATCCCATTAGACATGTAGGATTTTTTTCCCTTAGATCTATGTTGAACATCTGTTGACTATTGGTTATGCATAGTAGATGATTATAGCTACTTAACTTTAACTGCATTATTCATGTTTAACATTTATTCTTTCTGTATCATAAAGGAGAATTTTAGATGCTTTCAATTAGCCATTTTATTCTGCTAGCAAAAACCTTGGCTCACTGAAGGAAAACTTCAGATACTAAGACAAATACATTATTTTAAGGAGGAAGCTATGGGATACACTTAGATTTCTGTCACTGGGATTCCATTCAGAGTAGAAAGCTGTACAGATTCTATTCTGTTTGTAACACCTACTAGCTGTTTAAATTTCATCAGGATCCTTAACACTCTAAGCCTCATTTTGTCCGTTGTTAAAATAGAGGCAATGACACTTGATGCTTGTGTGAAAATAGTATGATCTATTAATGTAAATCAGGAATTGGATTTTAATTAGTAAATTATTACATGTGAACTAGTAAAAGATATGTTGCATAAGAAATGAGATATTCTTGATATTATTTTTGAATCATTACTTATTCAGGTTACTTATGTAAAGCAATTGACCTTTTTCCTGTCATTTATATTGTAAATAATCTTCCAAGTCTTTCTATGCAAATGGAAGGGATGCCTCAAGAAGTTTTGGTAAAGCCATACAACTTATACATAAAAATTGCTTGTTTCAGAAACAAAAAAATAAATATATTTAAGACAGTATATTTTTAAATTGTTGAAATATCAAGGAATTAACCACTACTCATATACTTATTGAATTCCTGCTGTTTGCCAGGCACATTTCTTATACCTAAAGATGTGATGTAAGTAGAATGGATGTGTGATTCCTGCCCTCAGGGAGCACACAGGCCAGTGTAAGAAGTAAACAGTGAAGAGTGGTACAGATAATTATCAAATTGCAATTGTGATTAGTGTCTTAATGGAAAGATACATTACATTATAGAAACATAGGATAGCTTATGGAGATTGCCAAGGAAGGGTTCTGGAAGAGGTTGTTTGACACAAATTAACTCAGCATAAAAAGATTTTCATGCACTTCAAGGACCAATAGAACTATAAAGCTTTATAAATTAGTCAAAGCATACTAAGGTCATATACATTTTTAAAAATATTTTATTTATTTATTTTTAGAGAGAGGGGAAGGGATGGAGAAAGAGAGAAAGAGAAACGTCAATGTGTGGTTGCCTCTCATGCACCCCTCACTGGGGACCTGGCTTGCAACCCAGGCATGTGCCCTGACTGGGAATTGAACCTGAGACTGTTTGGTTCACAGGCTCATACACATTTTTTAAGAGTCTGTTTTTATTTTAAGTTTGTACTTAATTCAGAGCATAAAATGCTTTTGTTCTCTTAATTTAGATACACAAACTGCATATTGGCTTTTTAAATATAAATTCATATTTTGTTAGTTGAGTTACACCTTAGCTAATCAAACTTACCTAAAATAGATATGATCTTGAGTTATTATGTGCTATCTATAATTTTCAAACCATTGTTATGTATAAATGTCTTCTGGTGAAAAAAGCCAGGGAAAAATAGGGATGTGTTTCTGAAACTGGCAAAATGGTTATAGTCAGAAGCTGCTTTGGGAAATAGGGAGAAACAAGTTAGGAGGTCTATCATGATTATTGGTAACACATGAGCATCCAAGAAAAACATTAGGTTTGAATTTCCAACTCCCAGAATACTGAGAAAAGCTTTTCCAAGCTGTTCTAACGCTGCTGCCTTGAGACCCTCCAGCCCACATCACCTGCTGCTTAGATTTGGTGTGATCTAATTTGGTGTATTCAGCTGTAGAAATAGAGTAATTGAGGAGATGTACATTTTAATAGTTTGGTTCATATGTCTTAATAATATATATTAAGCTTAAACTTTCAGTGAAAATAAATATGAATTACAATTCAAATTCAACATAACTTAAAGAAAAGGAAAAGTAGTGCTGATACATAATGACACTGACAGATCTTTAAAGTTCAAAAAGATTTCAGTCTGCATCCTGAAATGGTGGGACAGAAAGGGAAATTTATAAGAGAAAATTGCCCCCCTGACTCAGTGGGGTCATAATGCATTCTTGTCCCTAACCATTACCTTCTTATCGGGTTAGCAATGGTACCACTTAGCACACCGGGCCTCTGTGCGTCTGGCATTCTGAACCTTAATCTGACTAATGCCCCTGTTTCGAGATGTAAATAGATTACAAAGGAAAATCCAATATTTTAGCCCTTCTCCCACCAGGGCAGCCCACATTAGTTGTTTCCTGTCATATAATTCCATTACATGCCAGGATGTGATCCATGTTAATGGCAGTCACAGTCAACTGTCACTTTGCTTTTAGCCTCCCTCAATTCAGAGTGATTTACATACTTAACACCTTGACAAGAACTAGGTGTGTGGTTCTTGTGGAGGTGCTATGCTAAGCCTTAGCAAGAAAATTGTTAGGTTTTTTTTCCTGAGAGACACCTTTGCCAGGGGGTAGAGTGTATATACACACAGTGTCTGTAAGGTAAGATAACTAATTTATCATTAATTTATCAAGGATTTTTATGTCTTTAAAAATATTGACTATATTAATAGTTGAACACTTCTGAGAAATGATTTTTATCACTTGAAAAATAGATTTTTGCTTTAATTTTTACCAGTTAATCTAGTTCTTAAAAACAAAAATTATTTTTAAGCAGTAATAGAAAATACCTGAGCACATTTCCATGAACCTGGGATGAAAAGTAAAAAGCTAATTTATTAGTCATTAACAAAACCAATATAATTTCAGGTCAAGAATCTTTGAGCTCTATCAAAATGTGAGAAATGGTAAAATTTAAGACGTTTTTTTTTTGTTGTTGTGTGTAAGCAGATATCAATTTGAATGTACTTAAATCATTCAGTTATTTTAAGTATATTTTATTGATTATACTATTACAGTTGTCTCATTTCTTCTCCCCTTTACTGCCCTCTGCCCTGCATCCCCCTCCCACCAACATTCTTCCTCTTAGTTCATGTCCATGGATCGTACATATAGGTTATATGCGTGGCAAGACAAAGAAATATGGCCCAAATGAAAGAACTGATCAAAACTCCAAAAATAGAACTAAGTGATGAAGAGATAGCCAACCTATCAGATGCACAGTTCAAAACACTGGTAATCATTCAATTATTTATATGAAAGTTTCTTCACTAGATGACTTAAATGTCCAAGGATTTTGAGAAATCCTTGAAGAGTTCAGGTTCTCCCCGAACTCTTTTCAGATTCATGGCCAGTCTCCCTTGCTGCATGGTTCCTGGAGAAGAGGATTAGACGACTGTTAGCTGTGCATGAGAAACCCCCTGTGCTTGGTGGGACATAGTCAATCCAGTTTCTCTGTCGATATCCTGACCTATACACAGGAAGACCTACTGAACTCAAACCTATTCTCCACACCTTCATCAGTTGTATTTTTGTACATGTGAAATGCAAAAGTGCTGATTTATTTAATATTTTTTTTTTACATTTTTAAATAATTTGTATGTGTTCCCTCATCAAGTTTGTCTCTGCTTAAAAATTTTAAATGGTCCCATATCACCAAGCAAATGAAGTCACAATGCCCTGTTGGCATGAGGGCCCTTCTCATTCTGGTCTGGCCTCCAGCCTCCTTTTCCAGCCTTTTTTTTTTTCCATATTCTGTTTGTATTGCCATTCTCTTCAACCGCTAAATGCCCAGTACCTGGAAGGCTGTATCCTCCTTGTCTAACAAACATTCTTCACACATCCTTCAAGTTTCTTTTAAAACAAGATGATCTTGAAAATGTGATCTTCTTCCAGACAATAGCCAAGACATTACTGCCCTACCACCAGCTCCTCAGAAGGACTTCCACCTCTCCTTTCACAGTTGTTGGTTCATACTTTTATTTTTATCTATTTTCCTATTGCATGGATCTGAATTCCTGTGTCTCTCTCCCACATGTGAGAGGGAAACCTTTAAAAGAGGGGACTTTTGATCAACTTTAAATGTGCACCTAGCAGGGACCATGAGCAGTCTCTCTACCATGTAGACATGAGAGCAGAGATGGTTACTACTATATCCATGGAGCCTATAAACGGGAGAGCTCTGCAAATATCTTCTGAAGAAATCAGTGTAATTATTAAGTGAAAACACTACTAGCTGAATGGACATAGGGTATGACCTGCTGGTTGAACATTCTCTATCAGTTTCTGTATTTGGGATATTTTCTTCTCTGTAATTTAATTAACTTGAGCATTTAACACAACACCAGTTATATGTGACTTATTTTTGGCATTTGGAAGAGAAGCAACTTCCATTTTCCTGAGTCATTTGGCAGAAAATGTCTGGAATATGTAGCGTGCCATAAAAGTGTGGAGGTTAGAAAACACTTTGAACCCGAGATTAACAAGGACTAAAAATGATCTCTTGTTTGAGAAAACACACACATACAAACACAATTTTAAAAATATGTGAATATCACTCCTTTGTGGCATTTGGGTTTGGCTTCTACCACAGAAATCTTAGCTCCTGCTAATTTGATGAGGTCAGCGGTGGCACTAGCTACCTTGTAATTATGAAAGCTTGTAAGGACTTTTTCTTGGGTGAATCACAAAATCATTAACTTCTCTGTCACTGAAAGAGCTCCCCAGCTATCCTTTCTGTCTTTCTGAATCAATATCCCCAGGGTATTAGCATCTTTTAATAATCAACATAATTATGAAATCATTTCACCTGTTTCTCAAGGCACTGACTAATGGGGAGCTGAAGAAGACTTTAATTGTTTCCGACGATAGCTTGACCCCTTTCTCTTTGCATGCTGATGCTGGACCACCTCATAAAGGAAGAGACCACATGGGCTAGGAGAATATCAAGGCAAATTTTGGACACAGTTGTAGAACATGCTATGGGCTATGGATTTTATTTATTAATATACTTAATTCCAAAAACTTCTCTTTGATTTTCAGTATTGGGCAGGTTTGACTTCTCTATTACAACTTGTCTGGTAAAGTCTGAATATCTCATTTTGCAATAGAACACTGTACTTATGATAAAAACTTAAAGATAAGAAATTATAAAGAAATGAAACACACTGAAGAAATAAATATACTAAAACCATTTTATGCACAGGTGCATCTAGAAAAAGAGATGCAAGCAGAGAGAGAGCATTTTTGATTGCTTTACTGCTGGATCTCCAGTGTCTGGCGCAGAGTAAGCACTGAGGACTTGCTTTTAAATGAAAGAATAAAGGAAGGAAGAAAGGAAAGAATGAAAATGGCGTAACTAGCCATTTATTTAAAGGACCTATATCCATTCACTTATAACTAAGATCAGCATTGCTTGCCCTCTAGTGGCCTGTTTTAATGAAATAGAAAAATAAGACTTCAGCCTGCCTTTTAAAAGATAAATATTTACTTGATATTATAAGGTATTTATAAATGGATAATGGGCATTTTCATTATACATATATGCATTCATATATATAATTTCCATTTTATATATTTATATAGAAATATATTTGTATTTTATATTATATATTACGCATATATTTTATAAATAGTATATTTGTATTATATATTATTTGTGTATTATATATCTTATATATGTGTCTAATATATAATGTCTATAGTATATTATATATAATGTGTATATGATACAATATATGTAAACTTTTCTTTTGTCCATGTTAAAAGTATGACAGGGAGAATTTGGGAAACTGAAAACAAAAGGAAGATGCAGATTTCTTTATGTGTGACATTGGTATTTTAAGCCTGGCATTATTATAAGTGTACTTACAACTTGTTCTGCCTTAAATAAGATACAGATGTAGCTCATACCATGTCCTGTCTTGCAAGAATCAAATATTTCATATAAACAAAATCTGTTTAACAGAGGATTATAAGTATTGACATTAAATGCAGACATTAAATGCAAACATACTCTTCTTTAAGAATATTCTGATTATAGCTACCAAGAAAAATGACACGTACAATTTAGACAGTAACATGGCTGATTAATATTTGCTTATTTTTTCATGTCATTTCTGTTGCTCACATTTGGTCACAACAATGCAAATAATGATTTGGATAAAAATGGCCTGCTATTTTTAACATCATTAATGAGAATAAAATAAAATGAACATTCATAAAACTTACATGTTGAGCAATGTATTTTTCTCTTAATAACTCTCTAATTGTCTAACAATTGTCTTTTCTCTATATGATTTCAATTATTTTTAAATGAATTAATAATAGGGTACATACATTTTTAGTAAGCAGCAGTGGTTGAGTCAGTTATTTAAAAATTGGGTGTCAGTCTTCATATTTTATTGAATTTCTTCCTCTAATTTTTTTCTGTGTCAGCATCTCCTTACCTTTCTTTGCTTCAGTTTATAGTTTATATAATGAAATCAAGATAGAATTTTTTAGCTACAATGTAGGGCCTAGAAATGAGTCAAAGTCTGAAATGTCTGCAAAAGAGTGTAGAATGATAGACTAGGAATCTGTAAGAAATCAATTCATGGATAAAGGAGCATAAAACAAAACTTTAATTAACATTGAATTATAGTTTTTTTACTAACTGCCATCGTATATGATATAATAATTACACTGAAGAATGTGGGTAGATATGTTTATGGTTACTTAAAAAAAGCTTTAAAAATCTTTCTCTGGGTGTTCAAAGTTATTTATTTATTTATTTATTTATTTATTTATTTATTTATTTTTAGACAGAGGGGGAGGGAAGGAGAAAGAGGACAGAAACATCAATGTGTGGTTGCCTCTTGTGTGCCCCCGCTGGCCTGCGTAACCCAGGCATGTGCCCTGACTGGGAATTCAACCAGAGACCTTTTGGTTCTCAGGTCAGCACACAACCCACTGAGCCATACCAGCCAGGGCTAAAGTTTTTAATTGATATAGTGATATAAGTCAAGAGTAAACTTAATTAGATGTAAATAAACATTTTTATTGTTGTTATTCTAGGTATCACATGTTGAAACTTTTACTGGATTGAAAATTAAGTCTCCTGCATTTTCATTTCTCCAGGAGTTACTTGAATTCATCTTGGAAATCTAGAATTATAGTGATATATTGTGAGTAAAACACAGTTTAAAAATTGAAGATTTTCAATTCTAATTCTGGCTCTGGAATATTTATATCCACATTTCTAATAGATTCTAAAAGGAAAAATGCTTTCATTTTCAAGTAAATTTGGAACACTGTATTTTCAAAAAGTTATTTACTGTAGAACTTCTCAGAGCCCATTAAATATTAGTGTGCATGTTTAATATCTAAAATGGGTTATAACATACAACTCTGTCCAAATTTGAGGAACGTTTTTTCAAGAGACATTGGGCCACAAGAAATGCTGATCTGGTCCACCCTCTTAGGAAACACTTTAAGTAAAGAGAGGAACATTGTTGAGTCACAGTAAGAATGAAAACATAATTTCAAGGTATGTTTTATTAGTTAACCCTGGCTGGTGAACTAGTAAAAGAATTTGCCAGAGAATCCTCACTGGCAAATACTACTCACTGAATCTGGGCCATTAACATGGGGTCAGACTAAAGAGCCTTATTGCCAGGTGAAGGGGTTTGGGCTTTATCACATAGTATACAGGGAGCTGTTCAACATTTTTAATGAGGAAGATGATAATAGCAATAATAATGGTAGCTATGATTATTTGAGTACTTGTTTTAGAACTTTTCCAAGTGCTTTACTTGTGTTAACCCATTTATTTCTCTCAATAACCTCTCGTAGGTATGGAATAAGGCAACAAAATGTCAAGTACTTTTATGAGATTAGTAATTTAGTGGAAGAACTGGCATGCAGGTTTTCCTAAGCAGTGTGATTCCAGAACCTTTGCCCGTAAGCTCTGTTCTGTGGCATAAAGACCGTGTGTAGGAGTTTACTTTTGATTCATATGAAAGGGCATCCGAAAGCAAGTAGACTGGAAGAAGGTTGATTGGTTAGGAGGTTCTTGCAATAAACCAAGTGTGAAATCCTAACATTTTTTTAATGCGATGGTGGTGGAAATGGAAAGGAAGGGGTGAAGGTGAGAGATTATAAGAAGGAAACAATAAAGCTAAATATTTTTTCTTAATTGATGGTTTCTCATTGATCCAGGGAAGTAAAGGAATTGCCCCTATCAATTATAGCTGACTGTGGCATTCAGGGGGAGAGATATGATACCACTGACAAAACCAAGGAATTTGTACAGACGGAACAGTAAGAGGGGAAATGATGAGTCTGAATCTTAAAGATCTTTAATTGGAAATGATGTCAGCATTCTAGAATTCTGAGACTGTTTATCAGAAGGGAGCATGGCTGTACGTACAGGACTGGAGTCAACAGCGTCACCATGAGGGCTGAGATTAGGGGAGGGGACAAAGTGTTTAAGGAGGACTAGGAGATCAGAACAGCTGAGGTTAGAGAAAAGGGGCTTAAGTGCTACAAGTCTGTGGGGGAAGAAAAGTCAGAGAAGGAAACAGAATTTTTAGAAAACAGAAAATGTGATGAAAAAGATATTTGTAAGGATGACACCCAACATTGTTAAGGAGGACCAAAAAGAGAACTAGAATGGGGGAGGAATGGTTAAGTCTTTTCATTGGTCTGTTGGGCTGTCAAGAGGAAGAACTTAGTCATTCCAGGGTTACCAGCTGTCACTCATCTGTCCTAATTATCGAACGGTGGGTCATTAGCTCATTTTCTTCAGTTTAAATAGATAATCACTTTCTTTTGCACCTGTCCATTCATTTTCTCCGTATGTTATATTAGAGAAGAAATGAAAATGAGTATTCTCCAATCTTTTTTGCATGTTTAATAGTCTCAAATTCACAAGATTAAAAACTTTGAAAATTGAAAAATGCAGCTCACTTATTAAGTCCTCAAACACATATTCAGTCCTACCCTGTACCTCAAAATAAAATTATAATGGTTTTCAGGTGGTTTAAAGTACAATTTGTAATCCTCAGGTGTACAGTGTGTCTTGTTTATTCACATACATACGTACACCACTTATTGTTTATGTCCTTCAGATTATACTTTGCTTGTGTTGTTTTTATTAATATACTTGCCTTCAACATCAAAGAATGAAGCCATTAGAAGACAATAATTATGGAAGGATATTAGATGTATCCTAGGTATTATCACTGGTATATAAGTACACAAGCCTTTTATTCTATTTCATTCTTCCTATTTATATAGTGTAGCTACTAAATAATGTTGGTGATGTGGTTTCTGATTAATTTTTCTCAGATTTACCATCTATCTAAGCCAGCACATAGTTATTTTGCTAGGTCTTCTTTCGATATCTAGCAATTAACCTTACTCAACATGCTGGGCTTAAAAAAATAAAGAAAAATATATTATGACATCAAAGACCATTCAAAATAGCAACTTCAAAATATGTGAATAAGAGGATAAATTACTCTGGAGTATTACACTTAACATCACTATCACCTCAGGGCAAAAAACCATCATGCAATGTTGATTTTTTGGTGACATATTTCAACTGGAATGTGTTGTATGACTGGGCATCAGTCACATTTAGTACTTTACGATTTTTCTCATCTGTGGCAGAAAAAGCCATCCTAAATACAAATATTCTCATAATACTATTGCTCTGAACTTATTGCCCCAAAGTTGAATATCCTACAACTATCTAGTGATTTTACTTTTAAATTATTTTTTATTATTTTTACATACCACAATCTTGTCTACTTTGTCTACATTTCCTGGGAAGGTCATAAAAATAAATTTAACTACTTGTTAGTATTAAAATGAATTTATGATGAAAATAAAAATGAGATGAATGATGTAAACAAACACATTTTTCATTGTTTTCTTTTTGCCAGTTATTAGGAGAAAGGATATAAATCAGAACATACCCTAGTCTGCTGGTAGCACTCCCAGGAAAAAAAACACTTGAGAATTTCTCTACACCCTTGAAATGAGTTCAGTCTTCTGTTCTTTGACTCCTCTCTTGGACTTCCTTAGAACAGAGATAAAATCAAAGTTGTGACCTCAGGGCTTCCTCTTCCCACAAGACATGTAGTTTCTTACTTCTTGCAGAAACTATGGTTTTGCCTTTTCAACATCCCTGTATTTCAAATTGAGGGGCAGTGGAAAATATAAAAAGATATAAAGTTATATGGACAAATATTTTCCCCCATAGCATAGTAAATGATAAATCTGTTTGGGGAATATTCCTTATTTCTATAACCTAAATCTGGCATGTGTTGAGGAAGAACTTTTCATAATAATGATCAAACCAATTTGCTTTACTTGCTTAAAATATAATGTCACCCAATGACGGAACAAAAGAGGTGTTTATAAGGGATACTGCATAATTAGGAAGTAAATTCCTAAGATATATAGCTAATACAGCAGGGTTTGAATAGCACCGTTTCTAAAGCTGAATCATGGGCCTTGATGAGAGTGGGCTATAACAATGCAGGCTTTGAGAGCCTCCAAAAATCTCAATTAAGTTGCTGAAATGTTTCCACAGTTTATTTTTCTAGGATCTTTTCCATGACTGCTTGCTCATAAAGACCTGGCTGTGGAAGGAAATTGGTCAGGAACTCTTGAATTGGCTTCTTGTTTGCCTAGTTCTATTGACCTGGACAAGAGTGGTAACACTTTGGTAGCCTTAAATTGTTCATTTGTTGCTATTCTTCTTCAGTAAATTGTTTTCTGTTAATGAATAATTAAAATAAAGTTTTGATAATGGGCTAATTGAAACAGAAGCAAAATTTTGAAATTAAGAAGTGAGTATTTGTTGATTTTTCCCTTTGATTCCCTGTCATGCCTAACAAAGTTATTTTTTTAAGAGAGTACCAGGAATAGTCAGTGGGATAAATAAACTAAGTTTTCAAGTTTAGGCTAATTGAATCTAAATAATTAAAAAATATACATTTTTATTAAAAGTAATTATAAAAATTAAAATTAAATAATATCATAGGAAAAGATCATGAAATTATAAAACAGACCACCCCCAAATTTAAACTAGAATATATGAAATAATAAGGCAAAGATACTAGTCCATGATTCACACATGTATTCGTGTATAATGTCTTTGCAAAACCCATTTTTTAAAGAGCTATAAATTTGATTTTGGTGCAAGGGTTAATTTTCACTACCTATTCTAATTTGTCAGCATTAATTTTGAAATCACAGATCAATTTTGTTACTATGTCTGTAGACTTCAAGTGATGTGTGATTTTCTTCTCTTTTTAAACATTTTCTACTTACCTTTAAATAGTAGATGAAATCAGTAATGAAATACTCCCTAAATTATTCACTACCAGAGTCATGATTATAATTTATGCTACGTTTAAGAGTACTATTAGAAGTGAAGCTCACAAAGATGTGATTCATGGAACAGATTTATATTTTCTTTACATACATTTGCCAGAGACCTGGGGTCAAGAGGAAATGATAGGTGCCCATGGACAATTGGAGATTTGAAGACAGGAGGTCAAAGAAATGCTAAAAGTTTTCAGTTTATTTTTTTATGTTCAGAACTGAGTAGTAGGTAAACTCGTTCAGAGGGGAATGCTGTTAGCAGTAGGAAAGAAGAAGTGCTAGAAAAAAGACAGAAAAAATGGAAAACCTTTTCCCAGGTCTGAGCACCAAGAAGTACTATCTTCTGTCACCAATATTGAATGTGCATCATTTCATAGTAAATGGCAACGGGGCTTCAATAACAGAAGTCTTCTTTACTGTATAATGTGAATAGAATGAAGATAAAATCATACATTGTGAAAACTGTAGGAAACAAATTTTCAGGATTCTTAGTGATATTAAGTAGTGGTGATTGATTAATGACATTAATTTCAAATTCCTCTTAGGTTGATACAAAGTGATAATTAAGAACTCTGGTGAAAGAGAAGAAAATTCATAGGTCTCTGAAACTAAAGTGGCCTTGTTACATTGAGTTTACTACTGTGAATTTTCCAACGAGAGTATAAGCAAAATGATGTGGGAGAAAACAGAAGCAGTGTTAAGTGTCTGACAACAATGAAGAATTTAGAAGAATAAACATGGTGCCATGGTTTTGGGGTTTTTTGTTGTTGTTGTTGTTTTTTTTAAGAGCAGTTAGATGGTTTTGCATATTCTCAAGTAAGAAGAGTTGAAATAAAATACATAAATCTTATGACTGATATTCTATTATTTTCATGGATCTTAATAAATTTTCTGGTTTTTATTTCCCTTGGTTTTTATACTTCAATAGCTTTCAGAAGGCTTGTGTCCTAAAGGCAGCCAAACAATACTAGAAAAAAAAGAACTGAATATATTGCCTTAGGAGAGGAATTATGTCAAATGACTCTAATAGACAATAAATTACAATAAGAATCAAAATGAATGTCAGCCTATTAGTGTTAAGAAAGGGAAAAGTTAGATATATTGTTCAATAATTACAAATATGAAGATAATGGAAGACATATGAATTAAATGTTTTTCCTCAGTAGGAAGTTAAGATATGGAGTACATTTTGGGAATATTAATAAAAGTCAAAAGAATGTTTCTGTGAAGAAAGAGAGACTGTGAAGCTAGTCAGAATCCAAGATAACATGATTTGCAAAATCTGGGATAGGGGTGTATGGGAATATTAGCAGGGCAAAAATTATTAAAGATTCTGGTAATGTTTTATATCACTATAATATTTAAAATGACATAAGCTCAAATCTATGCTTTGCCTTAAAAGGAAGTTATGGGAGCTATTTTATTAAGCATTTCATACAATGAAATTGCTTATTTCCAAAGTTAGTAATGGCGAAAATGGTGGCAGACATCTACTGAGTGCTCCACACAGGTTGTCCAGCTTATGCGGAGCATCAGGCATTGTCATGGAACTGTTCTCTATCATGCCGTGTGACTTCATAATTGTGTATAAGTCAACAACATTTATATGAGAACTAAACTAACAGAGTTTCTAACCCAGAGTTCTTACAAGGTGATCAGGGCTTAATCAAATTCATTGTAATAAAACAACCAACTGAACTAGAAGTAACATTTTTGTTAGTAAAAGATCAAATTCAAATACTCGTTACTTCCTGTCAAAACGAGGAATGAAGTATTAATACACAACCATGGTTAGAATTTGAAAGCACAAGGATTCTTCAAACTAACAAAGCATATTTTTGATCCAAAATAGTCCACTTCTTAGAAGCCTGATATGTCAACATAAGAGTACAATTCATTTGTAATATTTACTTGACATTTTTAATAAATAGGAAATAAATTTCTCTCATTTTACAGTAGCATTTATCTGCAACTGCACCACCATCACAGGTTTCTTTTTGTTTTATTTTGTTTTGTTTTATTTTGTTTTGTTTTATTTTGTTTTGTTTTATTTTATTTTATTTTATTTTATTTTATTTTATTTTATTTTATTTTATTTTATTTTATAATTGCTGTTCTTGTACAATTCTCCGTCTTTTACTCCCATCCCAGCCCACTGACCCAGGCCTCCCCACCTCCCTCCCATTTCCACCACCCCTAGTTTTTGTCCATGTGTCCTTTATACTTGTTGCTTTAAACCCTCCCCTTTCCCCCTGAAATTCCCTCCCCTCTCCCCTCTGGTGACTGTCAGCTTATTCTCAATTTCAGTGTCTTTGGTTGTATTATGCTTGTTTGTTTGTTTTGTTGATTAGGTTCCTGTTAAAGGTGAGATCATATGGTATTTGTCTTTCACTTCCTGGCTTATCTCGCTTAACATAATGCTCTCCAGTTCCATCCATGCTGTAGCAAAGGGTAGGAGCTCCTTCTTTCTTTCTGCTGCATAGAATTCCATTGTGTAAATGTACCATAGTTTCTTGATCCATTCATTTATTGATGGGCACCTAGGTTGCTTCCAACACTTGGCTATTGTAAATGGTGCTCCTGTGAACACTGGGGTGCATAGGTTCTTTTGGATTGGTGTTTCAGGGTTCTTAGGATATAATCCTAGCAGTGGAATTGCTGGATCAAAAGGTAGATCCATTTTTAGTTTTCTTAGAAAATTCCATACTGCTTTCCATAGTGGTTGTACCAGTCTGCAATCCCACCAACAGTGCACTAGGGTCCCCTTTTCTCCACAACCTCTCCAACACTTGTTGTTTGTTGCTTTGTTTATGATGGCCATTTTCACCGATGTGAAGTGGTATCTCATTGTGGTTTTAATTTGCATCTCTCTAATAACTAGTGATATTGAGCATCTTTTCATGTGTCTCTGGACCCTCTGTATGTCCTCCTTGGAGAAGTGTCTGTTCAAGTCCTTTGCCCATTTTTTAATTGGGTTGCTTGTCTTCCTAGAGTGGAGTCATGTAGGTTCTTTATATATTTTGTAGATTAAACCCTTGTCTGAGGAATCATTGGCAAATATGTTTTCCCATCACAGGCTTCTAATCAAGAAATAAACATTTCCAACAAAAGCGAAAAGAACCTTTGGTAAATATGCAGGTATTAAAAAAAAAACTGTTTTACATGGAAAAAGTCATTCATCACTGTAAAAATATTTTCAAGGGTGGTATCAGATGTGAAATTCAAAACTGCCTCAAAGATGAATCCTCAAAATTAATTATAACAGGCAAAAGAATCCTCTATAAAGCCTTTTCACTTCAAAATTATTTTATTTCAGCTGTATATGTACTAACAAGGGTCAAAAGATTCATTAAGTTAACAACACTGATTGAGATTTCTACACTCTTTAGCATGTAATAGTACTGACATTTCATATGCTGGAAATTACCTTCTGCCTGTGAAAAGGTTCATTAAGCAAATCAATAATAAAATTTAAAAAAAAAACATTGGAAATGAGGATGGGTTAGCTTTTGTTGGAAGCAAACTCCTTTCAACTTTTCTTAATTAAGTAATAAAATTTTATGTAAGTACCATAGTTATAGAATGATTGATACTAGTTGTTAACAAGAATGTCTTCATCATTGATCTGGTTCTCAGAGTTCCAAGTCAAGGAAGTACGCCTCCAGATAGACCTTTTGAAGAACACACAGGCCCACACAGAACTGAGGATTAGGTTTTAATGCCAGTATGTAAGTAAAAAGTAAAATCAGTTTGCTGTATTATCTATTTCAGCATTTCACACACAAAACACTTTCTAAGAACTGTAGTAAGTACATTAATCTGTACCTCTGTGTCAAGGCAGAATTAGAATTACATCTCTTTTAATGCCTATGGGTTTTGTCTCTAACCCCAATTACATAAATTCTACAAATATGTCTTAACACATAAGAAATAGTAAGATTGTAGAGTTACTTGGTAATGGTGATGTAGTACCATTTACAATAGCTGTTAAGGTTGGAAAGCTGAGAGCTTATCTTTTTTATGTTTTGGCACATGTCTTGTCCAAGGGAAAGAATATACCACACTTACACATTGATCCAATCAAGGTGGCATCAATGGGACTGAATCTTCCTATCCTTAAATAACCAGTAAATTAAAATTGTTCTCTGGTATTACAAAGAAGAAAATGGTAAAAACTATTAGCTAAAGGAGCTTTCTGCCTGACTGCGTTAATTTCCTATTCACTTCATGAAAGGGGCAGTTTTGATAGGACTTATAAATTATACCATGTTCCTAGCAGAGTCATAGCTTGAGGAAAAACATGTAATGACTCTCTTTAATCAAAATAAAAGCAAATTTTTATTTATTCAGCTGAAAAACCTTGGATCAAGGGTGCTCATTTTATTATTTCTATGCTAAATCAAAAGTAGCTCATAGAAATATTACTGATGAAATAAGCATAGAAAGTTTAGGGGAGAAACCAAATTAATGTGGCTATGATAGGCATAGATGCCTGGGAACTCATTTACTCATTAACTGGCTTATGTATTTAGGGCTTAATATGGGCCGGATACTGGGCTATTAGCAGTGGTGAGGAACATACATAAGGTCCCTGTCCTCATGGTGTTTATTATCTGGGAGGTAACTAGACTGTTAACTTTTTTGAAACTAGAGAACCTCTCACTAATATTTATTGTGGCAAGACAAGATGCTAAGATTGAACCCAAAATTGAAATTAAATCTATTAAAAAGATGATATCACAACATATCTCTGAACTAGGAGTTAAAGGATTGGCTTCTCCAGAAACAAAATAAGCCTCTAAAGTTCATATTATTTATATTAAATCTTCATGTACACTGGTTCTACAACTACTCAGAGTGCTTTAGCTACTAATGAGTAGATAGTAAAAGTGTATTGAGTGTCCCAAAGGTAGGGGGAGTTCATCCTCATGTACCTTCTGGTTCCCAAAATCCAGATTTGCACTTAATGGCCTAGTATGTAGCCAGTTAACCTTTCTTGTCTTGTTAATGACACTGAAGGGCTGACTGTCCTTTCCTTCCTTTTTTTTCCTCCCCAGTACCTCCACTTCCTATGGGTGCACACGCATACCACCAACTTCTAAGTAGACATCATTGTGGACTTATGTTAATGGCTTTGGCAAATATCCCTGACTGAGGCAAGGGAGCTCATTGGAATGTCTGTAGTCTCTTTACAAGGCTAAGGGTATTTGGGTTTCCTGTGATTGACCACCCTGTTCCTCCCTTTATCTCCTCATAATTTCAGTTCTCAGGCCCAGATCAATGTCAGTAGTTAAGGGAATCATTTATTTGAAAGCTGTCAGTTGACTTCTCCCTCTTGACTGATTATGTGAAAAGTAAACATGAGTGGGGTTTCCAGGCAAGACAACCCTCGTGCTGCTTGCCCATGCCACTGCTCCCTGAGGTCACTAGGGTTTCCTACAGAGACATAGGTTGCTTAGGCAGAAGCAGGGCCTGATAATGCTCTCAAGAACCTGAAATGAAGCTGGTAGCCATGCCCAGCCTTCCTCCACAGTCTGTGGAAAATATTTATAAAGAGAAGACATGAGTTGAGGCTTCACTTACCTGAGGGTATCAAGATGACTTATTAATCCAACTCTTCTATCTACCTCCTACCTTGAACTCTGAGTATTATTTGGATTTGTTGATTTTCAAGTTGGAAATCACACAATGAGTGGGATCTGACCTAAATAAGAAGTATACTTTAAAACTGCATGCCTGAAAATATTTTCCTCACTTGAATGCATTTCACCTGGTCCTTGATAAACTTTTTTCTCAATTTCCATAATGGGAAAGAGGTTTTGTTATCAAAACACTCTACTAATAAAGAATGATTTAGACAGGGGCCCAGAAACTACGTCCCTGGGGGCGAGGCCTCCCTCGTCTCACCTGAGCAAGGCTGAGCTGAGTCTGGGAACTCATGGGACTCTGCTTCCACACCAGGAACAGTTTTAGCCAGCCCAGAGCTGACTTTGGAGTTGCAGTTGCTTCCATCTTCTTTCCTGAGGTGAAAAACCTGGCCAATTTACAGCAGAGCACTGCAAACAGACATCGGAAACACAGCATATTTGAAAACAGGAGATTGAAAATTGCACTGGACACTGAAAAACCAGATGCTAAGGAGAGTATTCCAGCAGCGCAGAGACCAGGGCAGGGGCTGAGATCCGGGGCCAGTGCTGGCCATAAGACTCTAGGGAGGGAGGGAGTTGGGTCAACCACTCCCTAATCAGCCAAACAAGGTCTCGGCAGCATCGAGACAAACCTGGTTGCTTGAAATCTCACAGAGAGAAGTTAAGATCTCATAGCCCTGGGAGGACAGTACGTTGGAGCTCAAGCAACTGTCTACGCCCATGCGCCATTGGGAACAGCTGCGTGGGGATCTATCGGCTCCAGCATGCCACCAGGGGACCCCTGCTGCAGTCGCTCGGGGCCATGGGCGCTACAGCAAGAATTGGTGTTTTGGGTGTTTGTGTGTGTGTGTTTCTTTTTTTTTTTTTTTGTATTATTATTAATTTTTCATGATTTTATCTTTTTTACCCCTCAACTCCTTTTGCTTCCCATTACTTCTTTCTTGTTTTAGTCCTTCTTCCTTTCTTTCCAAGCTTATCTCTTCTTCCTGTCTTTATTCCTTCTTTTCTTTTTCTTCTTCCTCTTTTCCCTTTTTAAACACCTACGACTGAGACAAAAACAAAACAAAACAAAACTAAACTAAACTAAACTAAAAAACCCTGGAACTGTGGAAAGACCAGAGTTGGTCCCAAAGAGGGAGCATTTCAACAGCTGAGACAGTGGAAGCTGTGAACACCAGGATACCTGAAGGAGACAGCACTACTGAACCTCACAGGTATTCCACCACAGAAGTTCACACCATAAACCGAGGGAACCAGAGTAAATCAATTTAAGAAACTGAGCCTGATAAGAAGAACCTCACAAACAATGAGAAGACAAAGAAACAATCCCAAAATAAAAGAAACGGAGGAAGCCCCAGAAAGAATGCTAATTGAAACAGAGGCAACTCAACTATCAGATTTTGAGTGCAAAGCAATGGTTGTCAGGAAGCTCCAAGAGCTCTCAATGAGCTACTAGAAACTACAGGGAAGCTACAATGAACTCACTGCAAACTATATCAACATGAAAAAGGAAATATAAACTATCAACAAGGGCCAAGAGGAAATGAAGAATACAATTTCCGAACGGAAGAACACAGTAGAAGGAATGAAAAGCAGAATTGATGAAGCAGAAGATCAGATCAGCAAGTTGGAGGACGAAGTAGAAAAAAAAAAAACAACCAAAAAGAGCAAGAAAAGGAAAAGAGGCTCAGAAAAAATGAAGAAGGATTAAGAGAAATGCAACACAATATGAAACGTAATAATACATATAATAGGGATATCAGAAGGAGAAGAAGAAGAGCAAGGGGTAGAAAACCTCTTTGAAAAAGTAATGATGGTAAATTTCCCTAATTTGATGAAAGAAAAAGTCACACAAATCCAGGAATCACAGAGAGTCCCAATCAAGAGGAACCCAAAGAGGCCCACTTCAAGACACATCATAATTAAAATGGCAAAATTCCAAGACAAAGAGAGAATCTTAAAGGCAGCAAGGGAGAAAAAGGAGGTAACATACAAGGGAGCCCCAATAAGGTTAGCAGCTGACTTCTGAATGGAAACACTCAAAGCCAGAAAAAAAGGCAAGAAATATTCCAAGTAAGGAGAACCAATGGCCTGCAACTAAGACTACTTTACTCAGCAAGGCTTTCAATCAAGATAGAAGTCCAAATAAGGAGCTTCCCAGACAAAAAAAAAAAAGCCTAAAAGAATATACCTCTACCAAACTAGTTCTGCAAGAGATACTAAAGGGCCTGGTTTAAGGAAAGGAAGGAAAGGACAAAGAGAGGGAGAGGAACACAGGTACAAAAATGTCAATGAATAAGTACCTATCAATAATAACCTTAAACATAAATGGATTAAATGCTCCAATCAAAAGGCATAGAATAGCTGAATGGATAAGAAAGCATGACCCACACATATGCTGCCTACAAGAGACCCACCTCAGGACAAAAGACTTACACAGACTCAGAGTGAAGGGCTGGAAACAAATTTTCCAAGCAAATGGACAAGAAAAAAAAGCTGGGGTAGCAATACTCATATCAGACAAAATAGACTTCAAAAGAAGGGCCATAAAGAGAGACCCAGAAGGTCACTTCATAATACTCAAGGGAAGAATCCACCAGGAAGACATAAACATTGTAAATATATATGCACCAAATATAGGAGCACCTAAATACATCAAGAAAATCTTAGAGGACTTCAAGAAATATATTGACAGCAACACAATCATAGTAGGGGATTTTAACACCCCACTGTCAAAAGTTGACAGATCTTCTAAACAAAATATCAACAAAGATATTGTGGCATTGAACAACACTCTAGATGAAATGGACTTAACTGATATATATAGAGCCCTTCATCCCAAAGAAACTAAATACACATTCTTTTCAAATGCACATGGAACATTTTCAAAGATGGACCACATGATAGGACACAAAACTAACCTCAACAAATTCAAAAAAATTGAAATCATGCCAAGCCTTTTCTCCAACCACAAGGGACTGAAACTAGAAACCAACCCCACTGGGAAAAACACAAAGTCCTCAAAATCATGGAGATTGAATAGCATGCTATTAAACAATGAGTGGGTCAAGAATGAAATTAGGGAGGAATTCAAAAAGTTTCTGGAAACAAATGGAAATGAACTCACAGTGACCCAAAACTGATGGGACACAGCAAAGGCATTTCTCAGAGGGAAATTCATAGTGATACAGACCTACCTAAAAAAGATAGAAACATCTCAGACATACAACTTTACCCTATGCCTACAAGAACTTGAGGAACAACAACAAAGACAGCCCAGAGCAAGTAGAAGGAAGGAAGTAACCAAGATCAGAGCAGAATTAAATGACATAGAGACTAAAAGCACAATTCTGAGGATCAATGAATCCAGGAGCTGGTTCTTTGAAAAGATAAACAAAATTGACAAGAAACAAGACAAAAAGAGAGAGGACCTGAATAAACACAATCAGAAATGAAAGAGGAGAGATTACAACTGACACCACAGAAATACAAAGGATTGTAACAAATTACTATGAAGAACTGTATACCAAGAAATTTGAAAACCTAAGTGAAATGGACAAGTTTCTAAAAATATATAATCTCCCAAAACTCAATGAAGAAGAAGCAGAAAACCTGAACAGACCAATAACAGCAGATGAAATAGAAGCAGTAATCAAAAAACTCCTGACATACAAAAGCCTGGGACCAGATGGTTTCACAGGAGAATTTTACAAAGCATTTATGGAAGAGCTAACCCCTATCCTTCACAAACTTTTCAAAAAAATCCAAATGATGGAAGACTCCCAACTCTTTTTATGAAACTAGCATTATTCTAATGCCAAACCAGATAAAGATATAACAAAGAAAGAAAACTTCAGGCCGATATCGCTGATGAACATAGATGCTAAAATTCTCAACAAAATATTGGCAAACCACATCCAACAATACATTAAAAAGATCATACATCATGACCAAGTGGGATTCATCCGAGGGATGCAAGGTTGCATCAACATTCATAAATCAGTAAATGTAATACATCACATAAACAAAAGCAAAGACAAAAATCACATGATCATATCAATACTTGCAGAAAAGGCATTTGATAAGGTACAGCACCCATTTATGATAAAAACACTCAGCAAAGTGGGAATTGAGGGAGCATTCCTCAACATAATAAAGGCCATATATGAGAGACCTACAGCCAACATCATACTCAATGGGCAAAAACTAAAATCTTTTCCACTAATTTCAGGAACAAGACAAGGTTGTCCACTTTCACCACTTCTATTCAATATAATATTGGAAGTATTGGCCACAGCGATTAGACAAGAAAAGGAAATAAAAGGCATCCAAATTGGAAAGGAGGAAACAAAACTATCATTATTTGCAGATGACATGATAGTATACATAGAAAATCCTATAGATACGGCTGCTTGACCTAAGAAGTGAATTTGGCCAAACAGCCGGATACAAAGTCAATATCAAGAAATCAAAGGCATTTCTGTATACCAACAATGAAAGAGCAGAAGCAGAAATCAAGAAAAAAATCTCATTTGATATAGCAAAAAGAAAAATAAAATACTTAGGAATAAATCTAACTAAGGAGGTAAAAGACCTGTATGCAGAAAACTACACAACACTGAAGAAAGAAATCAAGGAAGACACAAACAAATGGAAGCATATACCGTGTTCATGGATCAGAACAATTAACATCATCAAAATGTCCATACTACCCAAAGCAATTTACAAATTCAATGCAATACCTATTAAAGTACCAATGGCATATTTCACAGATATAGAACAAACACTTCAAAAATTTATATGGAAACATAAATGACCTCAAATAGCTGCAGCAATTTTGAGAAAGAAGAGTAAAGTAGAAGGGATCACAATACCTGACACCAAACTGTATTACAAGGCCACTGGAATCAAAACAACCTGGTACTGGCACAAAAACAGGCACATGGGCCAGTGGAATAGAACAGAGAGCCCAGAAGTAAACCCAATTCTCTATCATTAATTAATATTTGACAAAGGAGGCAGCAACATAAAATGGAGTAAAAGTAGCCTCTTCAACAAGTGGTGTTGGGAGAACTGGACAGCTACGTGCAAAAAAATGAAACTTGAACACCAACTTACACCATACACAAAAATAAATCCAAGGTGGATAAAAGATTTAAATATAAGCTGTGACACCATTAAAGTCCTAGAGGAGATCGTAGGCAGGAAAATCTCAGACATTTCACACAGCAACATTTTTACTGATATGTTCCCTAAAGCAAGAGATATAAAGGAAAGAATAAACAAATGGGATCTCATCAAAATAAAAGGCTTCTGTATGGCTAAAGAAAACAGTATTAAAATAAAAAGAGAACCAACTATATGGGAAAACATATTTGCCAATGATTCCTCAGACAAGGGTTTAATCTACAAAATATATAAAGAACTCACACGACTCCGCTCTAAGAAGACAAGCAACCTGATTAAAACTTGGGCAAAGGACTTGAACAGACACTTCTCCAAGAAGGACATACAGAGGGTCCAGACACACATGAAAAGATGCTCAATATCACTAGCTATCAGAAAGATGCAAATTAAAGCCACAATGAGATACCACTTCACATCGGTGAAAATGGCCATCATAAACAAAGCAACAAACAACAAGTGTTGGAGAGGTTGTGGAGAAAAGCGGACCCTAGTGCACTGTTGGTGGGATTGCAGACTGGTACAACCACTATAGAAAGCAGTATGGAATTTTCTAAGAAAACTAAAAGTGGACCTACCTTTTGAGCCAGCAATTCCACTGCTAGGATTATATCCTAAGAACCCTGAAACACCAATCCAAAAGAACCTATGCACCCCAATGTTCATAGCAGCACAATTTACAATAGCCAAATGTTGGAAGCAACCTAGGTGCCCATCAGTAAATGAATGGATCAAGAAACTATGGTACATTTACAAAATGGAATTCTATGCAGCAGAAAGAAAGAAGGGGCTCCTACCCTTTGAGACAGCATGGATGGAACTGGAGAGCATTATGCTAAGTGAAATAAGCCAGGAGGTGAAAGACAAATACCATATGATCTCACCTTTAACAGGAACCTAATCAACAGATCAAACAAACAAATATAATATAACCAAAGACACTGAAATTGAGAACAAGAGAGGAGAGGGGTAGGAATTTCAAGGGAAAAGGGAAGGGTTTAGAGTAACAAGTATAAAAGGCACATGGACAAAAGCTGGGGGGTGGAAATGGGAGGGAACTGGGAATGGCTGGGGCGGTGGGCTGGGATGGGAGTAGAAGACAGAAAACTGTACGTGAACAACAGTTAAAATTTTTTTTAAAAAGTATGGTTGGAATGAAAGCCAAGGAAGATATGCCAGGCATCACCTGAGGATTTTACTGGCATCTACCGTGTGCCAGGTTCCACTACAGCAGCATCCGGGACAAAACATGCCAGATGGCTGTGTCCTTTGGCCCTCCTGTAGAGCATCCAGACTGGGGCTAGAGACTACTGCTAAAGGCTACAGACAGGCTATAGGTCTGCTTCTCTTGAAGGACTAGAAATTCTTTCATTGATTGTGTTTCCCACTTGATAATCACACTGAGACTTTAATGCTGTATTTACAGTCTACTTCTGTTAGGCATTTAGACTTAAGGCATGAGATTTGTGGGCTACTGCAATCAGGGTCCCTGGCAGGAAACATGGAACCTTCAAAAGGGTTACGTAAAAAGAGTTTTGTGAAGGAGTCTGTTACAAAAGTGTGGAGGGAGTAAGGAAACCAGCAAGGGTGATTTCACAGAAAGTGTTATCAGCCTCTAGGCCTCAAGCAGCAAGAGGACAGAGTGGTCATAAGAACCCAGCAACCTGCAGCTATAGGAGAAGCTGGTACTAAGGAGCCCATAAAGAAGCAGAGAGCAGGAGAAGGATGGGAAGAGAACTGAGAGGAATAAATGGGGACTATCCAGCCAAGTGGTAACGTTATCCCAGTCTATTTTGCTGTGGTAACCAACTTTCCCATTTGCTTCATTCTCTGATTTATTGTAAATTTATTTTTTCTCAATGCTTTGTAAACCTCTTTAAATCCTTTTTGGAAGAGTCTGAAAGAATAGAAAAAAGTAAAGATGAAAGAAATGATCATGAAGAACAACTGCTGAACTAACTTCATTTCCTCTAGTAAATAAGGGTCCCAAAGTGTTCTTATAATGTATGAATTTCATTTTTATTATGAAATACTTGGTATATATGAAAAAATGATTTAAATTTACTTCTCTAAGTATAGAGAAGCACATTTTTATTTGAATAGAACAATAGATTTACTGCAGCAAAAGATAGCAAAGTATCAACTTTTAAAGTAGTAGTTGTCTCTGTATTTGCTTCACTGTGGGGTCTGCATGAAGTTTTGCATGTTATTTCATAGAAATAATCGCCAAAATAAAATATTTAAAGGTAAAACTCAGAATGATATATGACTCCCAGAAAAATTATACTTTCCAATGTGAAAATATTTTGGAAGAAATACAATTATATAATAGAAAGGATTTTCCACTTTCCTTTCAAACATGTGGAGACTGACTCAGAGTGAGAGCCACACCCAATTAGCGAAGAAAAAATCCTATAATTCATAGTATTAGCTAACATTTGTGTACACATTTAACATTTTAGAACACTTTAACAAATTTCATTTGATATTTTTGTAGTTTAATGTTTTTCTTCTTATGTAATACTTGTGAACTCGTCAGAGGGAAATGTTTGATTTTAAATAAATCTACAGTACTATTGCCCTTCGTTTATGGCTTCCTAAATGACCTTTTTTTCCCCAACATAATTACTCTATTTCTGCTTTTAGGTTAAAAAATAAAATCATGGTTCATCATAAGTAGCAGGCAAAGTTGTAGGTGGACCTGAATAAAGGAATAATTATTCAAAATATTGTAACAAATTGACAACATTCACATTCAGGGAATAATAGCTGCCATTTCTTAGCTCTCTACTGAGTTTTGGTGTCTGTCATAGGTGCTTCATAAACTAATAATTCTGATGTTTGAAAAGTCTGGAAGATATGTACTATTATTCCCATTTTAAAAAAAGAAAACAAGAATAGTGTAATGATACATCAGTCATCTAAATCTAGACCCAGGTTTATGACATTTGAAAGATAGTGGGCCTTGCATTATGCCATGATTATGAAATATCTACTCACCAAATGGAATATTATGTAGCTATTAAAGCTTAGCAAAAAATTATGTAAGATTATATTAAAACACTTATGAGGCAGTAAATAAAAATGTAGATCACAATAAAATGCATATATTTAAAAAACTGGGGAAATACATGTAAGATTAAAGTAGTTTTTGAGTTTTTTATTAATATACTTTCTAAACTTTCCTTTTTTAATATATCTTATTGATTATGCTATTACAGTTGTCCCATTTTCCCCTCTTTATTCTCCTCCACCCAGCACCACCCCTCCCACCCTCATTCCTCCCCTTTAGTTTATATCCATGGCCCATACATATAAATTCTTTGGCTTCTCGATTTCCTATACTATTCTTAACCTCCCCCTGTCTGTTTTGTACCTACCAATTATGCTTCTTACTCCCTGTACTGTTTCCCCCATTTTCCCCCTGCCACCTCTCCACTGATAATCCTTCATGTGATCTCCATTTCTGTGAATCTGTTCCTGTTCTAGTTGTTTGCTTAGTTTTTTTTTTAGTTTCAGTTTTCAATAGTTGTGAGTTTGTTGTCATTTTACTGTTCATAGTTTTGATCTTCTTTTTCTTAGATAAGTCCCTTTAACATTTCATATAATAAGGGCTTGGTGATGATGAACTCCTTTCACTTGACCTTATCTGGGAAGCGCTTTATCTGCCCTTCCATTCTAAATGATAGCTTTGCAGGATAGAGTAATCTTGGATGTAAGTCCTTGGCCTTCATGACTTAGAATACTCCTTTCCAGCCCCTTCTTGCCTGCAAGTTTGCTTTTGATGAATCAGCTGAGAGTCTTATGGGAATTCCTTTGTAGGTAACTGTCTCCTTTTCACTTCCTGCTTTTAAGAGGCTCTCCTTATATTTAATCTTGGGTAATGTAATTATGATGTGCCTTGGTGTGTTCCTCCTTGGGTCCAACTTCTTTGGGACTCTCTGAGCTTCCTGGACTTCCTGGAAGTCTATTTCCTTCACCAGATTAGGGATGTTCTCCTTCCTTATTTTGTCAAATAAGTTTTTGATTTCATGCTGTTCCTTTTCTCCTTCTTACAATCCTATGATTTAGATGTTGGAACATTTAAAGCTGTTCCAGAGGTTAAGCTGCTCCTCATTTTTTTTTTCAATTCTTGTTTCTTAATTCGGTTCTGGTTAAATGTTTACTTCTTCCTTCTGTTCCTTCCTGTCACTGTTAGTTCCCTGTGAATTTTCCTTTATTTCATTTTGCGTAGCCTTCACTTCTTCCTCTATTTTGTGACCATAGTCAGCCATTTCTGTGAGCATCCTTTTTACCATTTGCGGACACCAACAAGCAGTATCCACGGTGTTGTGGCTGAAATAAGACAAATTCACAAGGGCAACCAAGTCCTGTGGATGAAAAGGGATGGCATGGCCACTCTCTCAAGGGGAGAGTGCCTCAGAGTACCTCAGCCACTCTCTCAGAGAATGCCCAGACCCCCACCTTGATAAGCTTGTATTGGCTTTAATTTGCATAGGAATACAGGGTGTATATGGAAAGCTCATATCATTCAAAGAACTCTGAGGGCCTATTTTGAATCAGGGTCAAATAGCTAAAGAGCCATAAAGTTTTGGGGAAATAAATTGATTTCATGCTTGGATCTTTATCATTTAAATTGAGGGTATTAGCAAAGCAGGTTTCACAGGATTTTATGCATTCTTTCTTAGGCCTAATTGCCCCGGGGAACCTGCTCTTTCCAGCACAGGGCTGTATGCACCTCCAGCATTGTTTCAGGCTTAGGATGAGCAGGGGAAGTAAGGCAGCCAAGAGATTAGGAAACTTCTTACAGACAGAATGAGGACTCAGGCTATGTCAAAGCTGAAGGGCAAGGGTCCTTCACCCCCTTTCTCCGTAGCCCCCCAAGTCCTTCCCTGAGGCCTCCTTGTAACTGTGCCTCTCTTAGGTTGTCCCTCCTTTGAGGAATCTTACCCATTATTGGCTAACTGGTCATGTACTGGGGGCCAGGCAGGATGAAATAAGGTGGGCAGAGGCGGTGCTCCTGCCAGGGAGATAAGCTTTGTCTCCTTGGTGGCTTAGGGTCTCAAGGTCTCTCACTCAGCCATAGCCATGGAGGGTTACAGTTTCTGAAACTGGGCAGGGTAGTTCCCAACAACCAGTGTTTTGAACTCTGCATCTGATAGGTTGGCCATCTCTTTATCACTTAGTTGTATTTTTTTCTGGAGCTTTGATCTGTTCTTTCATCTGGGCCATATTTTTTGTCTCAATGATGATACATAATAAGGGGTGGAGCCTTAGGTATTTGCCAGGTGGGGCAACTCATGTAGCTGCATTGTGGCATTGTACATGTCAGAGAGGTCTGAAAGGGAACAGTGCTGCTTGCTGGGCTCTTGGTGGGTTTTCAGTCACTGCCTCCACTGTCCACAAACAAATTGGGCCCTTCAGGTGCAGATTATTGGGTAGGTGGGTTTGTGTACATTCTAGGACTCTGTGGGTCTCTCCAATGAACTCTCCTGTGAGGCTGGGAGTTTCTCCTGCTGACACCTCAACCTCCACAGGTGTTTTCAGTCAAAGGCTTTGAGGCTTTATTTTCCTTCAATGTAGCCCCAGGTTGCGTGGTCTGTCTCACTCCCCAGTTCCTTCTGGTTTGTCTGCACACAAATGTGGGACCACCTGCTTCACCAGCCACTGCCCCTTCATCCTCTGTCCACTGCCTTGCTACTCCCTAGTCCTTCCCCTGCCACCTTGCTGTGAGTCCTCTCTGCCTATTTCCCTCCCTCCTACCAATCTGGATGAATGTTTCTTCTTTAACTCCTCGGTTGTCGGACTTCCATACAGTTCAATTTTCTGGCCTTTCTGGTTGTTTTTTGTTTTTTGAATTTGTCGTTGTCTTTTTGGTTGTGCAAGGAGGCACAGTGTATCTATCTATCCCTCCATCTGGGCCGGAAGTCCTAAACTTTTTAAAATACCATTATAATTATATTGCTCATAAATGCTAATATTTAAATAGTAAATGAATCAAATTGTTGAATAACCAGTGAGTATATGAAGAATATTAATTATTATTTGTTTCGCATGTGTGTCTTTGCCAATGTAAGTTTCTACTTATTTCACTAAGTCTTACAATTTGTTTATAAATCATGAGTGATTTCCACACAAGTGTGGCATCCAAGATCCAGCATAGTGATTGGCCGATAGTATTCAAAAGATAAACCCCAGATTGTTGAATAAACCAGGGTCTTTCTTAAAGCTCATTAATGATACAGACTTTGTGAAATAAGCATAGAATTAATGAATATAAGCTCATGAATTTCTTACATGATATATATCAATATGGATTTAGACTTTTAAAGAAGTACAACTGTATATTTTTGTTGTATGTGTTCTCAAAGCTGTTGTCATGCAGTACCCTCTCTTTATGTCACTTGTCCAAATTTGGGTACTCCTGGGTATGAATGATGTGTCTATTGTAAACCCAGGATGGGCTGAAAGTGAATCTTTTATTAGTAGCTTACTTTAAAATATTTTAAGTTAAAGTTTACAAATTGACTGAGGATGGGAAACCTTAATTTCCTAGTTAAAGTAAAAACAACCTATAATCACTTCTCCTTTGTATTCTTCAGAAACCTAACATATGACACTATTCAGGTATGGTACAGTTTGAACTATAGTCAATAGTTTACTTTTTTTAATCAAATGCTAATATACTCATTCTTGGCCAATCTGAGTCATTCACTAGTTTGAAAAAAAGTGGAAAGCTATTGGGCACTTTCGTTTAAATCCTAGTTTCTTCTTACTTGTAAAATATAGAAAAAGCCAAAATTTGCTTTAAAGTAGTATGCATGTTCTCTCAAAGAGAAGCCTACTGTTCTGCTTGCATAAAGATTTATGCAAGAGGATTTACGTATAGAATGGCCAATACTGTTTTTCTTTAGAATAGTATAGTCTCCCAGTCCTTAGATTTTCAGTTTTTAGTTATAGTAATTTTCCATTAAGTTTTTTTACTTAACTAGTATGTATTGAATTGCTCCTGTGTCCAATATAAATATGATAATGAATATAAAACCCCTTAAGAAGTACAAAAGTCCTATACAAATGAAAAGTGTTGTTATTAATATTAATATTGCATCCCAGAATAATTTCTAATTTCTCCATGAGAATAGAGTGTTGCCTGGAATCCATATTCTTTGTCATGCATTTGAAGGACTTTAGTAAGTCCTTAGATTAAAGCTTTTCCTCCTTTTTTGGCCCTTTATATTGTTGTTGCTACTTGGTCGACAAAGCAAGATTTCCATTAAATTCGTAATTTGAAAGTGAAAATGACTGAGTTGGCAACTAAAAGAACATAAGCATTAGAGTCAGAACTCCAGATTTTAAATCATAGATGTTCCATTTAATAGTTATTTGAACTTGGACAACTATTTAATCTTCTGGAGCTTCAGCTCCCTATATATGGACTACAGCCCATGTCCTTATTTCCACTCTGAGATTGTTCTGAAGGTCCAGAGAGATTGTATATGTAAAGCTAATGTGATCTTTATGATAAATGTGTGTCAATTATTATCTTTATATTATAAATAGGTGGATATCAACTCCATATAATGTACACCCTTTTCCTCAGAGGTTCTGTCAATGCCAAGAAACTGACAAACTCTTCCCTTTTGTGTTAGAGACAACAGTTTTGTCAATTTCAAGGTGGCCTCTTTATACCATCAGATCCGGACATCTATACTGGTATAATTTGCCTATGTTAAAATTGACAGAAGTTACAGATGATAAAAAGAATACACTACTGATAAGAACATTCCCAGAAGAAAGTAGTAGGAAATTTGTTATAGTTTGCCTTTAATTTAGGCTTATAAAATAAGCTATCATGTAGAAAGAGAAAAATAGAAAGCAACAATTTCCTCTTTGAAATAAGGAAAATGACTAGCTGACTTGCATTAGAAAGAATTAGAGATGTCTGTATAAATGATACGTACAAATGTACATAACTGGGTCGCTATCATTACATGTCGAGAAACACCCTATATAACTGCAAATTCCAAATATTTCCATATATGGTGACAGTGTATATGTATAAAATAGCCTAATTTATAATAAAATCAGCTCTTTTCCCCAACTAACTTTTTTTTCAATCAAATAAGCATTGCCTCTTAGAAACAGAAGATACCCCTCCTTCCTTTACCTAATTTGCTTTTTGCATCTAAATATTACATCTTCAATTTTGAGAATTCAATTTATTATGGGAAAGCTTTCTAAACACAGGTACAAATTTGAGGAGCATTACATGTACTTCCTTTGATAAAAGCAATGAATTCTGTTAGCTATACTTAAGGGGATGTGGTGATAAGATTTGAAAAATGATCTCTAATACCCTAAGCAAACTACAGAATCTGTTTGGTATAATTCTTAATGCTGAAAAGCTCATCATTAGGAATTCTTTATTTTTTTAAGATTTTACTTATTTATTTTTGGAGAGAAGGGAAGGGAGGGAGAAAGAGAGGGAGAGAAACATCAATGTGAGAAAGAAACATTGATTGGTTGCCTCTCCATGAACCCCAACCAGGAACCAAACCCAAAACCCTTGTCTGTGCCCTGACAGGACCGGCAACCCCCAACCAACCGAGAGCCATGCTGGCCAGGGCAAGTAGTAATAATTATTTTTATGTTTCTGAAATGTGCGAATGAATCACAAGATACATTTATTATTGTTGCGTTTGAATATATAGGCACTCCCTCTTGACACTGTCACTAAATTGTAAACAGTTTGCTCTTCTACCCTTTGTGACAGCATGGATGGAACTGGAGAGCATTACGTTAAGTGAAATAAGCCAGGCAGTGAAACACAAATACCATATGATCTCACCTTTAAGTGGAACCTAATCAACAAAACAAACAAGCAAGCAAAATACAACTAGAAACATTGAAATAAAGAACAAACTGACAGTAACCAGAGGAGAGGTGGGAGGGGATAATGAGGGGGAAGGGAGAAAGGGTTTTCAGGAACTACTATAAAGGACTATAAAGGACGCATGGACAAAACCAAGGGAGGGGTGGAAGCAAGGGAGGGAGGTTGGGATGAATGGGGTGGGGGTTAAATGTAGACAACTGTACTTGAACAATAAAATAATTTAAAAAATAAAATAAAAGATTCAAATAACATTTATTTGTGCTTTCACATTCATCAAACAGTACCACTCCTTAACCCTTAGTTCCTGATCTAAATATATATTCAGACAGCCACCATTTTATTTTTTAACTCACTGATCATGTGAGTGATTTTTCTTTCTTGCTCTATTCAATCTGGGAAGTACTTTTTAAGAACTGTTGAGTGAAGTTGAAATAACTGATTTCTATAGTACTAATACCTCCTTACTGAATTTGATATCATAGTTTTGATTTAATCATAAAATGTACATGTTTGGCATCTTTGGCAAAATCAATTTTAAAAAATTAAAATAATGGCATTGTACTTGGAATAGAATATCAACTGGGAATAGAAGTTGAAATTTCCTATCTACCATTTGCTTTCAGATTGTTTATTAATAATTGGATTGGCCTTTGGATCAGGATATTGTTGGTCAGCTGGCCATCTAACTGAGTTAACAAATTAATGATGTTCAAAGTTTTCTGAAACAAGCAGGAATATGCAGCAAGCTTTTGTCAACATTTTAAGATTCCCTGATACCATTACTGAATGTCTTAAAAATGTGGACAACTCTGGTCCTATAGTACATAATTGGAAATGAACACCTAAGCACAAATTAAATATTTCAAATAAAGATATATTCTAAAACATGTAATATATTTATTTTTCACATTTTAGAGTATATTCATTGAATCACAGATTTTAAAAATTGTTAATGTTTAATAAAACTCACCATCTATTATTTCTATCCACTACCCAATGCATTGTTGGATAAATACATTTAGAAAACTCTCTTTAAAATGATTGTACACAATAAACAGTTTAAACTTCCCCACAATCCTCTCCACTGGTAACCTAATCTCTGTTGAAGGTGAAGTTGAGATTTTTTTTGTGATAACATGGATGAATGATTAAATTTTAGATTTGTTTGACAGTGAACAAAATATACTTTTTAAAATTTTAAAAAGGGTTAAAGGTGTTTAATACACAAAGAAACATAAATATAAAACCTTTTGGCCAGCTGAGATGGAGGTGTAGGTTGAAACCCTTCACTTCCTCGCACAACCAAGAGGAGGATAACAACCAATCTAAAAATCAATAAACAAGCAGAAGTGCCAGAAAATCAAACTGCATGGAACTCTGACAACCAAGGAATTAAAGAAAAAGTCACACAGAACAACTAGACCAGTAAGAACCCACAGCAAAGCTGGGGACCACTCTGGCAGGGCTGGCTGAGAAACCAAGGTGAGGCTGTAGACGAAACAGACTCACAGCTGACTGTGAACTATGGCCGTTGCCAAGGTGGGAGAAACTCCCAGTCTCACATGAGAGTTCATTGGAAAGTGGACTGGAGACAAGCAGGCAAGCAGCACTGTTCCCTCTCTGGCGCCTCCCACACAGGCAGCACAGCAAGGAGGGCTGCCCTGCCCCAGTGAATACCTCACTGGTGCAGGTTGGAAGGGGGACAAAGGGGGGAAATTGGGAAAACTGCAATACTATAATCAATAAAAAATACTTAAAAAAGAACTTTTGGCTATACAGTATATATTTTAAGAGATTATCATAAAAACAAAGGGCAGATAATTCTAGTTTCTAATGATGAAAGATAGATCAGTAACTATGGATGGTTTCTGCTAAGTTGATTACACATTAATTTTTAACAGGAAGCAGAAATAACCTTTTCCATTGTACAACAAAGTGCTACAAATTGTTATTCTAAACTTGTTGATCACCAATAAATGGTAGAAGCATGATAGAAACATACAAGAAAAGTTATGTATTATCATAATCTTGGCTATTCAGAGCAAGAAACAGTACTTTATTAAAATAGTGCGACTAAGCATAAAAGTATAATTCATTTTTTCTTCATTTTTATTTTAATTGTTCTTATACAGTTTTCTGTCTAAAAGTATAATATATTAAAATGCATATGCATTTGTATTTAAATAGCACAGGATATATATCTCATTTTATTTCAGAAATTTATTTCTGTCACCTGTTTCTTTCTTTATCTTTGTCACAACTGAACACTTACCCTCACACACAGACACAAGCAAACTCTCCTATAAAATTCTGCACAATAAATAGTAACTAAATAACTAACATGCTGATTTCAAGGGTTTCAGTATATTTCCCCTATCCAGCATTTTCATGTAAACCAAAATTTTCTGGTTAATCTTGATGTTACCTGAACAATGTCAGTGACATTGATATTTTAGTATTTGGACACGCATTGATATACAAGTGACAAGTTCTGTTTGAGAGTAGAACAAATCAATGTCTCAGGTGTATTATAGTAAAAAAAAAAAATAGAACAAAACAAATGCAGAAATGTAATTTTGTTTGGAGCACAACACTAACACATTCCAGTACTTATAATTTATAAACTGCTGTCATATATGTGGTCTTATTTGATCTCTGGAGCTATTTGATGCCACTACAATATTACTACTTCTAATCCTCCAGCCTAGTAAACTTGTTCCCTAATGAGCGACTGAACCAAGATTTGGGTGCATGTTCTTTTGAGCATGTGACTGTCCAGCAGCCTCCTCTCTCTATTACAACTTTGCAGTAAACAGAATGAAGTGGCCCAGAAACAGAATGAATATTTTGCTAATTTGTCCATTTGTAGATAGGCAGTATTTCCACATACAAGTCTTTAAAATGTTAGAGACCTATATTAAACTAATTTATATTTGGCCGCTTTGCCTAACCCTGAATGTTTCTTATCTTGAGACCTGCATAATTTTTCTATATCAATGATTTAATATGATCAATTCTACAAAATACAGTCCTTTTCCATCTTTGAAATGACAGTGCAGTACAGTGCTGGAGAGATTTGCCCTTTGTGTCTGTGATTATTTTGTCAGTCTCCAGTTAAATAATTTATGTTCACATTTCCTTTCTTGTTTCATGCAAATTCCTAACACATGCACACACACGCGTGCACACACACACATAGATCAATTGCTTTTTTTGTTTGCCAGTCATTGGAAAATGCTTGCTAATATTAAAACCTTAGAAAGGAAGGCAATTTTTTTTGTATTCCCTCTATCTTACTTTTATGCTACCACCTGCCCATTCACTTGTTCATTTCCCAGGTATGTATTAAGTTCCTGCTCTATTCCAGGAGCTAAGCTTTTAGGAAGTAGGTTAATGCAGTTGCCTGTCATGAGGATCCCTTTACCTAGTGGGAGAAACAGTAAATATATAAAAAATTACAGAAATAAATTCTATTATTGATCTAATAAGTGAAATGAGACCTGCCTGGGTATATAATAATTTAGTATTTGTTCAATTTAAAGCACTTTTAGTTACATAATAGTTTACCTTTTAAAATATTTTGTTATTTATCCTTTAGCACAAATGAAAACTTTAGAGGTGTGATGGACTTTGCCTTAGATGTTCTTTCAATCAATATGGCTAAAGGCATAAATATATTCAAAAACAAAATTTTCCCCTTAATAGGAAGAATACTGAGAGATAACCACTGAATGGTAGTTTCCTTTCCCATTTATATTTATGGTTATGCTGATATCTCGGTAAGGTTTTACTGAAGCAATAAGGTCACTTGCTAAAACATGATGAATCTGATACCAGTGTTAATTATGCTTTACTTCATGGATCTAGACATGCAGAATCTGAGTCATAATCAAGATGTTAATTATTTTATAATGATTAGAATGCCTTAATGTAGGGGCTCCTTTTATATATTAATTAAAAGTTCACGATGGGACCAGCAATTCAGATAAGCAATAAAATGTGGTTGGAATGCGTGTTTTACTATGAACTTTAAGAGTTTTATTGGTAGAAATACCTTGAAAACTTCAAAATATTTAGCATTGTCACATTTTAATGCCTTTTTTAAATTTACTTCTATAAGGACTTTTGATAACTTGCTATAATATGAATTTGGCCAACACAACCCCTTCCATCTTCTCAAAATACTTTTTATTGACTTTCATGAAACCATGTTCTCCCTCCACTTCCCGTTTCATCTCTTTACCTCTTAGATCTCTCCTTTTTAGTCTTCTTTACTAACTCTTCTTTTCTCTACAATCCTTAGGGCAGGGGTGTCAAGCTCATTTTCACTGGGGGCCACATCAGCCTTGCGGTTGCCTTCAAAGAGCTGAATGTAATTTTAGGACTTTATAAATGTAACTACTGCTTAACTAGGGGCAAGGAGCTCCATGCTGCCACCAGGTAGAAACAGGGGCTGGGCTGTATGAAACAAGGTGGGGGGCAGGATCCGGCCCACGGGTCTTGTGTTTGCCACCTGCGCCTTAAGAGTTGAGGTTTCTGGGCTTCATTCTGGGTCTCTCTTCTCCACATTCTCTACCTTGGTCAGGCTTCCCCATCATATATTTGTTTGAGCTCTGTGCCATGTCTCTGACTATCTTTTTAGGTAATTTCAGTTCCATGGATTGACATTTCATGCTCATGACTCCTGAATTCCAAATTTCAGCTGTAACCTCCCCCTGAAATCCAGAATTATATAGTCAACTACATACAGTAAGTCTTCACTTAACATCATCAATAGGTTCTTGGAAACTGCGACTTTAAACAAAATGACACATAATTAAACCAGTTTTACCAGAGGCTAATTGATAGAAATAGGAGTTAAGTTCCTAAGACATATTTCTAAGTCACTGAAACATCACCAGACATCTAAATACTCACAATGTTTCTAATATTAAACATTGAAATAAATGTGAGCTACACATTCATTGGAAAAAGATGAATTACAAGAATTATAATGAATTCTTGTTATTCATTGGAAAAATGGGAACTGTAGATACTTTCCAACCAGATGATTCCCATTTAGGGTTGAGGTGGCCACAGCCTGTCTTAGGAGCTCATGGTACAAGGTGGGGACCCATGCAAGACAGGATGCTCCTCCATCCCAGGGCCACTCATACCCACACTCACACTGACTCATCCTGGGACAATGTAGACATGCCATTCACCTCATGTGCATATCTTTGGGATGTGGCAGGAAACCAGAGTCCCAGCAGAAAACTCGTGCAGACATGGGGAGAATGTGAAAACACCACACAGATAATGGCCCTGGCCGGGATTTGATTTTTTTCTCATCTATGTTATAGTGAAATGACTCTGAACCTTCTGATGGCTATCAGAAGGCCTGCTGTATTTCCATCGCTGCCTGTAATAGGCTGTTTGTATTAACAAAATTCTTGATTTCTTCGCAAAACTCCTCTTCTGTATCCAACTCTCCCCCCTCACTTTTTCACTGTGTATTTCACCATCTCTCACTGAGCTCCACTTGCCTTGATTCTGCTTCTTAAAAATACCAATGTACTTTCTGCCCCAGAACCTTTGATTTCTCTGCAAGCAATGCCCTGTCATCAGCAGTAGAATGGCCTATGATTTCTTAACAATTATTTCTGTTGCATAACCCTATCAAAGTTCTTAGATTTTGAAAAGTATGTTTTTATTTAATTCCTTCCTTCTTTCCTTCCTTCCTTCCTTCCTTCCTTCCTTCCTTCCTTCCTTCCTTCCTTCCTTCCCTCATCTTTCTAATTTTTATAACATCGTTAAACCTTCATGTCCTCTGGGCATATCACAATTTAACATATCACAGAATAAATAAATACCCACCAAACTGCAGAGTTTAGTCAAATTCTCCTTTTTCCACCTGATCTTTTCAGAAGATACCTCTGAGGGCTGGAGAGCATGCTGTCCATGTGAGAGTGAGCTACTGCTTTACCTAGCATTATTGTTATCTAAAGCTATCTAAATATTTGAAATATTCTCTGGTAATAACTCTTGCCTCCTCCTGAGACTGTGAATAGAATTATTTCCAGATGGTCCTGAAGTTTCAGCATGTTGCTACAGTTAACAAAAAGCTTTTGTAAATGTTATATTATCCACAAAGGGGCATGTGCTACCATTAATTTGTTACGAGTTCCTGTTGTTAATGGTAGAATTTGCCTGTACATGCATTTTTCTCCTTAAATGAAATATAATAATTAGAGTAATGATTGCAAAGAATCAGAGATACCAAAGAACTAGTATTAAGATACTTAAAAGCATGTTAGATGTGTTTTTTAACAAAAACTAACTTCAGAAGCCATGAAAGTATTACCCTGTTTGATCTTAAGAAAATTTTCTTTAAAAATATGCTAAAACAAAGCCAGGGAAAACTGGATTATTATTGTAAAGAGGTGTATAAAGTATAATTTGTCTATGTTTTTTTCTTGCATTAATATCAAGTAAGTTAATTCAAAATACTCTTTGAAACATAGTATTTTAATTTTTTACTATGAATAAAAATAATATTATGAATAATAGTGGTAGTACATTGCACTCAGTAATACACTCTTTTTCATAATTCTATATTTATATTCACAGAAATCAAAATAAAGAGATGCTTGACATCAATATTTCTGCTATAAACTTAATGGTTATTTCTGGAACATTTTCAGGAGAGGGTTTAAAAAATCATTTGGGCTCACTGCAGTTTGAAAGAGACTACAGATTGCTTTATTGATGGGATGAGTATACTAACCACAAAAAGAAGAAGAAAGATTGTCACTCTTGTTAGTCTTAATACAAAACATCTGAAAAGTGTTGAAGAAAACAAGATGGGATTTACGAAATTTTTCTTCAGTCTACTTGTGAACAGTTAACTTAAATGAAAAAGAGAAACCTAAAATCATAATGCCATAGTCCAGGAGGAAGGAGTTAACCAATAATGCATTCAAGGTCATAAAGTGTATTTCCTATTTCTTTATAAGAACCTAGGGCTATAGTTTCTCTTGCTCCTTGCCAACTTGTATATGGTTACCAGGGAAACTTCCTGTTCTAAATTATACTGCATGGAACTTACATATATTCTCCGAATTTAGACCCAAATTTAGATTCCATTTAAAATAACTAGGATGTGGTAGGAGGCAGTTCTCTAATATATCACTTTACATTTGTAGTTTCTTTCTGAAAATGAAAAACTTTTCATTGCATGCCAAAATTTTGGTGGCATGTAAGTATTTATAATAGTGTAAGTCAGTACATAGCACGTTTAACTATCTCATAAATCTAACCAGTCTGGTTTCTTTGTTTAAATAGAATAAATTAGGCAGAAAGCAATGTTTTACTTTGAGTGATTTTATGTTTGAATATTAAAAAGTGTACCACAGAGCTTAGTGTATATATAGCATTTTCTTTTTGTATCTCTTGTGGCAAAATATGTGCTGGAGATTTCTGGGCACATTTTCAAATGGGAATAAATATTTATAGTCTTAGAAATTATGCTACCTCCGTTCTTTAAAAAAAATACAACCTTGCATTCAGGTAGTAGAGGTGGCTATTCGTTTGCTCCTTTATTTATTCAACAAGCACATAATTTTCACTGTTGGGTAAAAAGCACTGTGCCAAACACAAAAGATCCCCAATCAAATCTTTTACTTACTTTCCAGGAGCTTAGAGGGATAGATGGCAATAAGTCCATCATTATAGCCCATTGTGATAAATTCTATAAAAGAGAAATGTTCTGGGGTCAAGGTCATGGTGGTAGAGCATCCAAATCGAAAGGTGGGACCCAGGACCATTGGGATTCTTTCAGGATCTGGAAGAAGAAATACATTAAAGACTTTTTAAGCCAAGGAGTAAGTCAGATGACCAGATTTGTATTTGAGAGTGATGACTCCAAAAACAACATAGAGGCTGGTGGTGATGAAAGAAGACAAGTATACCATACACTTGGGAGGCCACTGTGTTATTCAAGGATAAGATAATGAGAGACCGAATGAAGGCAGGAATGTGAAGAAGAGATGCCAAAGACTGATCACAAGGGAATGATTTGGGGTCAAAGAATGTTAGAGAAGGAAGGAACTATGGATAGTAAATGCCTATAACTCATAGGTTAGGAACCAAGCCTAGAAAACGATGCTTATGTAAGGTCGAAAACAAAGGGGATGCTGTCAGTGGTGGGTGTGCAATATTTTCAGCAACATTTTGTACACTAAGGTTAAAATAATAAAAACTTCTTTAATGGTTATAAATTTTAAAATTATACAGTTATATAATCTTATTCATATTTGATATTTTGAATTTGAACAAATCAAAAACTAAAATGGTAAACCTGATAATATTTTTAAGGTCAAACCTGATTAAATCAGATAAAAATATTTCAGCAAAAGGTTATCCCTTAAGTAACTTGATAGTTTTAAAAAATATTTTTTGGAATTTATTTTCAATATAAATGTATGAAATCATTTAATGTCACCTAACATTTTCTTAACTATCACAATATTCTGAATGGAAAAGACATTGGAACCTGTGGTTATTCCATCACTGGTATTACTCATGAAAGTGACCATCCGGGTAGAGCAGAAATGTAGCTTACAGAGCCCTACCTGACAGTCTCCACTCTCTTAAAACCATATCTAAAATTTAAATGTCAAAATATAAGTTGGAGAAAATGCCAAGCTTTGATCAAAACATTTTTCCCCTTTGCCTTTATAAGTAATAACTAAAAATCAAGATATATTGTATATCTGGCCTGTTTTAATTTAGCACCACATTACAATCATTCAGTTTTCAAGTACTTATGGTGTGAAATGCATAAAGAAAATATGAAAAATTACACTGATTTGTGAGGAGGGAGATTATATTATGTAATATTATAACACTGTTAATTTTACGTTGGGACAACATAAAGGTTTTGATACCTCATGTTTTTAAAACCACTGTGGAGTAGGTAAGGGAAGCCTGCAGGCATTGGTCTTAGCAAGGTCAGTTTCCTTATTTTGTCGTGATGCTTGTGACTAGTACAGGTTCGCACACATCATTGTTTCCTTACCATATGTTTGCTAAATAATAGCTTATGGTGTTTAACTTCAGGAACCTCTTTAACTTTAGGCAGAATTTTAAAGACAGCTGGTTCATATCACTATAATAGTAGACATTGGCATACTCTGTCTTGGGCTAAGCTATCTTCCCAATGCAATTTAATGCAGTGGTTGTTTTTTTTTTAATTTATTTATACAGAGTGGGGCAAAAGTAGGTTTGCAGTTATTCGCATGGAAAATAGTACAATAATTAATAAATAGTAATACAAGGATAAACCATGTGTTTGGCACACTCACAACTATAAACCTACTTCTGCCCTTTTATTGAAAAACTGTTGCCAGAGCATATAATTTATGGCATACGATGTTCCATTAAATGGAAATTTATATTTAAAAAATTATTATACTAAACAAAGGAAGGCACAATATAAATGCCAAGTACTCCCTACAGTGTGTGTTTGAGACCACTTACAGTAAGTAATGTATCAGCCCAAAGGGATTCTGTGTGCTTGCTTGGACAGACTGTACTTGTCACTTGTCAAACATTTTTCAGCCAAGGACACGGATTTGGAAAGTATTCTCAGGTTTATAAATAATTTCTTCTAAAGGTGACAAGCATTTGTCAAATGCTTTGGTTTTACCTTTAAAATGTATCTGGAATCTCACCTCCACTCCTACTCCTTTCCCCTTGTTCCAACATACTGTCATCTCTCCTGGGATGTTATCGTTAATAGCCTCCTGACTAGTAGATATCATCAGAATAGACTAGGCTTTTCCAACAATAACTTTCAAGTCTCCAAACCCCAGTGGTTTAGCAGCCCCCAAATTCACATATCCTTTCACAAATTTCTACTGTTATGTTGGCAACATTGAAGGGCTTTGCACTAATTCTTACAGTCACTCCAGGTGGACAATGGTTGTGCTATTCACAATGTCACCGGTTGAGGCGATAAGGGAGGAGAGAGCCTAGAAAACCTGAAGCCTCAGCACACAAGTCACAGACCTCATTCCTGCTCACCTCTCATTGTCTATCACCTGGCCTGTGGCCCTGCCTACCTGCAGAGTGGCTGGGAAATGCACCCTCTCCTATTCCCACACAGAAAAAAAGAACTGAAAACTTCTAAGTATTCATGTCTCTCAATCTAGTAGCAAAGACTCAAACCTTTGCTTACTACAAGGCAGTCTCAACAGAGCAGCAAAAACGATCATTTTTATGTGTCAGGTTATATCACACCTCTACTCAGAAATCACTAAATGTCTACCTACTTTACTCAGGGAAAACCAATGTCCTTACTGTGACCCACAAAGCTGAACATAGTCCCAGCCATATGGCTCATTCCCTCATTTCCTTTGTTTCCTTATTAGAGACTCTTCTTCATCACCCTGTTTTATTTTTCTCCCTAACACTTACCACTCTTTGTTATACTGATAAATATGCTTGGTTATTGGTTTTGCCTATCTATTGTCTCTTCCTACTAAACTATAAGCTACAAAAGTTGTTTTAGCTCATCCTTTTAACCCCAATGCCTACAATGATGCCTGACAAAATATGAATGAATGGATGAATTAATGAATAAATGAGATGTCTTAAGAACTGTATTGAGAATTTTATTTCTTCTGTATAGTTAACATATTTGTTATACACTATTCTTCAAGAACCATGTTTTCTTTTATTGTTTTTCTTCTTTCCTTTTTTCTCCTGTTTCTGAGAGTATTATTACTAAAACTATCCACACGAGGACTTCCTCTATGCTTAAAGGGATCCATATTGAAAACAGTAAAAATGAGGTATCACAGCCAAACCTGGGATACATTTATTACATTGAGAGACTGTGTCAAGGACAGTGAAACCTGCAGCTCAGCAGAGGCCTGATTTGGGATGATTATTAAAGGTGGCTTCTGAGCCAAATTGAATTAATAAGAGAATATATAACCACAAATGGAACTGTTTCTTAGCTTTATTTTATTCATTCTTAGAATGAGACTGCTTGTTGAAGTGAGAAAAGCTAATCAGATTGACTTTTTTATACTAAAGTAATATTCTACTAACTTGAAATTATAATTATGTTTAACATTTCTAATGGACAGTTGCCTTACTAACACAACCACCAGAGACAAATACACATTCTGATACATCTGCACATTTATATTGGTAGATGTAAGGGAGTCAGTACTTTTAAAATAAAGAGAAAGAGTTAAAGATAATGTGAAAAGTGCTGATTTGACTTTAGTATTTGCAAAACGATGAAAGTGATTACCATTTTTAGTTCACCTGACAGGCGATGAACAGTCAAAACAGGAAGACAGAAGGGAGTCTGGGTAAATTATTTGCTAGTGTGAGACTGATGATTTATTATGCCTTAATAGATCTTGAGTTCTTTGCCAGTAGACAGTCTAATAAACCAGAACCATAATCCAGGTATTTGCTCTCAGCAGGAGGTCTTGAAAACAACATAGTGATGGGCTGGTGCTGATAAAGGGCTGGCTTGTGAGAACTGCTGAAACTCCCTGCTGCTGTTCCAGTGAATTCCACTGTGGTCATCTTAACATCCCCTCTACTTTTCTTTTTTGTTTAATCTGAGGCGAAACAAGCAGGCTGTGTGAAATGGCAGAGAAAGACAGGAGGTGGTCTTTGAGAAATTTCTCAGCCAGTGTCCATCACAGGTACATGCAAGTGGTAGCATGTATTGCTTGTTTCTAAGGACATGGCAACTAGTCTTTTTAGGGAAATTTTTCCTAAAGTAGTACTTCAGAAGTACTAAACTGAAGCCCCACTGTATGTCAGAGTTCTTTAGAGAAATCTAACACACACACACTATACTATACTATACTATACTATACTATACTATACTATACTATACTACACTACACTACACTATAGTATATGGAATTGGCTCATGTGACTATGGAGGCTGAGAAGTCCAACAAGCAAACTGGAGACCCAAGAATGCTGATAGTAAAGTTCCATTCTGACCCTGAATTCTTGAGAGTTAATGGTATAAGTTTCAGTCCAAGTCTGAATGTAGAAGCAGGAAAAGGCCAATGTCCCAGCTTGAATACAGGCAGAGAGAATGAACTCTCCTTTACTCAGTCTTTTTGTTCTGTTCAGGCCTTCAAAGGATTGAATAAATCTCACCCACATTGGGTGGGCAATCTGCTTTACTTAGCCTACTGATTTAAATGTTAATCTCATCCAGAAACAACTTCATGTAGGCATTCAAAATAATATTTAACCAAATATTTGGGAACTCATTGCTCCAATCAAGTTGACATGTAAAATTAATTATCACACCCATGAAAAGTAAATTATATTTTATGGGGGAGTAAAGCTCATGTGTGAAAAACACATTCATACTCTTGGGTCTTTAATAAACTAAGCTACCCCTTATGGATATAAGGACCATTATCTGTGCTAAGGACATCATTTGGCATTTTAGACCTCCCATTGGGTATTCTAGTTGTGAAGTTCTGAAGTTCCATATTGTTTTAAATATATAAGGTGGGGCAAAAGTAGGTTTACAGTTTTGAGTACATGAAACACAGAGTTTATTCTTATATTATTATTTAATAATTTTTGTATTGCTTTCCATATGAACAACTGTAAACCTATGTTTTGCCCCACCCTGTAGATTTAGGTGATTGAGGGAGGAAAATATTGTCCACTCTGCCAGTTCCTATCCTCTGCCAATTTTTATCCAACAATATCACAGTCCTAGATGCACATTAGTATCATCTAAGGGAGGTTTTTAAAATACTCATCTCTGGGCTGCTATCCAGAACAATGGAATGTGGATTCACCAAAGAGGAGCTCAGCATCCTTGGTAATAGACCCCTAAGTGATTCTAATGAGCACCCAGTATTGCAAACCCCTGAACCAGAGTTGGTGCTACAGCCTTTTACTCTGGGTTGCCTTTTGCTTTTGAAGTGCCCAGTGCTGCCTGTATGTCTAGCCTAGTGGTCCTCCCTACCTCCTTAGATTCTGGTGTCTGGGCCCTGTCGAACAGATGTCCATTGCTGGGTCTCTCTGCTGCTCCTTTCAGGTATGTTGGTAAGTACCTCTAAGTTCCTCACTTCTATCATTGTTTCACAAAGTCTATCAGTGGCTGACCTTTTCCTAATCAATCCCCAGAACCTGGTGGTTGGACAACTCAGGGAACCTCTAAATTTATCACTTCTGAGTTCACACTATGTTTGTATTCCATTCTCTTTTCAAGGATGATTAAAACTCTACTGTTACATGACAGTTTTAGGAAGCAGAGAACAGTTTCTTTAAAGAGTTTGCTTCAACCCCATGGAGTTGCAGTAGAAAAACTAACCTGGGGCATATCTTTGTAAATCCTTAATTTCTTTGCCTTAAGCCTTACAGGTCTTAGCATTCATTCATCTTGAGGGTGACTGACTTTTCCATATCTCAGATAAAATATATCTTTTATGTCTGGCATGATCTTTAATCACATACTCAGAGATTTATCCAGTGTTCTAAAATTCTATATCAGCAATAGTGATCACAGGAACAATGACTGCAGTTTTTAACCAAAAATAGAGACATGACAAGAAAGAATGTACATATAAAGATAATGGGAGAGAATATTTAAAATCAAGAATGACCTAGAAAATCAAAATTTATGTAAGTCGTTGTACAAATAGACATGAGAGTAAAGAATTCTGTTAGGCCCTCCAAAGCTTCTATAACAAAATACTACAGACTGGTTGTTCATAAGCAACAGAAATTTATTTTTCATAGCTCTGTATGCTGGAAAGTCCAAGTTCAAGGCCTCAGCATGATCAGATTAGGACCATCTTCCTGGTTCATACCTGGTACCTTCTCATAGAATAAGGATCTCTCTAGAGCTTTCTAAATAAGAGCATTGCTCATATTCATGAGGGTTCCTCCATCCTCATGACTTAAGCATCACTCAAAGGCCCCACCTATTCATATTATCACCTTGAACATTATAATTTCAACATATGAATTTGGGGGAGGGGACACAAACATTCAGACTGCAGCAAGTATATATGCATACCACATATATGCATATATATATGTTCCTAAAGGTAGTTGTTCAAATTTGACCATAGATTCTGGACATAATAGACCATTGTGGCTACTATGGATAGAGTTAGATAAAATAAAAATTCACTTTTACCAATTTAAGCTATGGGAATTGCTTGTGGGGAAACATACACATCAGTTTAATTTACAACATTGGTGTGGAATAGAAGCAACCACTGAAAACAGATGTTGAAGGGTCATCACTGTCAACACTGTCATCCTTAAAGATGACAGGATGGATATGCAGTGAATATGAAAAGCTGGAAGAATGTCACTAGCTGGTTATGGAAAGTAAATGTCAAATAGTACAAATATTAATAGACGAGAGGTTGGTGAGAGATCTTGGGAAAGAGATAGTGAGAAACAAGAATGACAGTCTCTTTTGTCTGATGAATCAGGACAGTGGATGACAGAGGAACATAGAAGGTCCATCCTTCAGTGGCAAGGATTACTAGAGAAAGGAAGAGATATTATCCAGAATGAATGGGGTGGTGGAAAGAGCTTGGAAATCAAAAACCAAAATGTAGAGGAGGTTGCCAGAACAGAGAGGGCATGGTGTAAAGGCTAAATAAAGGGTTAGGATTCAGTATTGGGTTTGAAAAGTGGTAGAACTGAGCTAAAAAATCAGGTAATAACTACAATAGTATCAACAATAATAATAATAGTTAAAATTTATTGAGCACTATGTGCCATGCACCATTCTTACTTTATTATCATATTCATTTGCATATCAACTAATAAACTAGGTACTACTATTGGTCCCAAGGAGAGACTGCCTAGTTTGGTCAGGGTCACACAACCAGTGAACACTAGGCTGCAATTTCAACCCAGGTCATTCAACTCCATGGCCTGTGCCCTCAAGTGTAATGTGTGCTTGTCATACTTATGTGTGTGCTCTTAAGTCTGAGGACAGCTGAAGCCATTTGTGTCTAGATGGTAGCTTTTTTTCACAGAAGTCATGCTTTCTACAAAGATAATACTATTCTAATTTAAGCAAAGTTCAAGTGTAACACATATTTGATTTTAAAAAAAGGCAAGTGTGTTGTCTACCAAGTGAACCTTATAGAAGGTTGCTTGGGGGGTGTGGACCAGGGCAAGAGCAAGCAAAGGCAACTTAGTTCAGAAGCTGTGGGGCTCTGACCACTTGACATCTCTGTCTCATATAGGAATACACCTGCCTGGCAGCGTATGGCATCCTCTCCCCTAGGCAATGCTTAGCCTGACTCCAGAGCTTCAATTTCTCAGACCTTCCCTGTCTTCAGTCTTCATGACTTTCCCCTGACACTGACATGTTCTTTTCTTGGTTATGTTAATATCATCATTGACATTTTTGGTGTGGAGATCAAGAGTCTCTTTAGAGTATCTTGTAGTTTTCTTTCCTGTGACCTATTTTGTACTGATTCATAGTTTAATTCCCACAATGCAATCTTATTTTCAAATTAGTAGTCTGCCTATGTATACAACATAAAAGAGTGACAAAATCACTGCACTAAGAGAGACTTCGGGAGGGGACCTAATTGATGTCACATCCAGTAGGCAAAATTGCTCTCCAGTGTCTTAGAAAGAGGGCTCCCTTCATCTTTACCCATGTATCTGATCCTTCCCCCAAATATATAAGCAGTCCAGCTTAATCATCCTAATGGTTAGCTTTAGAATCTTTTATTTACATTAAAATTCATGATCTATTTACTGTCTCTATTAGTTGTGTCTACTGTATGTACAAATGCACATACACATGGCCACAGACTGTCATAATTCAGATCCTAATTATGTTCAAATGAATGAATTTGCTGTCTGATTACTTTTCCCCATACCAGGCTCTGGAAGCAGGCAGGCCTGGACAAGACAACCATGAGTGACCATATCTAGTTATTTAACATGTACCAGTCTTGGTTTTCTTATTTTTGAACTAGGAATAAGAACAGTATGTACCTTTAAGAGTTAAAAACACTAATTTAAAAAGTATAGGAAATTCTTATTGCTATAATATGCATCATTTAATATTAAACAGCTATACTTTTTATTAGTAGAAAATTAGAAGTAGTTGTATGCCTTTCATCTCTTCAAAGCTATCCTGGTTTTGTTTTTTGGTTTTTTGGATCTCTGCCTGAACAGTATCAACCATGTATGTACATGATCACATTGACTTATCAATCTGATCTAAACAAACTATTGTTCTAAACCAATATGTATTGGGGATTTATTTTTTTCCTCATACAGATACACACACATGTGAGTTTTAAGTTTCCAATTTAGTAACAAATGATAGTTTGCTTTCATTGGGTGCTTAATCTGTGTCATGAAACACAAGTTAATAGATGTAAAGCAAAAGATAAATAAGCTGTTGCCAAATCTTCATGACATGTTGCAGCTCAAATCCACTCTGATTTTCTGAAAGAAGATGTGAAAAACTTGCCCAGCTTCCTACTGTGAGGGAGCACTAATAACTTAGAACTTAGATCTTGTTCTGAACTTTGGGCCCTGCTCATTATATCAGCTGCTTTCAGTCTGTGCAAACTTTGTTTTACATATGATTTTTGTGTGTTTTGGTTAACAAGAGATATATAGCTCTTAGCAGCATGTGAATAAATTATAAGATTTTGGAAACTATGTCAAAAGACAGTTATGTTTTTAAATTTAGAAAAGTTAATAAAGGAAATGTTCTGTGACAAAATTAATGCACACTCCAGTTCAAAAAAGTTATATTCTTGTCCTCTTGGTTATGTGAGGTTTTATGTAATTTGTGTAATGTTTTACCTGTAATCATCTGGGGCATAGAAAACAGCTTACTGCCTTTCATCCCCAAATTCCCCTTCTTTTTACAACTGCAAAGTAGCCTGCAGAGATGGTAGATGCCAGGCTTTTTAAGACTTTACAAAGATTGGAGACCAACTGCTTTCAAACAGAAATATTTACTAAGAAGCTAATCCTTGCATCAGAGATCTGAAGGGGAAGAGCATGACGAACAGCTCTGGGCTCATTACTGAAGCAATGTGCTATGAGCCTAGAGAGATGGTCTCTTAATTCTAGAAAGTATGTGTTTAAAAGAAAAGGCCAAGAAATGGACTTAGATCAAATGATATGTTTGAAGTAAAAAGTTAGACAAACTGACTTATGTCAGTTAATATTCATTAATGTAAGTAAAAAGTTAATGAATATCAATGAAAATGAATAAATTGGGCCTCATTTAGGTTATTACAATGCATCATTTGGTCTCCATTCAGAAGTATTTGTTTATCTGACTGGGAATGTTGTGCCTGGCATAATTACATAAACACTTACAAATAGTTTATTCCAAGCATGAAAGTTTTTTTTTTAATTAATTGTGCTAAAAGATAGAAAATGCTGATGCAAGATGGTTAACAGTAGGTTCTAAGGTCTCCCAGCTGGGTAGCCATTTGTTTTAGCATAGGAGAACCGATTTTTAAAATCTTTTTTGTGACTTTAAAGGGACAATGAACTTAATTGCTGTAATCATGCAAAATGGCTTTTATTCTGGGCTCCTCCTGACTTTGTATATTTTTGAAATATTTTGATATCTGTTAAAATGAAAAAGCAAACAAAACAAATGAGACCTAGAGAGAATTAAAACAATTAAAAAGACAGTTTAATTGTATAAAAAATTAATATTGCCCTGACTTTGTGACTCAGTTGGTTGGAGTGCCATTCTATACAATAAAAAAGAGCAGGTTGGATCCCTGATCAGGGCATATACCTAGGTTGCAGGTTGGATCCCTCATCAGAGCATGTACAGGAAGCAACCAATCAGTTTTATTCTCTCACATAGATGTCTCTCTCTCTCTCTCTCCCCCTCTCTCTCTATTCCCTTCTCTCCCTCTCTCCTTCTCTCCTGTCTTCCTGTTTCCCTCTCTCCCCATCTCTCTCCCTGTTCCTTCCTCTCTCTCTAAAATCAATTTAAAAAAACATATCCTTGGGTGACAATTTAAAAGACTAATACCATAGAGGTTTCTGGCCATAGAGGTTTCTTAGTTATCTGTCCATCTAGCTAATAGATCTGTCTATCTGTCTGTCTATCTATCTCTCTATCTATCTATCTTTCTATCCATCCATCTATCCATCCCAGTTTGACATCATCTTCACTTTCTGGCACAGGGCAAGTCACAAAGGCAAACCAACTCTGAGGAATTAAGCATATTTTTGTGCCTTGTAAACTAAGTTGGGAAAATAATGACACTAATGTTTTCTGAAGGAAAGGAAAATATCAAGTACAGAGCCATGGAAGGAAGAATTCATCTTTGACAGTTTAGGTGATATAAGTAAGGAATTTGATTATGTGAAATATAACTCTCCCCAATGGAGAAAATTGAAGGCTGAGGAAGAATGTGGTTTGGGATTGTTGCCTACCAGGGTCGAAAAGGCCTGTGATCTATGTCAGGTAGTTGGACCTTGAAAAGAAACAGATTGTCAGGTGGGAACTATTATCCTAACATACATTTTCCTTCTAGAATTCTGCTATTCCAAGACTCTGTGCTGACCACATTCTCTCATAATTAAGTCATTTGTGGCTACTCTCTCCTTCATGAGGAACTTGTCTATGCAAGTGATATTAGACCTAGAATATGCCACAGACTACTGGAGATTTTAATATTTCCTGAGCAATTTCAGCATAGGTCACTACCTCTATATATCTGCTTATATGTGACTCTCTAATAAGACTTCATCTTTTGATAACTTTCTTGAAAATGAATATTTAAGAATAGGTCATCTCAATTTAACATAAAGTTATACTTGCATTAGGAAAATATGAAAAGAAATTAAACCATTGTTGAAAATAGATGAATTCAAAATGGAATTTGCTCTTATCATGAAATCTGAAGATAAATTCAGGGAAGTTTCCCAGCAAAAAGAGAGAAAGATACAATATATTGTTCATAAAGCACAAAGAAGAAGGAAGCTCTCAAGAGAGAAAAAAAGGAGTATATTGCTCAGTGATATAGTGAGAACTTCAATATTCACAGATGAACTCCCCACTCATAGATGTTAAAATAATGCAGGACCCCAGGCTACCACGAATGGAGATAGGGCAGAAATCTTAAGCAAGTGTATCTTTATTAAAATCATGTTACATATATTTGAGGTTCAACAGGTCCCTGATCACATGTTCCAAAGGGGAAATTTAAGACAATTTATGAGTAGAAAGTCGAAACACAAAAGAAGAGGACCAACATTAATTACTATCGGCTTAGTGCATATCAGATTAAACTTGAGGAGTACAGAAGGAATTAAATTCTAAATGCTCTGTATTTTGGGCAGCAAAATATAAAATATTTCAGTAACAGTTTTGTTATTAAACAATGTATGGTCCTTTTATTTCAGTGAAGCATAAGGGACATGATAAGAATTTGCTACAAATGAAGGACAGCTTTGTTGAACAGGAAAGTATTTTTTTATTTTGAGATTTTACAACAATAGAACGGGTCATATATCCTTGTAAATTACATTAATGAGATAGATTGCTACTTTTAATGGAGGTTCTGCGCTCTGCGCTGTGCCTTATGCAGATTTGCTTGTTAATAAGCCTGAACAGTGTTTCTGTTCATGGAAAATGCATCTGAAACGATTGTCAGATTATCTGTTTGGCATGCCTGGCTGGTGTCTGCAATGGCACTTGGCTAATGTGCTATTACTCAATGTCATTAACCCACACAAATGATTGAAAGGTGAATTTATATGTGTACCATGGGGCTCAGCACTGGGAACAGGCTGCAGTGAAATGATGCTGCAAAGGATAAAAGGAACCATTAATTTTGGATTTCCATTCTTTAGTCTTCATGTCCTCATTTCAGAGACATATGCTATTTAAATACAGACAGAATAATGAGACAAAATGATTATTAAAAAACACATCTTTGCATTGCAATGATGGCTAAAAAGTCACATAGTTGAAAAGTGAGTAGTCATCTACCTCTCAGGATCCCCATATCTGAGGGGTTTTGACAAAAAAGGCAAATAAATCAAATACTTTGGAATTTATTTCATGTGAGAATATTTTGGAAGCCTTAAACAGAAAAGTAGTTCTGATGGATATGTGAAATGGAAGGCCTCATGCTCCTTCATCACAGGAATTTAATCTACACTTTGATGAATTAATTAAAATACTTTCAAATGGAAAATGTTTTCTTTAAATAACACATCTATGACAGACTATTACAGTGAAGCCATCACATGGAAGCAGCAAGATATTTTCTATTCTGGTCTTTTAAATAAGTTTTGTTCAATATTCCTTCAGCAGGTGTTTCAATACACACCTATGTTTTTCAATTCTAAGGCATTGAAAATTTTGAATAGATTTGTAAATAACAGGTTGTCCCTGTATACTTAAAGAAATAAATGGAAAATATTCAAATATGTTCTGACTGATTCCTCTTTTCTGCAAAGCTAGATTTTTTTAGATTTAATAGGTAGATTTATTTATTTATATTTATGATGTATATTCATTTATTTTTTCCAACCAATTTTAAAACAAAATTTACATTCAAAGAACGTTAGATTTTCAAGGAAAATCTTTGTGTTTTTTTCCCTGTTTTTAATTCCACCCTCCTCATCACAGGCTTGCCATGTGTCCCTCCCCTACACTTGGCACTCAGAAAAAAAGTTTTCAGTTTCAGCCATTCTTCCTACATTTAAATTTAAGAAGCCGTATGACGGTATTTTACATTTTTTTTTAACTTGGCTTCATTTTACTTGGATAATGGTTTCCATATTTGTATTTTCTTTGATAAGGATAAAAAATTAAGTGTTTCCTGACATCCATGATAGCTAGCAAGAAAAGTTTCAACCCATTAATCTATTGTGTTGAAATACTAAATATTTCATACATTTAAAAAAAAAACATATTCCTGCAATTTATAAAGGATAATTAGTAATTTCTGCTTATATAAGCAAATAGACCATAAGGTAATTTGGACTTGCTGAAAGTGGTTTTACTTTATCACTTTCCTAAAATATTTATCAAACTAGAATATTGCTTATTTTTCTGTTCCAGTTGTAAATGATTTTAAGCATAAAATTTGATGAATATCCGACCCATCTGAAAACCTACTATGAAACAGCCTTACTTTGTTTTGAGTACTCACTTTGTATGCTCACAATTTGTTGCCATCATATATCAGTGCAGTTTTTTCCCCCTGGCCCTTCTTCTGCCCTGTATTACCTATCACCCTACTCTCACTCCAACTCTAGAGCTGCTCAGGGAGGGCACCCCCTCCTTCACAAGTGCAGTCCCCATCTTCCCCAGGTGCTGTGATGCACTTCCAGTGTTAGGCATCCTCTCCTGGCTAGGTTGTCCAGGTTGAACTGATAAATGGATCCCTATTAATTTGCTCAATGTTCCTTCCCTTTTAAATATTGGTCCTTCTTCAGAGCATTTCCTGGAGACAATACTTTATTCAGGGCCTCATTTAACTTTCGCAGAGCTTTGTGGCTCTTCAAATTTATCTTTAGAATCTATGCAGCAATTTGGCAACTTTGGTACATATTGGTGCAGAATAATGATGGTAAATTCAAGGGAAAATCTGAAAAGAAAATAAATGCATATTGCAGAGATTCTATATGCCTCTCTCCATCTCCCCACCCCCATATCTATGATTGGTCTTCATGTAATTCTCTTTACGCACACACTCACGCATACAAACAAACACACACACTGATCACATTTCCTGGAATTCCCTAACTTCTTTACTTTCCAAAAATGTGGTTACATTGGCTATCTATTGTTGCATAGCAAGCTACTCCCAAACTGAACAAATAAAACCAAGAACATTTATTATGTTCACACAGGTTTTGAACATGGGTATCCTGGAAGAACTGAGTTGGTTGGTCCTGACTCAGGATCTCTCGTGAGGTAGCGGTCAAGCTATGAGCAGGGCCAGAGTCATCTGAGAGCTTGACTACAGCTGGAGGGTCCACAACCAAGTTAGAGTACTCACATGCTTGTTGCAGGAGGCCTCAGTTTCTCATCATGGTTTGTCCTCACAGCATGGCAGCTCCTTCCATTGGGCAAGTGATCTCATGGAGAGCAAGAAGGCAAGCAGCAAGCCCCAGTGCTTCTTATGACCCACGCTCTCAAGTCAAACCACACACACTCACCTTTTGCTGTTCATTAGGAGTGAGTTGCTAGATCTAGTGCACACCAAATAAGAATGAAGTTAGTCTTCCCTTCTTGGAAGGAGTAGCATAAAAGAACTTGTGGACATGTCTTAAAATCACTATGTTTACTGAGAAAGAAAATGTCTCTAGTTGCTGGAGTTAATACTGTAATGAGATTTATTAATGTGTTTCCTTTGAAAGTTAGGATTGTATATTATTCACCCATGTATGCATAATTCAATTCAAGCAAGAAGTTGATAGATAGTAGGTGTTGCATAACTATAAAATTAATCACTGTCTCCAAAGACTGTGATGTGTTTCCTAAACATCTAAACATATACTGACAACATTTTGTTCTTGCTTTACTTCTAATAATGTTACATAGGGAGATATGGAGTTAAATGAATTCATTCCTTTTAATTTTAAACATTAATTGTAAAAGTTACAAGCATCCCAATTTATCACCTTTTTACTGTCAGACATATGTAGTTTATATGTGGTATATCATATAGTAGTACAGCAGTTGATTATCAATTTGTCTATATCTTGTTTCTTGTCCTTATCTTTACTAGATTTTTAGCACCATAAAAAAAATAGGATTTTTGTCTTTTTTATTCAAGGTCATATTTTCAACAATGGGATATTGTTCCATATAACATAAGCACTCTATGAATGTTCATTAAATGAATTAACTAAAATAAAATATTTACTAAGATAAAGATGTCAGCACCTTATCATTTGCAAGGATTTAGTTTAGACATCATTACACTTATTTATAGGCTTCAAAATATTTTTTTCTCTCGGGGCTGAAATTTTTCAGTGTTCAAGAGTTTATATGCAATATCTATTGTTGAAACACATAGCTATTACCCAGATATAGGTCCATGGGTATAACACAGGTTATTTCACTCGTTTATTGGTACCTTGGAAAGCATAGGGTGAGATATGAGGCAGCCGGGCTTTACAGTCAAAGCATGGTTGAGAGCTTGGCCTGGTAGCTCAGTTATTCAGTGTGTCTTCCTGATACACCAAGGTTGCAGGTGTGATCCCCAATCAGGGCACATCAACCAGAGGATGCATAAATAAATGGAAGAACGAATTTCCTGTCACTGGGGACTCACATTAAGCTTGGATCATCTCTCTGTGAAAAGCTCCAAGAGAATTTTTTTCATTATTTAACACCTATTATACCATTTAATTTGAACATTAGAACTCTTCAGGATCACTTCTTTTACTAAGGTTGAAATGTAACATTTAACCCACTCAGAAAACTAGTAAATGTTCTAAGTTCTAAAAATGACTTATTTATTTACTTTTTGAAATTACTATTACAGTTTTTAGTTTTATGATTTGCACAAAAGATACATTTGAAGACACTCTAAATAGATTCAAGTTAAAACAAAAGCCTGTTGGGAATTTTTTGTGCTAATGATAAGGAAATAAGACAGTGATTTATAAGAGAAAGTCAAACAAATAATTCCCATAAATCACTTCAATTACAAAGTGATGTAAATTTATTTATAATTAAGAAATGCATCTATGACATTTGGAAATGTTAGTGAAATGTTACCCTATATTACACTTTCTATGGGTAATGCATGAGCACATATGATTATGCTCAGAAGTTAAAGAATTTAAAATAGCACTATTTTTATATTATCTTACTTGTCTAGCTAAAAAATGCCCTTACATACCGAACAGGATATTATCAAATAACAACTTCTAAGGCTTGGAAAGAAACTTCTCTAATCAAACTCTTCTTAACGATGCTGGGCTGGATACTTGTCATCTTTAACTGTTTTTGACTAATTCTTGTGTCCTAAAGAAAGATGGAATGGCTCTCAAATGCTAAGATTAAAATGCCAGATGCAAAACATGAATCAATTATAAGTGACAAAAACAAGCAGTAACAATTTCATTTCCGAAGCTACCACTTCATTGTTATGCAGCCTGCCAATGGTGCCTTTATTCCAGCTCCTCCCAGCAGGATGAATCAGCCTTCACCAAATATTTTTCCTTAAAAGCAAACCAACACAGAGTTTTTTCAATGAGCCTGATGATGTAGACACTGTCAATAGTTTCCAAGTACAGTTTATCGGGTCACAAAGATGAAATGTTGCTCCTCCCCCACATATCCAGCACTTTTCTGTGATGTGAAAAGAATGGTACCTTGTGAATAATAAAGCACATTATTTTCTATGCAAGCTCACATTTTCAGCTGGCATAAAAGTACTTATATTGATATACTTCATTTTGCCTTTCCTGAGAAAGCTTGTTTACTGTAAAGTTTGGCAATAATTTTATTAAAATCATTATTTAACTGAATATTAATAACTTAATAATATAGGTGTAGAGTTCAAAAATACTTAAGATAGAAACAACTGTTTTGGTCACATATTTTCTCTGCCCTCTAGGGTGCCCAGAGGGCAAGACCTGCTTCTTAGTCATCTTTGTACATGGAGTACCCAACACTATGGTTTGAAAATGAGGAGTCAGCCTAAGTTTGTTGAATAAATAAATGAATGGTTAAATGGATGTAAATATTGCTATGAGGCAGCTGCTGAGATTACATTGACAGTAACTGACAGTTGCAATATCCCACATTTTCATAAACTCCATTACCCTCTCTCTTTGTCTCACAAGTCATGTGAGTAATGGAGGGTCCTCATAGTTTCTACTGTGAGGATTTTTCAGTACTGACATTCCCTAGGCTTCCAGCTCTATCTTCTGTGATATGGTCTACTTTCCTGCTTTCCATTTGAATGGGTGTGTGCATCTTTCTGCCTCCTTGCTTGTCTGTCACCTGAGCTTCAGCCTCTGCTTTTGCCTTATTCTATGTTTAGCACTCACTGCACAGTGGGGCTAAATCTTGTCCTTTAAATCAGGAGAACCTGGTGTCCTCCTAAGCTGAAACTGCTTCTTCCCTGACTTCTTTCTGAGCACCCTTCCTCTTGGCAGCAGCAGCCTCTTGTTCTCACTTGCTGTGAATGCTTTTACACATTAAGCTGCTCCACAGTCCCTAAGACCGTTTTTCCTTGTGCAAAGGTCACAGTTGGATCCTGCCCAGTTATCACTCCCATCACCGACCTTGTTCACCAGCCCTTTCTTGTGGGAACTATCTATGTGGCTGGCAGCCTGGTTTTTCTCCAACATAAAAGCTCAGAATTTAGTTGGTGTGGAGAGCACAGCATGTCTGAGGGTGGCAGCTGGCAGACTACCTGCCCCACAAGAAAGAGATCAAATGATTGCCTGAGATATTTGCAGGTTTCCTTGTTTAAAAGTCAGACAGATCAAAGACACTGCCACCCTAAAACATTTGAAGACTAGCAGAACAGCCTCAAGGCCTTCACCCCTTCATGACCCCTAACAGTTCACCAACTGCGTGTTTTTTTCATGTTTAAGTGCTTGAGTGTGGTGACTTCAGAGTATGTGATTTGACTATCTACCTTAATCAAGTAATCTGCAGAATCGAAGAGTACACTTCAACACATACTTAAATTCTTTGAATGTACGTACTAACAAGAATCACTCATTAGTTATTTTAATACATTGGAAGAAAATCATCTGCATAAGTTCTGTTTAAGTTTGCAACACAAATGCAGGATGATGGTAATTGCTAACAATAATTATATATATATTATTTTTGAAAGGTCTAAAACATTACAGATGTTAATTCCTATTCATTTCATTTCATTCAGAAAGCTACCTCTGACTTTTCCTTCAGATGGAATTACCTCCTGTGTGGTAATTCCAAGAATTTACCCTTGAACTAGGAATTACTCCTGAGGATTTCCTTTTTATTGTCAAGGTTAACTTGACTGGATTTTCCACTAGAATGCTTTTAGGCCTTCATGGACAGGGAATAGGTCTGGTTTATTACTTTATTCCTAATGCTTAATATAGTACCTATAACATGATTATCACTCAATAAGTATTTTTTGAATTTACAAGTAAATTCATAATGTACCTTGTGCCATTATCCTGGGACTGGTTTGCATGCTCCATTTGTTATGTAAATGTATAATTATTCACTATGTATCTAGCTGGGTAAAATCTGTATTCACTTGCATATTTCAAACAGAAGATGTTTATAAAGAGAGAGGGAGGGAGAGTGAGTGGATATCAAAGAAATATTTTGCCCATTAAGTAACAGTTAAAAAACAGAAATACTATTATTTTTTTTAAGTTTACCATCTTTTCCTTCTAAGATTTTATTTATTTATTTTTAGAGAGAGGGCAAGGGAGGGAGAGAGAGGGAGAGAACATTGATGTGCAGAAGAAACACTGATCGGTTGCCTCTCACATGCCCCCAACCAGGTGCCTGGCCTGCAAACTGGGCATGTGCCCTGCCTCACTGGGAATAGAACTGGAGACATTTCAATCTGTGGGATGATACCCGCCCACTGAGCAACACCAGTCAGGGCAAAAAACAGCAATAGCTATTTTTAAATGTGGCTATATTTTATGGTATTATGACATATTTTCTCTCCCTTCCTTCACCTAAATAACCCCAAGGCTTTATCAAGTTGATTGGATACAGGATTGTGGGAATCAGTACTCAAATAGAAAGTCAATAAATAGTTTTAACTGCCAGTATAACATATCCACAAATAAATAAGAAAAATAGTAGAGGCAAAGAAGAGTTTCCTTTAATTTGGCTAAATTTTTGCATGTGAACGGGTGTCTGGGTTGGCTGAGAGAGCAGTGTGATTTCACCTGCAGCCTGACAAGCATCAGCACATCATCACCTGCCTCAGCTCTGATGGGCTTCCTCCTTCCTGCAGGCGCCGGGTCAGACAAGAGGCTGGAAAACAACACGTTGGAGCTTAGCATGGGCAGGCGGACGAGAGACTTGTCCAAATAGGCCCAATTAAAGTTGTCGTTGTTGTTTTTTAAGAGAAAAAGGCTAAGGATAATGGGACAGGAAAATGCTTAACTGACCAGAAAATGTATCATTTTAAACACTACTGTTAATCCCATTTATTATCCTGAGATAATGTTTCTAAGGTACAACTGAAGTGGTATTCAGATTAAAGTAAGTGCATGATTCTCTTTTGGATGTTAACTGTATTTTAAAAGAGCCAACAATAATGTGTAATTTTACTTAGGATAATATTTCTATACTTGCATTTGATTATAATATATTCATAATACAGTGTTGTAGTCCCAGAGTGCACCACCTTCTTTCTCTGATTTCTCTCTTCTGACACCTTCCCTTCTCATTCCTGCCTTCTGCCCCGCACTGGAAAAGGGCTGTATCACATCTAACTTTATAGAAAGAATCAGTGTAATATTATGTGAATTATTATAATTTTTGTGCCTTACACTATCCTTACAGGAAAAGATATTTTGCATTAAGAGGTTTTCCATTAAAGTTTTTCTGAAAGAATAAACAGAAGGACCTGTTTACATCAGCAAAGTACTCAACTAAGAAGAATAGCTGTCACTGCTAATAATTTTCAAATAAGATTATGAATATTTTTATAATAATTAAATTGTGGTTCAGAATGTAATAAAGCAAAATATCCAAAAATATCTGAAATATTTTAATCCATCCACTGTGCCTACATAAATAATATCATGGTATTTATAATTTCTATAAATGACGAGCATCTTTTGTCCACGTGTGGGCAGGCAGAACTCCGGGATGGCCCACAGGAGTACATCCCCCTGAGCACACAGCCTGTAGCCCCCTCCCCACTGAGGGTGGGTGAACCCATGAAGATAACGGGGTCCCTCATGCACTTCCAAAGGAGTTGGAACCCACATCGACTGTTTTGTCTCCAGTTCTACTTTCTGTGATAAAACTGTGGGCAGAGTCATTCATATGGTTTTTAAAATAGTTATAACTTATAAAGAAGTTTATCAAATCCATTGTATTGAACCGGGTTGTAAAGTCTATTTGTATACACTTATTTATTGTATTCTATCCATTTAGTGTGATACATGAGTTTGATATATTCTCAATCAGTTACATGTACTTAATCATTACTCAGCCAAAGCAGACAATGGCAGGTCTGGAGCCAGTGTTGTCTGACTTCTTAATAGGCCTGTAGGGACTTTAATATACTGGTTTTTGGGATGACACAGGGTCCATCTATGAAATGACCGTACACTTTGATTTTTTTCTTTTTAATCTTCTGGTACAATACAAAGTCATTTTAGACCAAAGACTACAGTAATAATTATAATTCCATATGAAAACATTTGAATTGAATTCTGGTGTATTTTACTATATTAAATATAGGAAAGGACTAAAGAAATGAAAGGAAGTTCAAGAGTCTGAAGGGGCAGGAAAAACACTGAACCATTGTAGTACTTTTGCCTCTAGTCAAAGAAATTTTTCAAATGGGAAACAGGGTTCCTTTTAATTTTATTTATTTTCTTATAATAGTTTTTAGTAATAAAATAACTTAAGCAAATTCCTAGGTGGCTAGCTGGGTTATAAATGAAAAAGTGCTAGGAATGTCCACATACCTTTTCTGGAACTGCAAGAAAAGTAGAAATATTTTAAGAACATCCGATGGAAATTGTAATTTTAGAATTTATTCATTCATCTGTATATTGATGGATAAAAGCTTGAGGTAAAGTTAACTGATAGTTATAAATTCCTGCCATACTGTTTAAATTTGGGGGCCACTGGGAACTTCAGCATTCTATTAAATAACAGTAATAATAGCATTCATTGAATCATTATGAGGATTAAAGTAATATCACATATAAAGCTACAGTAAGTACTCCATAAAGTTTAATCATTATCATTCATTTATTCAATTAAACTAAAATTTTATAAGGATCAATTACCTGTTTGAAAGAGAAGATATATTTTTATAATCAATCAACCCTGAAGAAATGAGTGTTAATTTGGAAGTTCTTAAAGGACATCTCACTGAAGTTTTTTCTTTTCTTCAGCTTTCTCTGCTAAAGTACTCTATTTTTTGAGGTTAAGAGGGAAAATATGAGAGACAAATTTTACAACCTTAGAAAAAAATGGGAGAAATAGAAAAGACACACTAAAACTATGTATTAGTTTCTGTAAAAGGGAAACAGATATGCAAAGGAAACAGAAAATTCTATTCTTATGTTTATTTTTCACCTGACTAAAAAAGTCAGAGCATTTCAGAAAAATGCTGTTGGTAGAAAGATGTATATTGACACCCTCTAAACCATCCTTTTATCACAGTGATCCCTATTTTCTGGCCAAACAAGTAAAATTTAACATTTAATGTAGTAAATATTATAATAATATATAACTGTTATTGTAATATTTTAAAATTTAATGTTATTGGGAAGGCCTGTCCATTCCTACCCTGGTTCCATTTTGGTTAATTTGAAATTTCTATAGTTTAAAAAAAAATTTATTGTTGTTCAGTTACAGTTGTCCTCATTTTTCTGCATTACTGTCCTCTGCCCTACCCACTCCACCTCCCACACTCAACCCCCCCCATTGTCTTTGTCCATGGGTCCTTTGTACATATTCTTTGACTTGACCCTTCCCCTTCATTATTCCATTATCCTCCTCTCCCTGGTCACTTTCAGTTTGTGAAACTCCTATACTCAAAAAAATTTTTGGCCTTAGATTAATAATGGACAGTTTGGAGCCTGATCTTCTTATAAACTGCATTGAAAAATGTAATAAAAAATTATAAATGAAAGATACCATGTACACCCCCTCACATGTTTAAACAGAAACATTAAAGAACTGTAGATGAAAACACGAAGATAATCTTTATAATATGTGAATATTCTTAGACACCAGATACCATATTATACACTATATGCTATTCACTTTTTTCTCCTATTGCTTATGAGGCAAACAAACTGACCTTAGACTGGAGATTTTGTACTCATTTCTAAGGATAGATTCCTCTAGGTGAGCAGCAGAAAGAAAGTCGTTCACATTTCTGAGCTCGGTAGGACAGAATTCCAGGAGCGGGTTGGCAGGGTTCTGTTTTTAGTGTCCTCAGCCTGAAATCAAGGTGTCAGCCTGTGCTGCAGTCCCATCATCTATAGTTGAAGGCCTCAGCCCAGGTCATTGATTGTTAGTAGAATTTAGTTCTTGTGGTTGTGGGACTAATGTACCTTTTTCTTGCTCTCTCACTCTCTCTCTTTCTCTGTCACTGTCTCTCTGTCTCTCAGTCATTCTCAATCTTCAGAATTAAAAAGATAAAAAGTTCAATTGCCCTCAGTACCATAGCTACTGAAATATTAACAGCATTAAATGCACAAATAGGAAACGTGATGTTCGGAAGCATTGATCCCTTAGAGTATTATCTCCAGTGCCTTTTCCAGACAAATTAAAAGTGACTCAGGTTGTAAAAGGATTTGATATGGTCACCACATTTGCCAACAAAATTTGGCAGATGGATGAAGAGGCCAAGGGAAGGTACTCCTGATGTTTGCTTGTTTATTTAAAGAGACATTTTTAACAGTGTATATCACAAACCTGTGCTCTATATGGAAAATTGTACCCTTCCCTTTTCCCTTTAAAAAATAGTTGTATAAAATAAATGTCCATAACATATTTGAAAAAAAAGAAATAACAGAAAATGAGTGAAATTCTAATGCTTCTGAATTCAAGTTGAATGAACTCAGAAAACAGTATTGAAAAGTGTCATTTAGATTATTTTTTAAATGTGTGTATAAATATGTAGGTGAAAGCATTTTAAAATTATATCAACTGATTTATAATTCATTCAAGGGTAATAAGTGTAAAAAATGCATAATATTTTCTGGGAACATTAACATTAGAGATGAACACAATATTTTATTGCTTATGTTACTCATATTAAATTTTTTTATTTAAAGTACATAGTACTTAGAAAATACTCCCATTTGCTTTTAATTTTCTAAAGAAATCAAGTTGTTTCATATTTACATAGGAAATATGATCTCTTCAAAATATTAGTATAAGTCTCTTGTCAATGACTGTGCTTTACCCATTTAATATGACAGCATATAATTATATTTAAAAATAAATAAAATAAAATAAAATAAAGCTTTCCTTTTTATACATAGGTACATGACTTCACCTTCTTCAACTTACCTGAAATTTCCAATGTCTAAATTTTGGATAAGTCCTTGATTGAATATTTGTAATTTTCCTAATATATGTTGGCTTGAAGAAATGTTTTTTTAAAAAAGAAGAAATCTGGCAATATCTGTCATCTGAAGCCATTCACTTCATTTTTAGAATTTATATTAAACACCTGAACAAAATTAGTCTCTTGCATTCAAAAATCAAGATAGTTTTAATGACAATGTATAAACTTATGACAGCTGAGTTTACCAAAACAAGTTAGCGTATTTTCATCGTACTAGGCCTATGTTAAGTTCCTTCAACTCAGTGAGCTCTCTATCCCAACATGTGATTTCCTGCATTCCCCGTATCCTGCTTGTACACCTTCCTTATACCTACAGGGCCTAAATGTGAAATTAACTTACCCTATAATTTTATTTTACTTGAGCAGATATTCTCTTCTTAATTTTGTGATTTTGATCTCTTAAATAGTTGGTGTCCTGCTCCATTTGTTAATATTATATTCCAAATTAGTGTTTCATTGCCTTATTATAAGCATAACCATTACACACTCAGCATTAAACTTTGGGGTAAGGGTTACCTCTACATGCAGTATCTCAGGAATACTGAGAGCTCTAAGCTGTTCACTTGGGAGAAGCCCTCAATCATCACCCTCAAGCCTTATGAACAGCAGTCATCCTCTTAGTAAATAAAACAGCCTCTAGAACCTGGCTCTCACACTTGTGGTTTCAGACACTAGTGGATTGAATCTTCCCTTATGGGTATGCTGAGGTTTCAACCTAAAATTCCAATTTGGAAATGAAAAACATAACCGTTGCATGGAGTGAAATACTGTCAGGGACCATGGTGCTGTGTACTCTCCCTCCCCATGGTCTAGACACATGGGAAGTCAGGTCATATAGAATACCAAGTTCTGCATGTACAGTAAGACCTAATATCCCAAGGACAGAAGATCAAGGTCTGTATGACAAAAGCATTTGATCTCTGTAGGCAAATGTGCATGGAAATATAAGTAGTAAAATTGCTTGAAATCAGGGAAGGGGAATTAGATAAATCATATGGCTTTGGGCCGTTGCAGATGGATACCGAATGCAGGAGAGATTTTACCAATGGGGAGGGAAGAGTACAAGCCTCTGCATCTATCTCCAGCTTGGACATGACTTGGCCAATGGGAGGAAATTTTTGAAGTTTATTGCCCAAAGTTCATACTCCCCTGAATGATGTGTGAAAGATACTTTGAATATTAAACTCTGTGACTCCCCCTTTAATATGATTGTGGATGATTAATGGTCCTCTGCATCTCCAGGGACTGAAACACTATTTCTGGCACATATGTATACTTTGAATACCCCTTTTTTGTTCCATTTGGCTTCCTTTTTTTAGTTTAACATTAACAGGGCAATATAATTTCTTGTTAATGTCAAGTTTTTGAGGACTGTCTTATTCTGGATTGCAAATATTAACAAGTATATATTTCTTAATGCCCTTCCCATAGCCTCAATTGTAAAATTACATACGTTCATCAGATATTAGGATACCAATATGTTCAAATCATTAGAAAATGAGTTTTATCGATGTAGATACTTTAAAAATGTATATGTATGCGTTTTTAACCACAATTGCAGCCAAAAATGATTAGTTCTAATTCCCATTCTATGCTCAAGATCAGCTAGATATTTTCTGCCAGGTAAAAAAAAAAATGAGCCAACTATACCTGCAGCTAATTATATAGTACTTCCAATCACCTCTTCTTCAGTACACCAGTTTCCCTCCTCCACAAATCCCAATTGCCTGTTTCCTTGCAAAGCTGCCAAGAAACTGTGAACAAATTTAATGTCATAACTTCTTGTCTCTCAATGATCTTGAAAAATTACTTGTATCATTAAAAATTCATAGAAAAGAACTTTTTTGAGAAGACTGGCATGTATAATCATAGTGCCTTCTGTTAAGTTACTGCACTATTACAATCTTAGGAACTCTAAAAAGTATCTCAAGGCATTAACTTTTCTTTAGTTACCCAGTTATATAGAAAGTTTCTGATTTTTTTCAAAGGGGAATCACACAATTTTCTGCAAATATGGGAAAAAAACAAGAAAAACAGGGAGAAGAGACTGATTAATCCTGTACATTTTTATGATACTACACAATGATTATTTCAAACAAAGACCCAAAATTTTAAATAAAATATTTCAAAAGATCTTTTTAAATATGGTGAAGCTCCCATACTATTAACCATTTTTAACTGGACAGTTCAGTGACATTTCATTGCATGCACACTGGCTCTTTAGGGTCACAAGTGTTTCATCAGCCAGAACACCTTGTACTCTGAAGGTAGTCACTTTCCCTTCCTCTCTCCTCCCTCCCCCTGGCAACCACTGATAGGGTTTCTGTGTCTATGCATTTGTCTAATCTGGCTTTCTGTGGTTTGAAATGTAAATATGTATAAATTTAAAATTCTGTTTATGCATTGATTTCATACCTCATTTTTCTTCAGTAAAGAGATAGAGAAGAAGGATGTAAAATCCTAAGAATAAGTCCTGAAAACTCTAGCAGGAATGGAAGGTATCATCAGAAGAAGTCTCCTGATATCCGTCCCATAGCAAGTACCACACTGCTGTGATGATCTGCTCGCTCGCCTGTCTTCTATTCAAAATTGTGGTCACTGGGGTTCTTTTCCCCTGCGGCCCTAGTGTCTCACACAGGACCTTTAGACTTCTCAGTGTTTGCTGCTCACTGACAGGAGTGGAAGTGGAGAAGAGGAAAGGAAGAGCTCACTGATAACATTTTGACCTGTAAACAGAGAAATTATTATACCGAATTACTCATTTTCTTTTTCTTGTTCCTTTTCCTTCTTCATTTCTTTCTCTGTGTGTTTGTGTATCTGTGTTTTTTGTGTTGCTAGTTTTCAAGGTCTGACTTCCCTGAAGTTATTTTGAAGAATATAGAAATGGTCCCAAAATGTACTTATAAGAAAAAAAATGCCCTTACTTTGATGCATCCAAACTTTAGCTTTATTAACATATTAGCAGTGATGATGCATCATGAATATTATTGTCTAATATGTAAAAAAAGCTACACTTAATTATCTGGGTGATGCCATCTGACTTTGTTCTGTCTCTTTTCTTGCTCTAGCCAGTTTTTCCTTCTGGCACAACCCTTGTCTTCCAAACCCAGTCAGTCCCACCACCCCCTTGCCCAAAGCATCAGTGTTCAGTTGGTTGGGTTCAATCAATGAACACTTACCCAGAGCTGAAGGGACATAGAACAGTGCTTATGGAAAAGAGAGAAAAATTAGATCCAAATCATTTCCTCCTGTATATTTTCCCTAAAATATAATTTTAATTTTTCATGGGATAGTGGGGAACATGATTATTTAAAAGCGCAGTGTCAGCCCCATTTATTTTCCTTCAAGACAGCTTGCTTCCAATAGACAAATTGCCCACCATAGAGAGTGGCGGGTATTGTCTGAAGACAGTTCTGTTAATGCTGGCATATCTGTTTGGTGTGTCTGAGAAAAGTCAATGGGACATAACAGCCTTTTCCATAATTCTTTAAATGTGTATATCCGTGAACTGTCATTCTGCATTGGTTTAGGGAGACAATTCCTTTTTTAGGTGGGGCATTGGAAGTACATTTTAATCTTCTGTTTCCCAGGTTCTGTGAAGACAGTACTACATATTTGACTTGTGGGAAAGAATAGTTTGTTGCTGATTTTGCCGAATTCCTAAGGACACTGTTTTCTGCTCATTTTGTCTTTCCTCTGGGTAACAACACGTCACATTATCTTGTATGGGGTGTCTGCTGCTTGCTGCTCTGTGCCATTAACATACATCTAGGCCACCCTTTGTGTGGAACTGTCCCCTGCTGAAATCCTCAGTGGTCTGGAATGGAGAAAGACTGCAATTTACAGAGTCCATTATCACCTCTGGACGTGTAGAATGATAATGGAAGTGACAGAGGTGCAGCTGAAAATTGGCTCTTAATATTTTATGTGTTCAAGCAAAGGACTGTGAGTCTCATGCTGCTCTTTAGGGAAAATGAAGTATGTGGCATTTGTTTTCTATTAGAAAGTTATATGCAAAGGGTTGACTGCAGGGTTTCAAAGAAAGTATTACAGCATATTCATTTCATGTTAACCAATACTTCTCGTTAGAGGTTTAAAGGGGAAAATCCCTCAGTGAGAAAAATTAATATGTAAGAACAAAGTATATCCAGCTTTGAAGCAAAGTTTTATGACTGACAATTCTAAAATTATGCACCATATCCTTTACTACCTTGTTTTAATCGATGTGCTATGTCTAAGGAACCACAAATAATTCCCTAAGATGATTATCTTCAAAATCAGAGTTGCTTTTTCTTATTTTTCTCCCCAATGGAATTTTTTTGACTTACAACTTTGAATAATTTTTCAGGAGCTATCATTGTCACATTGGTTTTGCAAATGGAAATTCTGCCAGAGTTTTAAGTTTTTAGAACATATAAGATTAAAAAAATCACAGCTTCTGAAATAGCTATAGTAATAATCATTTATCTCAGTATATTACAATGTCTATAATTGTACTAAACAAACCTTTTTGAAAGATTTCTTTCTTGAAAAATGTAGTTACTTTCTGGATTGACTAAGATGAGCAACAATACAATACCAGTTTTATAAGTATTTTATTACTTGTCATCCATCTTATTTCAGACAAAAGTAGTAAGGTAATATTTTTTCTTAATAATAAAAGACTAAATATCATTGAAATCTAGCATGTGTTAAGTGCTGACTATATTCCCTGATGTATATTTACAATATAAAGAATTTCTATTTTCTTTACCAGTATACATTAGTGATATCACTATACCACTATTGTTGGATAATTAATATTTCTATATTTCACATTTTCAAGCATTTGAAGATGGCAGGATAAGGCTGGGGGTTTTTTGGGGGTTTTTTTTGGTGTTGTTATTCTGTTGCTTTTCAGAAATGACTGTCTACTTTCTCTTATATGGTTCTATGTTTCTGTGAATGTTTCTTTTTCTGGAAATGAGCATCACTTTACTCAACTGTGAGTAGGAAATGTTTCAAGTTGCTATGGTAGATTTCAAGCCTCATTTAAATCAGCAATGCCTGCCATTTTTAATGAGGTCTCAGTAGATCCGTTTATTTAGATGTGTCATTTGAATCAGTTGCCACCAACAGGATGAAAATAAGAAGAGTTTCAGTTTGAGACTTATGGTGAATTCTAAATGCTACAAACACCTTGTCAGTGACTGCTTGGATTATAAATTTCTCATATTTTTATGAAACACATATAATCTTTATAGTACATGGGATCAACATTAAGTAATACCCTTCAGCTTCATCACTACAAATATATTAACTATTAAGGGTTAAGCAATATTTTAGGCATTTCTAAATATATTCTCTATATTGCATTAGTCTCTGGGGGCTTCCAAGTTTATGAGGTAAAAATTGTTGTCTTGACCCTGACTGGTGTAACTCAGTGGGTTGAGGGCTGGTCTGTAAATCAAAGGGTCACTGGTTCGATTCCCAGTCAGGGCACACGCCTGGGTTGCAGGCTAGGTCCCCAGTAGGCGGTGTGTGAGAGGCAATGATGCTTTGATGTTTCCCTCTCTCTCTTTCTCTCTCCTTTCCCCTCTCTAAAAAATAAATTAAAATCTTTAAAAAAAAACTGTTGTCTTGGTCACTGTTAGCCCCATACCTAACATAGTATAAATATTTTAGGGGATGGTTTCATAAAAGGCCTGCGATTCTGGTATTGGTGACAGAGCCATGGTCCTGTCTTTGCTTTTGGATATTTGCAATGTAAATAAATAAAACCCCAGAGGGGGAAAACTTCATCAGATTGGAATCTTAAATGGTTTGCTATTTAGAGATTGGCTAGATAACAGTCATCCTTCCTTTTGACACGAGATAGAGTTGCTCTCTCCAGGTCTTGCCCGGTCTACAAGAAAGTGTCAATTTTGAAGTATTTTTTTCTTTTTAAATAATATAAATCATAAAATGATAAAATGTGCATTTCAAAAGTGTACCTGTTGCTGACAACTTTTCTGTGTAAAAATGTCCATTCCAGGTGTTATTACATTACCATATTCCATGTTAAAAAACCTGCAAGTATTGTTGGTCATTGTAACCTATCAAAGGAAGTCCATAGAAAATTCCATGCTTCTGCGCGCTCTCTCACACCACCGTACATCACCAACACCTGCAACACGTCTGCGTCTATCACCACCATTCTCTCTCAGCTCCACGTTGGAGCTAGACCTGCTTTGCCCACTGTGCTTCTGGAAAAGCCAGGTGAGAAAAACTTAATCCTCACAACAATTCCAAGAGGTCAACGGGGCGGATCACACTGTTACTGAAATGCCTTTATGAATTAGGGACTGAAGGCCCCGCCGGGTTGTATGGGTTGCCCCTGGTGATGGGGGTCTCAAGTGTTGCATGCGGTTCTGCAGCCCTCTCTCAGTATTCGTTCCACGCATGTCACAGTATAGTGTCCAGTCAGCAGGCTTAGGTCTCCTTTTGGTGAGAGAAGATCCTGCCCACAGGAGAAATCACACTCCCAGCTGGACACCTGTAGAAAAATCCTAGCGAGGATGTGGTCGTTTCCTCTACTGACACAGTCTTTCTTCTCACCTTAATGTATCAAAATGTGTCCACCCTACAGGGCCAGCTCCGAGCCCCTGCCTCCTGAAGAAGGTCCTTTTTCTGCACATTCTTTTTCCTGCAGTCCCATTTTCCTCTATTCTATATATTCTTCATAGTCTGCCTTGTTTTAGACTTTTCTATTTTCTATCATTGTGTCTCAATGAATCTAGAATTAGGCAGACCTGAATTTTATTCTTAGATGTGCCACTTTAACTAGCTATGTGTCATCAGAAAGGTTGCTAAATTTACTGGCATAAGTTTCCTTGTCTCTGAATTAGGTCACCACATAGGGGAGTTTTCAACCTTAAAACATGTGAATAGCCTGGCCAAATGTGACTTACAGTAAGTGCTCAATAAATGGTAGCTATTATTATTTTTGGCCTTTGTATCTCACAAGAGTTTAATTTGGATCTTCATCTTTGTATGAATCTAGAACAGTAACTGGATATAGAATTATACGAGAATATCAAGAAATCTTTTGTATTGACTCTGTGGTTCATGATACTATGAATATATTTAAGAAATAATTTTATATAGTATCATTTTAATTTATTTTTCCCTTTTTTATTGCTGTTCAAGTACAGTTGTCCTTTTCGCTCCCACCACTGCCCCCTACCCCAGCCATCCCCACCTCCCACCCTCAATCCTTCTCCCTATATAGTATCATTTTTTGATTCAGTCAACCAGAGAAAGAAAATAAGCTCAGATGGTAATGATAATAGTATGTTTTTCTCCATCTACTGCTGAACGATGATAGGGCTGATGGAGGAATGAATGGGAACCAGCTATCGAATGGACAGCCGGGAGTGCGGGGGAGCTCTCTGGTCAGAATCAGTCCGCAGACGTGCTCAGTGCTCCACCTCTTACAAACGAGACAGCCTCGAAAAATGGAGAAATTCTTTTTAATTGTGGTAGAATTTACATAGAGTCAAAGGCGATCTTTATACTCCACAGTTACATTAGGTTTGACAAACACAGTTATGTGACCACCACAATGCAGAGCCGATACAATCAAGATATAGAGCATTTATCTTTGACAGTGAATGGGAACTGGGAAGGCCCAGCTTGCAATCTGGGACCTGCTCCTTGCAGGTGGCCTGTCACAGAACACCCCCTCCACAGCACACCGTGACCACTTTGCGCCTGCACCTCCTCTTTCTCTCAGCTGTCGTAACAGCCAGCTCTGTCCTGTCTTCAAAGTTTGCCTTTTCCAGACTATTATGTAAATGTAATCATATCATATATAGCTTCTTTCTCTATTTCCCTTCATTTTGCATAATTATTTGAAATTCAGTCAGGTTTTCAAATGTATCAATAAATAACTCCTTTTATTTCTAAGTAACATTCCTTTGAATGGGTGCATCATGCTTTGTTTATCCACTGACCAGTCTAAATTTCCCTACAGTTGTCTGTAATAAGCATTTGTTCACAGGTCTTTGTCTAAAAATAAGTTTTCATTTCCCTTGAGGAATAGATTGCTGGGTCATTTTCATAGCATTTTGAACTACTTCTTAGATTGATTTTTAAAATTATAACTAAAGACATATCACACTGATTTTTAATTTAATAATTCTAGTGTACTCTGACTTAAGATCATAAGCATCAAGTAAGGTTTTGTTAAATAGTCATCATTTAGAGCAGAGCTTACTCAGCATTGAGTACTCACTGCATGTAAGAATTTGAACTATTGTACCAAGTGATCTCTCGAGTGCCTCATTCATTATACAGGTGCTAATTTTCCCTGAATAGACCCAGGCAACTATTTTTGGATTCTCATCTTCCACTTGGTAGATTTTTTCCTTCTTCCTTTACAACTTACCTTCAATTTGCCCGCGTGCTACTCTTTGCTTCACTCTCCTGCTCTTATTTTCCACTTTTCATCTATTGTATCAATGTGAATCAGATTAAATAACTTGTTAAAGTGTTGGTTACTTTAAGTGCTGTACTTGGTGTTCTGAGTCTATTTATTACAGGGTACTATTTTTAAAAAACAGGTTCTGAATAAGGGCCTGTCTCTTTTAGGCACTCTGTTGAGAAGAAATATCTCTTTCCTTCATCCTAGATACTTTATAAAATCTACTTTTATAAGACAGGCAAACAAACAAACTTCTTTGCAGCTTCTTTATCTTCCAAAAACTTAATATTCTTTACATTCACCTCACGATGGGACTGCCCGGTGACAACACGGACACACAGCCCATCTCACGCTCTCCTGCCCCCCAGCAGCAAACACCCACCCTTCACAAAGTGAATGAACACTCACTTCCTCCTTCTTCACCAATGTATCTAAATGACTCCATTGATTTCTATTTCTCTGACTCAGATGGTTCAGAAAACCCATTTATTTCTCTTTTATGTACTCACTGTACATAATTAATTTAGACTTATCTTAGCAACCAAATTTTCAAGAGCTTGCACTTTCTTCCCTGAAGTACTGTGTATCCCTTTGCATTAGGTGTATTATGGGCAAGTAAATAAATATTTGCAGATTGATCATTTGGTTACATTATATAAAGCAGCATTACTAAGAGCATCACTGGATTGAATTTGCATATAACAAGTTTTTGAATAATGTCTTTCTTAAATGTTTCCTTATGATGTTAGTGAGAGAACAAAATGATTCCTGGCTGGGCCACTGTCTCTGTGGACTTTGCAAGTTTTCCCCACGTCTGTGAGGGTTTTCTCTGGGTTCTCCGGTTTCCTCCCACATCCCCAAGATGTTCATGTTAGGTAACTTGGCACATCGACATTGTTTTCGTCTGAGTGAGTGTGGGTGTTGGTGTGAGCGTACCCTGCAATGGAAGGGCATGCTGTTCATCCTACATGGGCTCTGGCTGCTGACAACCCTAAACTGGCATCAGGGGGTTGGAAAATCATTATCTGACTTATTTTGATTAGTCTTTCTGAAATCTATGTGCAGCTTACATTTATTTCAATGTTTAGCATTAGAAGTGTTTGAGGTCTTTATATAGAAGCTTGCTGATGTTTTTGTGATCAGAAATATGCTGTAGGAACTAAACCCTTTATTATATTAATTAGCCTATGGAAAAACCGGTTTCTTTGTAAGTCTCAGTTTCCAAGAGCTTGTCAATAATTTTAAGTGAAAACTTATTGTACTTCATGTTCTAGGTTCTTACAAGGTGCTATTAAAAAAAGTCCACATTCTGGCTGTGGCAATCCCAGGGTGAGAGACAAAGGCCTACTTGATTCCATATGGCGTGGAACACACCCCCAAACTGCATTCGGCTGCACCCCTCTCCAGCTTTGACTGTTACTCACACAAATAAAAAAAGAAAGGCTCATCCCTACAGTTAATGTATACAAGAAAAGGAGATAGAGTGATCAGATTAAATTAAACAGAAAAAAGTTAGAGTGGAAATGATATATACTTACAAGGAAGGAGGGGAAAATATAAGCCTTGGTAATTTAGTTTGCAAAGCATCCTCTGAAATTTGATATGCATTTGGTATATGAATTTCTCTAGTCTCGCCTTTGTAAAAATAGAAAATCAAGAGAAAACTAATAATGAAAATAAGTCAAGTGAGGTGACAACTTTGTCAGTTTTAATTGGATTCAGTCTCCCCTTCCAGAACGAGGTACCCAAGGCTCTGCCTCCCCAGTTGTCAGTTTAGCTCCCTCCAATGTCATTAAACCCCGGAACGGAAGGCTCCATGAGAATGAATCTACCAAGGGTGGCTATTTATATGCTTCTTGGTACATTTCTAAATATAATTGAAGACTGATTCCATATAGTATTTCAGCTCATTTTTTAATGGGAGCAAAAAGTCTTGGATTTGCAGAACAGTGATAATTTACTTAAAACATATGAATACCGGAGCTAGACCAGAGGCTGTGAGTTCCAGTGGTCAATGGAAGAAAGAATTTTAATCCACTGTTCCAGTCCTAAGGATTATTCCCTTAATTATTATTAAGGATAGCACATGCAATGTCCCATAGGGTAATTATACAGGTTCCTAAAAGATGTCACAAAGCAGTCTGTTTTGGCTACCTATTGCCAGACAAGCAAGCATGCAGTTTTATAAATGAGGTTGCTGAAGCCAACAGTGAACTTGTCATGATCCTGGAAATAGCAATACTATTTTTGTCTGTGAGTATTAAATATAAAAATTTTTATATATTGTATTATATATAAAAGTAATTATACCTATTTTTACAAGATCTTTGAAACTTTGGTTAGTAGAGTTATTTAGGATAAAATATTGAGTACTAACATATTAAACAGGTGACAACACTTGACTAGAGTAATTTAGAAATTTCTTATTAGTTAAATATCAATTTAAGAAAGTAACACTCTGGACAGATTTTTTCATCATGAACCAAGAAATTTTCGATCAATATTAATTAAAGATAAAACAATTTCAATATTATCTTTTGAAACATACAACTTTAAAAATTAAATTTATTGCAGGTAGAGTAATAAGTTCATTTGAAATCCATCACGAATGATTTTTATGTTATGTCTTGCATTAACAACACCGTTGTTCCCTTTCAGTAGGCTAGATAATCAGCAGTTCGCCTTGTTTGAAGGGTCAGGAAGTAGATAGAATTGAGGTGCAAAAATGGATGCCTGGTAGCTTTAAACTTAAATTAGCCCTTTTGTGTCAATTTTTAAAACTAGGTTCTCAAACAGTCCTAAATTTAAGCCACCTCCATGAAGAAATGCTTCCATGTGGTCAAAAACCAAATTTAGATATCAGGAATTTTAAATTCTGGTGTTACATCAAGTCTATTTCCAATGGCCTGACAGTTTTTCTTATTGTTTTTGTTCCCATTATCCTTTTTAAAATCAGTTGAGTATGGCTTCATTTTAATATTTGTGAAGTCCTCTAGATACTTTGAATGAGTGACTACATAATAATCATTCAGATGTGTTATAAAAATTACTTAATGCTTATAAAGTATCTTGAAGAAGAAATTGTGATGCACATTCTAAGTGTAAGTTTTATTAATTAAAGAAAACCACTTCAGAGTTATGTTTGCTGATAAGTACTTTTTAAATTTAATTGCACTGAAGTCCTTTTGAAAGTTAACTGAGGTAAGCTGAAATGCTATTCAAGCACTCCAGGAAAATTTCCTTCCTTTTTTTTTGAAGGGGGTGTTTTTTGTTTTTTTTTTTTGGTTTGTGTTTTTTTTTTTTTAGTGTCAAGTCTTAGGTATTATAATTTTCTCTTTTCAACCATTATCATTACTTACATCTAAAAACATTATATATATGTATATATACACATACATATATATGACAATTTACGGTATGCAAAAAAGATTAGCACCATTATCTTTTTAGGGTAAAGAAATAAGTACTATCTCCCACTCACTTTAATTATTAAGAAATTATTTCATATAATTATGACAGTGTTGAATAATTGGAGAATATCTAACCATCCTCCCTTGAGGGTAAATGATATGAGTTATCACTACTAACTTACTATTAATGAAGGTTATAATACCATGGTCTATTTTGTTTGAATTTTTCATAATTAGAGAGCAAAATACTTTCTTTAGATTTGACTAACTTCATCTGAGCTATTTTTTTTTTCATTTTCCTTTCCTTTTCTAGAACGAATGCATATGGTGCTGTAAAAAAGCCAAAATACACAGATAAGTTGCCTCCCAGTCAAAGTAATCTGGTGTCTCTGTTTATCCAATTACATAGATTTCCAGAATCTCTGTCCATGTAGGACAACAGTGAGCCTATCTGTGATTGTGAAAAGGCCTTACGGTAACACCAGCAAAAGTAGCTGAGGGGAGCATGCCAACTAGGGAACAGAAGTGGCAATACCACCAAGAGAAAACACAAGCAGCAACAGCTAGCCAAATCTGTGGTCACAGAGAACTGGAAGTCAGGAGAGAAATGCAAGAGAGAATAAACAAACATTATGGGTGTGTAAGCTCTTGGCCTGGTCTTCTCTTCTGAAGCAGCGGTGTTGTGAGGTGACAAGAGAGCGACCGGCGTTCTGTTTCTCAGGGCTTGCGGGGCCGCTCCACACTCTGCCGTATGGGTTTATGTTTCCCCTCCAGTTAGCCGGTCAGAATGGGAACGTTCAGTGCTTTAAGAAAATCCAAGCTGACATTAGCATCTCCTAAATTCATTTGACCTCAGAACATGTGTTTTTTTTTCCCTTCTGTACCATTAACATCCTACTTTTAGAACCAATGTTCTAAAACACACTTTGCGGCGTGATGCTTTAAGGAACCCAAAAGGTTTAATTACATTTTCAGAGTTCCACATTCACACAGAAGTATGTGATATGTTTTGGAAAGTTTCCTTTAAAAAGAGTTCAAATAAAAATTCCTTTGTTTCTAAAAGTGTTTCCTTTTCATCTATCAGAAACATAACTATGACCCTAACCATATCAGATAACTAAGGGGATGTTTATGTGTTGTATTAAATAGTCTTTGTCTTCAAACATAAAAGGAAAAGAATAAAGAAAACAGAAACTCACTGTAACACTTCTTTTTTTGCTCTATGATTCCAATTTTTCCTCTTGAGTTTATGGTTCACATGGCTTCTGAGCCCTCTGGTCATCCATTCCTAGCCATGCTTATAAATCTTTTACATTTTAGAAGCTTAGGATGTTTCATTATTTATCTGTATTTGTTGGGGCCAGCCTTGATGAATAAGACTGTTTATAATGTACTGCTTATTTCAAGGGCCTGTAAAAGAAAAAATAAACTGAACTTGGCCTGTGAACTTGGACATGCACCAGAGGTGCAATTTTTCTTGCTACATGACAGGGCAGAAGGAGACTGAAGTCTCTCTTTCTAGAGTTTTAAATGAGGATTTAGGGATCAAAAACAAAGCTACCTTGTATCACCTTCACTTGGGGAGAAGCAAAGACACTTAACATTTAGGCTTGACCTAGTACTTTGTAATGGCCCCCAGTTTACTGTTTGTAGATAACATGAAAAGGGGAAGGTATCTGTAGCTCATTTCTGGAACACTAAATTTCTTCAGAAGCTATGGCTACTATTTGCAAATTTTACAAATAAATGGATCAATAAAAGCAGCTGTTTAGAAACTTCACATGGCAAGCATTTTTCTATTCTAGCACATCTCAGGTAAGGTGTGCTTAGATTTCTCAGATGCAAAAGCAGGTAATAAGAACATACCTCTCTCTTAAGGATGTTTGAACCATAACTGTATTTTGTTCTCATTATTTATCAGTACAAAGTTACTGCTAACAACATTTTTCACAAATTATATTTTTATTCCAAACAATAATTTTTTGCTTCACACTATACTTTTAAATGCATTTATGATCATTTTATGTAGATACTTTCAAAAACAAACTTACATGGTTGAATTATTAAGTGAGAGAGTGCCTGTTCTCAATCATCTTCAGTCCAGAGCCACTAGCATTAATTTTTCTAATCGTCACTGCTAAATAGGGGTTTGCAGTTATTTGTGCTAATAAATGAATAAGAGATAAGGCTTTTAATTTTTACTTGCATTACTTTGAGTTGGTTGTGAAGTGCTAGATTTAGGTCTGGGGCTACAATTATGAGAAATATCTTGTTAAAAACACAGCAATCCCTGGCAGAACAAATTTGATTTTTTAGTTATGTTGGCAGGCTTCCCCCAAACTCTGATCTAGTAGAACAGTGCCAATGTCTGTAAGTGGAGTCCCTTTGTAGCAAAGTGTCTTTTACCATGGGTTTTGTTATAGTCATGGAAAAAATAATCCATAAGGATTATCAGTGAATGTAGAAGCATGAATGTACAGAATTTACCAGCACCTCTGCCTTTATCTCTGCACTCAAATGTGTGGAATTAATCATGTGGAAGTCATGGGCTTAGATATAGATTCTGCCACTCTATTTTATTTCTTTTGATGCTGCAAAACAATTTAGCAAAGTATTCTTAGCTGGACTTTTGCTTTTATAACAGAAGCATATGTATTGCATTAGACCTTATTGTTGAAGCTGTACCATTCCAATCAGATCCAGCTTATTCAACTTTTCTTGCTAATTTACAGTGTTGCAGGAAAGCCAGTTATAAATTTACATTGGCCTAGCCCTTATTATCTACTCTACTCACTACACAATATGGTAATCTATGCTAATCAAAAAGTTTTAACAGTTTATTTTTATAGTTTCTTGTTATATCATGTCAACACATGTTGGAAAGTCCATATCCTTCAGTACAGACCACATGGACAACAGTGTGGTGATTGTTGGGGGGGAAGGGTAAGGGGATTAGATGGTAACGGGAAAAATACAATAAAAAAAATAAAGAAAATGAATTGTAGAACAAAAAAAGAAAAATATTTTGGGTGCAAAGATTGATGTGAAGCAAAATTACTGAATTTCAGGTATTTGCGTTTATCAAAGTTATCTTGCTGTTCTTATTGATTGATAAGTAAATATTAAAAATATGAGTGTTCATAATAAATTTATTGGTAAAATTTTTGAAAAAAATAAAATTCTAGATTTATTTCCTAGTGCTGCAGGTTCCTAATACAATATGCCACAGAATAAAGACAGGCTTTTATTTTCTTATTTATATAATGCTATGATTTGTGAATCTTTGATAAATTAAAATATTGACCTTAACAATTTAAAATCTTTTGTATTTTTTGAACCCTTGAGAATTTTAGATAATACAAATGGGACCATGGGTAGATAACATCACTAGTTCAAGTCCAGGGCATCTAAACATGAATTTTTAATAATATTTTAAATAAAATTTAATGAACATATTAGAAGTGACATAATACACTTATGTAAATTTCACAATTAGAGCTGCATGTTTCCTTCAGATAGATATTAGACCTGTATTTGATGTTCAGCTATGCTTTTATTAACTTTAAAATGGTTTCTGTCCTGCTTAATTGGTTTGGATTTGCTCTATCAGGGTTTTTTCCTTTTATTTCCTTGATAAGAAAGTTGCAGACCTGCTGTTTTATATTAAGTCCCTTTTTTTTAATAAAAAAGAAAAAGGCAAGCAAAAATCTAAGTCTTATTAAAAGTACTTTATTCAGAACACTTTTTTGAACACTTCAGAAAAGTTTCCTGCCTTCATTGAAGCATCATGAACATCCCATAGCACTCTTTCATAGAAAACAGACGATAGAAATTGTATAAGCCACAGATCACAATAAAGATTATTGCTCTAAAATAATAATATTGACTAAATTTTTGAACAATGTCATGGGGACACCACCCCATCCCCTTCCTTAATTTTTATGAGAATTTGCTAACTCTCTTTGTATTTCTATTGTTTATAGACCAATTAGCATTACTCTAGTGTATATTGGTAAACTATTTTGGTGTCCTAGTAACTTGAAAGAGTTCATTTAATTCTGAATTATTCCAAGTGTTAGCCAACAGAAACAACCTAGGGCCTTTGTCATGAATGAGCTAACCAGCCTTCACATTTTCAGCAAGATGACTGTCTCAAAAATGCCCAGACAAGAGCTAGACCATTCATCCAAAGCCTTTTCTATAGCTGTGTGTCTGCACCGCTGTTCAGTGTAGGACTAAAGTAATCACTGAGGTTACAATCTGTCTTTAATTTCATAACTGTGCTTTTTTCCCCACTCTTATACAAAGGTAAAGTTAAAATACAGTCTTTTTAACTTTAAGAAAGGTTGAGTCCACCTCCAAGAAAATTATTCATGGAGAGTCTTTGAAGATATTATTATGTAATAGAGGGGTATTTCTTAATTTCAGAGGAGTAGATTATAGGTTATTATTTTAATACATCAGTTAATGATTGCTCCAGTTAGTTTATTTTTGGATTATATTCTTAATTATTACTAATCCTGCAAATGGATAATCACAGGAAATTATTAGTATAAAATTATTTTAAGTTAAATTTGCATTTAATATTATAGGGCACTTTAAATTGTGGAGCAAGAATTCATAAAAATTATACAAGTAACAGTAGAAAATTATACAATATATATGTTCCTAAAATCAACCTCAATATGCAAAATCATGAAATGAAATTCATGAGCACTTATGGAAAAAATGAGGTTGGGCACTACACGCAGAATTTGAGCTATGCACACACATAACAATATGGAAACAATTAAAATGGTAGCATAGTTCTATACAGGTAAATTGTTATGAAATACCTAAATGTTACAATAAATATGGACTTTACCTAGAAAGATACCTGAAATTTGCTTATGGAAGAGCTACAGCTTGAGAATTAGTGTGAAGATGTGAAAGGAAGGTTATCTGAAATCTAACAGGAAGCTGTGACACCACATGTGAATGGGTGTGGTTCCTCACACACAAGGTAAACTGAAGTAGCTGGCAGGTTTCAAAGGGTGTGTGTCTCCTCCATTTCAATCTTGGCTAATGTAATTATGATGTGCCGTGGTGTGTTCCTCCTTGAGTCCAACTTCTTTGGAACTCTCTGAGCTTCCGGGACTTCCTGGAAGTCCATTTCCTTTGCCAGATTGGGGAAGTTCTCCTTTATTATTTGATCAAATAAGTTTTCCATTTGTTGCTCTTCTTCCCCTTCTGGTACCCCTATAATTCGGAAGTTGGGGTGTTTAAAGATGTCCTGGAGGTTCCTAAGCCTCTCCTCAGTTTTTTGAATTCTTGTTTCTTCCTTGTTTTCTGTTTGTTTGTTTCTTTCTTTCTTCCTTCTGGTCCACTCCATTGATTTGAGTCCCAGTTTTCCTCCTATCTCTATTGGTTCCGTGAAGGAGAGAATTCTAGAAGCAGCAAGGGATAAGGGGACAGTCACCTACAAAGGAGATCCCATCAGACTGTCAGCTGATTTCTCAAAAGAGACCTTCCAGGCAAGAAGGGGCTAGAAAGAGGTATTCCAAGTCATGAAAGTCAAGGACCTACATCCAAGATTGCTCTATCCAGCAAAGCTGTCATTTAGAATAGAAGGAAAGATAAAGTGCTTCTCAGATAAGGTCAAGTTAAAGGAATTCATCATCACCAAGCCCTTATTATATGGAATGTTAAAGGGACTTACTTTAGAAAAAGAAGATAAAAAATATGACGGTAAAAAGACAGCAAACTCACAGATGTTAACAACCACACCTAAGACAAAAGCAAACTAAACAAACGACTACAACAGGAACAGAAATACAGAAATGGAGAGCACATGGAGGGTTAGCAACAGGGGAGCGGGAGGAGGAGAGGGGGGAAAAGGTACAGAGAATAAGTAGCATAGACGGTAGGTAGAAAATAGACAGGGCGAGGGCAAGAATAGTGTGGGAAATGTAGAAGCTAAAGAACTTATGACACATGGACATGAACTAAAGGAGGGGAATGTGAGTGGGAGGGGTGTGCAGAGTGGAGGGGAATGATGAAGGAGAAATGGGACAACTGTAATAGCATAATCAATAAATAATCAATAAAATATATTTAAAAAAGGGTGTGTGCCCTACATGGGTCAGTTCAGATAGGTGCAATTTTCTGAGTGCATCTTTTGTTCCTTACATGCAAAATAATGCATAATCAAATTAGAAATTTTGTGTCACACTCAAAATATTCCCTATTGGGCATTTGCATTTTTTAAAAAAAGCTATAGGAGAACTAACCATACATTTGAAAGATGGGCACATAACTTTCTAACTGAAGATGATGAGCTTTGTGGTAAAAACATGTGACTGTTCAATATTATTACTAACATCAGTACAATTAATGCGCAACATTTTGATCTTTCTGTCTACTGTTATGAAAATTGAGCTTCAGCCTCTCTGTCCAACTTGATTTTATTCACTTGAATTCATTTCCCATTGAGAAATAATGTCTTACCTGGATGGGGTGTCAGAATCAGAAAGACCACTGTGTATTCCTTTAAAATTTAAAAATCTTTCATTTGTCTGCTTTCTTGTACTCTTAACTTCAGAATTTGTGCTTCCCAAACCAGTCAGTACAAGAAAACATGGGATTCTTTATTTATTTAATGAATGTATGTATTTAAAGAAGTAAGTGACATTGTGGGACATGCAAAGTGTGTTCAGTGTATCCTATTTCCTGTTATGTTTTCTGCAACAGTAGACATTTCCTGTGATGTGTTACTATACTATAAGAGAAATTAACAAATACTGGAAGGGAACAGGCTTTGGCAGACTTTAGTGCTTCTGTGGTCCTTGCAATATGCTTTCATGTTCTTGAGCTAAACTTCAGTGCACAGAATAGAAAAATAGTAAGTTCTTTGAGGTGAAACTTCACAGTCACCATGGGATATTCAAGAAGGAGACCAATGGGGAGAAAGATAATATAGTCATAGCTTTGAACTTGTCCTGGATTTTACTTGCTAGAAAACAAGTGACTCACTCTGATACATTATTACTAGATCTTTCTCAATGTAGTACTCCACAGTCCATGTTGATAAAAGTGAAAGGGAGTTCACACATGAGAGAAAAGGTGGTCTTGGATTTAGTGTATAAAAGAAGTACAGCACAGCTAAGATCTACTCCAAGACTCAGCTTGGAAGCCACTTTCAATGGCAAGTCTTTCCTACCCTTCTGATCCAAGTTATGTCTCCCTTAGTGCATTCCAAAAACACTTTTGAGGCTATATTATATTTCTCTGTGTTTTGTTATGGGGTAAGGACAGACACATTTCTGTTTCATTCCCTATTAAATGCCCCAATATTTAGTTAACTGTCTGGTAGAAAGTAGGTGCTTAATAAACATATATGAATGAATGAACAAGCATTGGAACTTCAAAACTTCTGTCTACAGGAAGAGATAAAAGACCAATATACATATTGGCTAAGAAATCATCTGCTGCATTATTGTAGAATAAACAAGTAGTGTCTAAGAAGAAATCAAAGAGAATATTTTTTAGCAAACAGTTGTCTGCTGTCTGCCTAATAGGTTTCACTATGTTAGATGACATAGTAAATTAGAAATATATGGTCCCTGAAATCAGAGAACATATAGTCTAGTAAAATGCACAGATGTTAAATAAAGATAACATAAAATGTATAATTCAAGTTTTCATAAAAACTATTACACGGCATAATTGGGAAGACATCTATATGGGCAGTCAGGATGGGCATTTTTAAGAAGGTGATATCTAAAGGTGACAATTGAAGAATGAGAAGGGACAAAGAAAAGAAGAATTACCCTGTCAATGCACAGGCTGTGAAGACAACAGAAGTTCAGTTGTGTGTGTGAGAAACAGAAAGAAGAGCAGCACAGCAGCCACTGAGCTAGGTGGGCATGGCGGGCTGGGGCTGTGGGAAGCGAAGCAGGCTCTGCGGATCATGCTGGGTAGATGGCCTGGGTTTTAGTCAGGACGCGGTGACATGCATTTGACAAACTTTAGACTTAATATTTTTGAACTCTATTTTGTGTGAACATTACATAAAAAAGTAAACAAATTTTGAACTTTGGTTAATGATAGGCATCCTTAAATATTTAAAGAAAAGTATAGTGAGGTCTGTAATTTACTTTGTTTTGCGTTAAAAAATAAGATTGATTGATAGAGGGACCAACGGGCATATAAAAATATAATAAAACCAGTAAAGTTACTGGTAAAATTGAGGTGTTATATACATAGATATTCTCTGTAAAACTCCTTCAAATTTGATGTATATTTGTATTAATAGTCATAGTAAAAAAGTTGAAAAAGTTAAGTCAATGTTCAAAAATGATAAGGAAAGATATAATCATGTGAAATTCCACAACCAAAAGGAAAGATTATTCTAGTATATTACCATTTGATTATTTTTCTGTGAATTTTTATTTTTTATGGAATTGGTGCCTGATTCATGATAATAACATATTTCATAGTTTTAAAACACGTTTCAAATTATTTGCATGGTTTTACATCACTTAAACTATCAAGTCTTTCGATGAGGTGTTTTTCAGGTAAGGATCGAGATAACTCAGACTAGAACTCACTGGTCTTCATCAGCCACCAGCACCTACCAGGTGGCAAAAAGGAAGTGAACACACTTGAGCCCATTAGTGTCATCACCTAATTGCCAAAGATTCTACATTAACATTTTTCGTTTTCAGGTTTGTAGTTGACCTAAATGACATAAAAGAAAGAACTAAAGATCTACCGTTTCTTTGAAAGTTACCTAAGTGTGGCCAAGAGAGTCAATGTAATCCACAGTCTGATGTCTAACCTTCTGTGAAAATTTAACTAGTGTAGCCCGAGAGCTGTGGGACAGAGATAGCTCTTTTCCTCCCTGAGTTGTTCCCCACCATGAGCATTTCACTGATAAATTAGTGCATCGCAGAATCACATTAGGAACCTCGTACTTGTTCTCCTCATGTTTTCAATGAAAACATTTCCCTTTTATTGATGTTTGTTCTTGTTGACCCTTTGAGGTGAGAAGACAGAGTTTCTTTATTAAATCGATAAATCAGGAGTATTTAATTGGCTCTAGAAACTTCTGAATGGTTTCGGCCTATTCCAGCCCCAAACAGAGTTCTGACCAACCACTGTGAATTCTGCTTTTCCAAGAAGGTAGGGGGTGAGCTATTATAACAGGCTCTGTGTGAGTAGTCAGCCACTCGTTGCCTTCAAAGCACTGATTTTCTTGGTGAAGGCAAAATGCCAAAATCAATGTTTTTGACACACATAAAGAAATAATTCAGCATTTAGAAAACTATATGGTTACTTGCCTTTTTCAGAAAGGCCAGAAGACATTTTAAAATAAAATATGTTGTACATTTTTACAGAGAAACTTATTTTTATTCTCCTTGTTTCACAGAAAATAATGAGATGATTGTTGGCATTAGCAACTGTGCTAAAATCAATGATACTGTGGGAATGATGAAAGCTGACTTTCATAATGAGAGCAAATGACCTGGAGTCTACGGGAAGTTGCTGGGAATCCTTTTACAGTGCCACCACTGCCAATTAAAACCTGAGAAACAACACCAAAACTGTTCAGGAATCATGAGTACTCATTGTGTTACCAACCTTGAGGGTCATTCTGATTTCTAAACTATCTTCATCGGAACTTAAGTTTTAATACGTGATTCCAGATCTGCATCACCTCATTTATATTCATTTCCTTTTACAGCTTTTTCATTTGCTTCCCTCGGTTTTCTATTCCCGAGCTTGACTTCATTATTACTTGATATGAGGAACTGAGAACTGAGGAAAACATTAAGAAATCAAGCTTGTGACAAGCATTTCTAGACTACAGAATGCAGCCTCATTTATCATCATCATTACCACTAAAAAGCTATAGGTCAGGAATGTCTTAAGTCCCCAGTGTTTCAGCATTGTCTATTAAATTGGGGTTAATTAAAATGTCTCTTTTAAAGGTATTCCTCTGAAATACACACACACACACACACACTTTTTTTCTTCAGTCTTCTTTAAAGGAGTCATTATTCTACGTATTTCAGGGAGGAATGGAATTGACATGTATAGAGCATGATTTCATTTTCTAGACTAAAGAGGGAAGAAAATTATCTAGAGATTTATGACTTTCAGACCTACACGATTCTATTCCCATATAAAGGCTATATTCTATTTTTAAAGGATCATTATGTTTTTGAGTCTTTACTATGATTCTCTTGTTATGTTAAAAAAGCAAAATGTCTTTAATCTGTGTTCTTACTCCTCCAGAGAATATATACCCCCTCTAGCAATTCTGAATGGATAAAAATTACTTGGAAAGCTTATTTAAGGTGCAGATTTCTCAGCTCTATTCCCAGAGATTTTGAACCAGTAGCACACATGGGGGGTCCAGAAATAACGTGTTTTAACAGGCCTCTGGGGGTATTTTGATGCACATGATCTTTGAACACACTTTGAAAACCTCTCCTTTACACTATCACCACTGTAGAGTGTTCCAGGAGTCAGTAAGGGTTGCCCCAAAACTACACAGGAGGGGAACCTAAACTGACGTGGCGGTTTCTGTGATTCAAACTGAGTACAGAACGTCGAGTGCTGATTACCGGTCACACTGCCGGGATCACTGGGGATGAGAGGGTGAGGACGTTTTAGGTGGAAGTAAATTCAAGGGCTCAGACTTAAGGGTTTCAGAAAATATGGTACTTCCTCAGATCCACAGGTAGATATATCTGGATGAAGCATGATATGTGAATGGTTGATGTGAAGATGAAGTTGGAGGAAAGAGTTGAGATCAGATTACAGAGTTCTTGCAGCCAAGTCGAGGGTTTAGGGAGATATCCTACCAGCCACGGCCAGAATTCCTGTAAGCTGAGTGTGTTTGCCACCATTCCTATGCTCTTTCGTGTTCTTAGGCTCCAAGTAATCTTAGGTCTGTCATCATTTCAAGAAGACAACTGTTTCACTGTATCCACCACAACTACCAAGGGTGGAAGCCCTACAGAAATAGCAGGTCATAATGTAACATGTGAAAGGAATGGCTTTTTTTACTATATTTTATTTGAATATAACTTCTACCTAATAAGTCAAACTGCTATCTTCATTGATATTGTCTCATAAATATTAGGAAGAGAACAACAACCGTGTGGTAAAACAATGTCATGTGATGAAAATAAAAGGAAAAACTGGTCTAAAATTCTGCCATTTGGGGCCTGTGACCTCTATTTTTAATAGTGTTCATTTTCTACTTGGTAACTGAAGGTAAACCAGGAAATTTTTTATCATTTATTTTGAATACATTTTATCATGAAATTTAAGTAAATAAGTATGTATCATTATCCTGCTCCACAAATTAATGTTAATATACCCATTAACCTTCAGACTTGAGAACCCCCATGTCTGTATCTTTTGGCCATTAGTTGTTCAGCAAATTATCCATACCTGTTTTCTTTTTCTGGTTAGGGTAAGTATGTTTGTATCTGTGCCCATGTGTTGAGAATTGCCAGACAGGAAATGGCAAGAAAATATGCACTGAGTTGTGAGAAATGTAAAAAAACGGCCAAACCGAGCCAAAACCCAATGTGCCGACTCCCTCTCCCCAACCCGTGCACTTGACTTCCGTGGCCCCGCTCTGGTCAGGCTGGTGCAGTCACTCTCAAATGCAGAACTTGGTGCCTCCCAGGAGCAACTTTGTTTCCTCTCCTCTTTCTCCATTTAACTTTGAAAGTGGGAGGATTTGGTTTTTGGATCTGACAAGTAACTGTCAACTCTGGACAACTAGATTTTATTTTGTGTTTCATTTTGTGATCTGGATTAAGACTTGAACAAAACAGCAACCGATCGAAACAGGTATTGCAACAAGAAAAACCTTTTGCTCCCTAAGGCCTTGAGAGAATTCAGATACAACCAGTCAGTACTTTGCGACAGTACACTTCAGTTGGGGTTTTCTTTGAAAGAATGACTAACTGTTATTTAAAGGATGATGAAAAGTGTTCCTTCAAGTAGAACTCAAACTCTTAAGACAGTCTTGAAAACCAGTTTCAGATGTGTTATCTAAATGCTGCTTTGAAAGTACTACCTAACCAACCAACTAGAGGGGCCTTCATTAGCAAATCTACTTGTATTTGCTCTACTAAGTAGGGCAATGCTTGTTTAGGGTGGGTTTTGCTCTCTCAAATGGCCCTCCTTAAACAAACAGCAAGGGAAGAAAGCTTTTAGATGTCTAAAATGAAGCCATTACAAGAAGCTGAAAGTCAACCCATGAAAGAAAGGAGCTGTTTAGTGGGTTTCCAGTTAAGGATCTGGGTGGTGCTGGCAACAGACTGGGAGATAATAGACTCCTAGTGACCAGGCTGTCAGGAGACAGAAAACTGTAGCAGCTTTGTGGGAGAATAGAATTGCTGGGTTTGCCCACTTGACCTTTACTCTGAATAGATGAGCTTAAGATCACAGAAGGCTTTGCAAAAAAGTGGTCTGCTCAGTTCTTTTGGTGCCAGAAATTCCTCTTTTATTCTGGGGAGTTTTAAGTTTGTCTCTTGGTGTCCTTGAAGGGATTTCTTGATATCTCTATAATCGTCCCATAGGTACATGTTTTAAATGAAGATATTGCTCACTCATAGGGCATCACGTTCTGGTGCATTTATGAAGAAGATTTACTTAATAGAGACTCCAGATCAGTACATTCCACACTATCACCCTATCAAAGCCATTCATCCATTCATTGAGCCCCTTTCTAGGTTTCTGAATAATTGCATAATCTTATTTAAATCAGAAACTTAATTACCATTAGAGAGCATGATGTGTATCAAATGCATATATGCTGCCCTGCAAATGAAAAGTCTTGCAGATTAATTGCCAGCATTTCCTGAAAATAAGGCGACATTAGTGGTTCATGTCAAAAAGATCTGGGAGGTTTTAGTTAAGTACCAGTTGAATATGTGCCAAGGGTGTGATGTGGTAGCCAACAACCCTATTTAATCATAGTTGTTTTTATGGAATTATCATTTCTTTCCCTTAAATGCATGGACATTGCACATTTTAATGATCATATCCACTTGTGAACAGCACACTTCCTAATAAAATTGGCAAATTTGGGAACATACAGAGGAGACCACTTTTCAAACCTTTCTGATCATGTTTAATATAGAGAAGACTTCTCATTGGATAGAAAAGAAATGACAGGCATGATTGAAGATTTCAAATATCTGAAGACCTATTATATAGACAAATGTCATTGGTAAAGTTTCACAAAATTTATAGTTCCTCAACTACAGGAATATATGCCAGCATATATTGATTAAAGGCATATATTGATGCCTTTATTAATGGATATATTGATGCCTTTATTGATGGAATATATCCAGCATATATTGATGGATTGATTAAAGAAATTGTTAAAGGAAAATACTAAGAAAACTATAAAAATAACAAGAAAATAGAAGCAAATATTTAACTTCTTTTGGCATTGAAATGAATGATTTCAGGTAAAGAATTTGTGAAGGAAATGTTAATCGTTTTGAATAAGAATATCTGAATTATTCAAAAAATGCTTAAAAGTTGTAATAAAAATTTAAAAATATATAAAGAAGCTGAAGGAATTATATAAATCATATTCACCAAGAATAGTTACTGGCATGGATAAATATTCACATTAAAATGTTGAGTAAAAGATCACTAGATCAAAGTTTAATTTTTAAAGTTGAAATACATGTATTAAATGAACTGCTAAAAATCATTTTTAATGGATTTCTTTGGGTGGTTGATTATAGGTTTTTATTTACCTGTAGTATTCATGTATTTTTCAAAACTTTAATAATTTATTTTTATGCTTGTAGAAAGTTATATAAAAAGCAAAGAATAAAAGAACAAGAGAACTTAGTAAATTTTTAAATGTTATGGGTAGATATAAACTTAACAAAAAGAAAATACGTTTTGACAACTAAATTTTTAACCATGTCCCTGACCCATGGGCTGTGCCTTTCATTGAAAGAATTCATGTAGGAAAATCATTGCAAATCAAAGATACTATACAAAAGATTTCCTTAATGGTAGGAGGGAGCTGGGAATTGGCAATTTCAAATGTCTTTTTACCACTCAACTTCTTGGGGTAGGGGAGGCAGTTTACAATTTGAAAAATTATGCAGATTGAAACTGAAAAATGACATAGAAATCCATGACTTCAAGTAATTTAGATATTTCAAAATGCGAAAATTGGTGTCCAGTGTCATTCTAATGGCCAAGAATGCACTGACTCAAATTTCCTGAAACCTATTTCAGTTCTTTCCCCTCCAGTAGAGAATGGATACTTTGGCAATTAGGGGTTTTGATCCCATGGCAATCTCTTCAAGTTTCTGTATTTCTCCGTGCCTCAGTTTCCTCATCTGTAAAAGTAGCTGAGAATATTGAGCACTTTAATGTATATCTCACATATGTCAGGAACTCAACTCTGTTCTATGTATGATATATGATATCTATATATGATATCTGTAGTACTTCAACTTTGGTTTCTGTGGGTAGGCATGCGTACATGGGAGGGGGTGGGAGAGGAGGATTGTTCCAGTTTATTTATTTAGCTTAGTACCTTCAGAAGTCACTGGCCGGGTCTCTCATCCCTCAACATGATTTGCTAAGAATTTCATGAATCAGAGAGTGAGAAAATAGAACCCCTGATAACTTTCCCCTCATATAAAAGACAACAGCTTTTTATGTAAGTGAATTCATGCTGACCTTTCCAGTTAGTTTTTAACGTTTGTGGAAACCGATGAGTTTCTCGTGCAGGCATCCCCGTTAAGACGTCTCACATAGACCAGGAGGGTGTTTCTGTGGGTTCCGGAAACGGCCATACTGAAGTGCTCCTTCACGGTGCTGTGTGTCTTCAGGCTGGGAAGGCGATAGAGGCATGAGAGAACATTCACTTTGAAGCTGCTGGGGCGGTCTCTTAGTCGCCGCAACACAAATGCTCACGTGCACCGGCGCTTCTCTCATGCATGTGCGCGGAGTGTGCACTTTATAAAAAGGCTGAGATTTCTTATGCTGTTGGCCATCTACTCTCCACTTTAAAGGGCATTTCTCCCTAAATGCTTTATAAGATATCTTTTATTTGTGATTTATCTTCCCCAGTTTCAAAACACACTTTAAATTTTAAAAGCTAAGACAGAAACAAACCCCTCAAAGTATGTTTACTTGTATAGAAAGAACAATATAAAAACATACTTTTCTATCTTGTCAATGCACTTTATTTTATGAGTGGTTTTTTTCTCAGGCTTTGTAGTGGTTCATCAATAGTATCCCTTTTATGCAATTTCCAAACCTCATCCTTCCATGGTGCTACTTATTGCTATTTAAATTTTTTAAATAAAAATGCATTGGGAAAGATGAACCAAGCAAGAGAAGGCACCTCGCTTTCCTGTGCCGTTAGCAGCACCCACTGGGTAAGCTGCCCGTGAGCGCAGGTGGAGGAGGGGCTCCCCTGTGTGTGGGCGGCCTGGCCACGCTGCTACTGTCTTCAGTGTCACCCAGGTCCAAAGTGCCATTTTGTTCCCTCCAGATGCCAGCGCGATGTTTCTTGGAATACTTATTTGATTTTTGGCTCAGGAAATTCTCTCTAGCAAAAGATGAAGCCCTTTCATATAGAAAGTGTCATCTTTGCAGTGGAGACTTGTCAGAGGCTTTGTCTGCCTCAGTAAAGGTACTGCCTGCAGGTAAGAGGGAGAAGTCTCATTGTGGAGTGCAGACCACCACCGCTGTGCGTATATTTAATAATGATTTTCCTGAGGTTTGAAAATCAACAAGTTTATAATTCATATAAGTACATATCCACAAGTACAGCAGAATGACCCACTGGCGGCCATTATCAGTGAAATAATGAAAGAAAATAGCATATTAACATGCACACCATGAAGCAAACCCCATCCTCTCTAGAGCATTCTCTCATTGAAGTACAAGGACTTTATCTTTGGCACAGTGGATTTGAACTAATCTCGACGTCATTTAAAAAAAAAACAGAATTAGTTAAGAAGGTTAGGGGAAAGTGATTTTATTGCACAATTGGCCATTGGCAAGAAAGCATTCTTTAGTAAAAAATACAGCACCCGGTTGCAGATCATTATAAGGAATGGGGGTGGGATAGGGGAGAGAACACAGGGAAAAAGAATGTCTCAAAGAGAGGAAAAGAGCAAGACCCTAATTGAAATGGGAAGCACTCTCAGTTTAGAAAATGTTTCCTTAACAGATTGCTCTAGCCCTCTGCCTCAAGGTTTTTGATTAAATTAATGATGGGAGTGATAAGCTCCATTAGTGTTGCTGTTTCCAGAGGGACATTCTCTACAGTTTTCGCTTTCCTCCTTTCCCATCTCAGGTTTGACAATAGAATTTCTAATTGAAGTGAGAACAAGCCAAGAAGATAAACTTATTATTACTATGTAAATGCAGACAATTCAGGAAATTAATCTTTCACGTGTGCCTACCTAAAGGAGTAATGTTTCCATTATGGGCCTCCTTGTCACTCAGCTGGGAAGCTGTGGCTGCAGCTTGTTGTCGTCAGTGAGGTCTTGAACTTCTCTTTTTTGTTGCATGTTGCCTGCTGTTTGGGGACCAGTCAGCACATCTGACATGTGTTCATTTGGCCCTTGCTGTTAGCCATCTGCAAAGCCATCGATTCAGATAGTATCCTTAGTAGTTTCTTAGGTCTTCACCACTAGGAAGAATACACTTGAGTTATAAAGAGACATGTGATAGCAAAGAGACTTTAAAGGTAGCTGAAGTCAGGACAGTCTGTTCCAGAAAGATCATGTGGAAGTTCTGAGGATGCAGAGTAATTTGTTTGCAGAGAAATAAGTGGGAAATATATGTCTGAAAGATGGAAAAGCATTGCTTATATTTATATTGCTTATATGCAGGGCAAACACTGAGTTAGAACATTGTAGAAATTGAGAGTGGTTAGATCTTTCAGAGAACTGGCCCCAAATGCCAGCATCTAGTAGGTGGTAGACCTAGAGTTAAATCCCAGAGTGGCCTTGGTTTGTTAATCTTAAGAGCTAAGTATATGATTTTATAAAATTGAATCAAGGTAGATTTTATTCTTCTCTATAGGGAAATTTTCATTATTCAAGCTCTTTTAAAAATGTAACCTAGATTGTTTACCTGTCCCTCTTCTGCACCACGAGCCTCGAGTATCTTTTCCATGTTACTGACAACAGCAGTGTGCAGATGCCCCCGTGAGAGATAAGGGTGTGTTCTCTCCTATGTGTACAGAGCCTTGCATTGAAGCCAATGTTTTGTTGACATTTTTTATTCCAGTTCATGATAGTAAAATCTAAAAATGACTCCTGTCTAAAAAAAAAAAAGGGAGACCAAATGAAAAGCATGAGTTTAAACCAATTTAGAAAACTAAAAACTAGTCTATATATTTTATCATATATATCAATAAAACATAGTTGGATAAAGTTTTATTTAAAAATACTTACTAATCCCCTTTTTACAAAGAAAAGTTTGCAAATGCTAGGAGCTAGAACAACTTAAATTTGTTGAATCCCTAGACTTATGAAAACATTGATTTCTTTTTGTAGTATGCCCCCTCTGACACAAATATATCGGACATTCTCAATAACATTTCTTGTAAAATGACTGAATCTGCCTGTGTCTTATATTAGACATCCCAAATGAATATGATGACAAAGCATGACTGAAATCAGAACCTAAGACACTGTCTGGGCCCTGCTCAGTGAGTTTCGTTGTGTTTAGAGGGTACAGATCCATAGCACATACCAGCTAGGACACACTGTTTAGCCTGACCATCTTTTTTTTTCCCCAGAAATACACACTAAGTGAAGAATAAATTAACAAATCCTAAATGCTTACCAAAGCTTTGTATTCATGTCTGATATATATATATATTATATATTATATTATATATTATATATTATATATTATATATATATATATATTCTCAGGACCTCTTAAGCAGAAATGTTGAAAATGCTATTTCTTCATTAAAAAACATAAAAAAAATCAAAATATTGAATTGCATATGAACTTCCTTTTATTTATAAGCTCTTGTGAGATTCATTTTATCCATTTCTAACTATTCTGAGCTTGTGTTTTAGAAGTTAAGTTGTAGGAGGCAAGAATCCTTTGTTTGTGGGGTTTTACATTATCCAATCTATTCATTATAGCCTCAAGAGCAGTTAGCATTCCATAAGTGTTTCACATATCCCTGAAAAGCACCCCTGAGGAGTGCATTCTGTGGGTACGGAACTCTGCAAGAGGAACAGTTTGAGAGCCTGTGGGGTAACCAGGTGGTGACTGTGTTAGGACATTAACTGCAACACTGTCTTATGTATAGAGGCGCTCAGTAAATAGCTGTCTACTTTAACTGAGTGAGCATAAATAGCATTTACCAGAAACCCTTTGCTGGCAGCCAGCTGCATTAGGCTGGCTGAGAACCACAGTGTATTCTCTCTGGAATTGGAGAGAACACAACCTCTCTTAAGAGTCCACCTTTGCTCTGAGAGAGACTCAAGCTGTAAGACCCATTAGGATTTCATCTTGATCAGTAGTAAATGGTTTAATAGAAAACAAATTTCATGTTATCATAAAGAGTCTATGGACAAAAAGGCAATGGAGTAAAATGTAGGTTTTCAGATAATTCAGTCCTTCGCGATTTTCATCATCTTAAGAAATTAAGAATCACATTCTCTATACACGTGTGTACATAACAGCAAGCTTACCTCATCATCTGAATTCCCATGGCACAAAACCGAGTGAGCGAGATGAATGATTTACATACCAACCCCAAACCACCTGGACTTAGTTTACTCCTTCTCCATCAATCATTTATCACAAATTTGATATCCTAATGTTTCAGCTGTTGGAATACTGACTTTAATCTAAGGAAGGCTATATTTTGTTTATATTATCTCAATTCCAAATATTTCTCTAAGAGAAAAGAACTTAAGGAATGTCAAAAAATATCGAAGATTATTTTTTCTCACCTAATGAAATGGATCTCCCAAAACAAACTGAAGGCATTGATACAGAAAGAGTGCAGCAGAAAAACATTCTATACAGCCATGGGAGGTGGGAGTGAGGGAGAGCAGCAATTTGGGGAAGAAAGGAGTTAGTCCCGGATACTCGGCTGGTGTCAGCCTCTGATTTGGATGAAGAACAGAGACTGTCTTGCAATTGGTTTTCATCTTTGTAAAGAAAGAATTTCTCTTGTTAGCACTGAAAGCTTTGCTTTTTCTGCACAGTGGCTGGCAGTGTCAGATACCACCTTTTCTGTTTATAAATGCTCAGGAGACAGAGCCATGGCAGCTGGTGCTTATTCAGTAAATGATACTCATGTTGTTGTAGGAGAAGACAAGCCTCAGGTTACCAGCATACTTCCCACCCACCCGCCTGGCCTCCCTATTCAAGTTGTACAATTTAGATCCTAGCATGATGACTTGTAATACATTTTCTTTTTGCCACTTATTTCTTAATTTTTTGTTTCTTAATATTTCTAACCAAACTTATTCTAAAACTCACTTGGAAGAAAACATAAAACTCCTTGTTTCCAAAGAAATTAACAAATCAAAGTGAGGCCCCTTGTCTTGGCATTTCTAATCAAACATGGGTTGTTTTAGAATTGAATTCGGAAAGGGAGTAATGACCACAAACTCATGTTTCAAAGGAGGCCACAGTTGTTTTTGAAACATGTAAATCATTTAGTATAGCAACACTAAGGCTGTCAAGCCATCAGAGTCTGCAGTTCTGGGCCAGAGGTTCCGGTCCTTTGTCCATTCACCCACATGGAGGAGTTGGTCCTTGGATGATTTCGGAGGATGAGGCCCATTCCGAAAACAGTTTCCCACTGACTTTTTGCTCATCCTTAGGCTATTCCTTCTTCACACTGAAGAATGCATAAAAATAAAATTTCTAATCACTGCATGTGATCATTAAGTATCTTAATTTATTGTTGTTATTTTCCTTGGGAGAAGCAGCATCCAGAGACAATCTGGTGCTTGGAAGGGATTGCTGACCCTATAAGGAAGAGGAAAGGTGCAGAGCCCAAGGCTCAAGAGACAACTTTCAGTTGCTTTAACTTTCTCCAAGAGCTTGGTAAGCAAGTAAGCCCATTTTGTGAAGCTCCAGAATTTGCAACCATTCTAAGATGTTTGGAGGAGATGCATTTAGGTCAAATAAAGAAAATTACTAGGTTCAACAGAAGATTATAATTGTTTTGAGGAGATAAAGCTAAAAATGTAAGTGGACTCATGAATAATTTGGTTATATTTATGGATAAACCAAAATTATTTGTTTGAGAAATGTTTGGTTGCATGTCTCTAATTGTATGCAGTTAATGTTATGGGAGAGAAAACATGTGCTGCTTAAAATGCCCATTGTATACAGGATTCTTTGCATGATATTGATATAGCATGCTTGGATTTCTAAGGGTGCTCGCTCTCTCTCTCTCTCTCTCTCTCTCTCTCTCATATACTTTGTATGTCCTGTATTCATATACAGTTGTTGTAACTGTGCATGGTTACAGTTCAGGTGTGAGGAAATGTCTGGTGCAGCCATGACAAAACAAGGGTTAACCATGTTTTTGTTTGTATTTGGTGTAATGCCAGTGGCATACATTCAGTCCCCAGCACGCACATTCACCTACCCATTCCCTTTGTGCCTGACCCCTTTGCCATCCTGCCTTAGCTCTATTTCATGAATAATCACTGTATGGATGATGAACTACAACTCTGAAATGTTATGTCAATTAGACTTTCTATGATGCTAATTAGCTTAGGAACTGAAGATGCTTGCTTCCTATTTTCCCTAAATTAGTTTTAATCAATCTGAACAATATCCCGAGGAAATATTTTAAGGAGCATTGCAAAATGGTCATCAAAAAGATGATTTCTCCTGCTCACTAAATGTGAAAATCACTATGCAACAAGTGCATGATGTCAAACTTTGGGAGTTTATCAATAATGAAGGTAACAGAATAAGGGTCAAAGAGCTAAGTGTGGGATGAGACACATTCAAAACAAATGATTAAACTTAATGCACATTAAGGACTTACAGTGCTAATTTATGTAAAATAGATGTATTAAATCTCCACCTGGCAAAATCATTTCCATATATAATTCATTTTTCTGTGTGCCATTAGAGCTATAGTTTTTTTCATACTGCAGAGGTCCTAATGCCGCTCAGTCTGCAATGTATAAAGAAACATTTGCTAGAGTAAGAGGAGTGTATGCAGATCACTCAGCCCAGACTGTTGGTAAGTGTGTGGTTTGGGGCATTGAAAAGACTTGGGTTTCCTTCTTATTTCTAGCACTTCGCTTGGGCAAGTTCCTTGGCCTCAGTTTCTTACCAGCAAAAGAAGTGTCATAGAACCTACTTCATAGGGCTGTTTAGAGAAAAAAAATAAGATATAACATTTAACACTTTTTAATACTTGGAACATATGTTAGAGCTATTATAGCATCCATGTAATTCTACTACATGCATTTCATACATCATTGTGGAATGCTTACCTTGAGCGGGATGGACACTCTGCTAGATGCTGGATCCTTTCAAACAGCTTTGCATCACATACACACTATTAAATGCTTATTTTTCCCAAGAAGCACAAGCCAATTAATTATGGCAGATATTTTATTTTTCTGTGACTTGGACATGGCATGTGGACATTTTGATAATGATGTCTTAGAACTTTTGAAAGAAGCCATATTCTTTGTAATGCTGATAAAAGCATATTTAAGCAAACTAGAAATAACTGGTCTAATTGCCATAAAAAATCTTATTTTTCTTGAATTAAATTATATCTCTTTTAAATTTTCACACATTCATTTTCTTTCTATCCCCTAGAGCCAGATCAAGGTAGCACTTATACAGGACAACAAAGAATGTGCATCATCATATTCATACAAATTTTTTTGTTTGAATCACTGTCCCCAAAGTAGTCTTTAGTTACTTGGTGTTCCACTTGGTTTTTAAAAACACACACAGTTCAAGAGTGTACTAAAGACTGAACTTTCCTTAAATTAAACTTTCTAATTTTTTAGGGAAACTGTAAGATACACCTTCTGAGGAATTTTGAGGAAATTCCTAACTGTAGGAAATACTCAGTACTTTTAGAGTATTGAGGAAATACTCAAAAAACTTGTGTATGGCCTGAGCTTTCACAACCTGTAGTCCGAGTTCCCACAGAAACCCTGGCAGATGGTCCCCTTACCTCTGCTGGCAGCCCAGTCTGCTCCTTACATCTATGCTTAGAAGGTCCTCCTCACAACGACATAATCTTTCTAACTTCTGCACACCAGTTCTATTTCCGCCCCTGCACATTCACAAATACATTTATTTCAAAGACTCCTTTCTCTCACTTTTTTCCTCCTATTTTAATCTTAACATGTCCTCTTCTATCAACGTTCACATATTTTTTGGACTATAAGACACACTTTCCCCTCAAATTTGGGAGGAAATGGGGGTGCATCTTATAGCCCGAATGTAGCTTACCTGGCTCACTGTGTGGGGTGGGGGCAGTGGTGGAGCGGGGCCACAGGTTATTAAATATTTTACTACATTTTTGCTTCATTTTTTTTCCTATTTTCCTCCTCTAAAACCTAGGCGCGTCTTATGGTCCAGTGCCTTTTACAATCCGAAAAATATGGTATACATAATCTCATGAATTTTGAAGTTTAGGGTAGGAGGAAAGGGGACATTAGTGTCTTTCAGTTATTTGCCAGAGTATAAAAAACAGTTTTAAATTTAAGAAAAAGGCCCTGACTGGTGTAGCTCAGTGGATTGAGCACAGGCCTGTGAACCAAAGGACTGAGGTTGATTCCCATTTGGGGCACATGCCTGGGTTGCAGGACAGTTCCCGGCAGGGGACACATGAGAGGCAACCATACATTGATGTTTCTCTCCCTCTTTCCTTCCCTTCCCCTCTAAAGATAAATAAATAAAATCTTTTAAAGAAGATATATATTTAAAAATAAATTTAAGAAAAAGTTTAAGTGATTTTCAAAATAATTGAACGTGTTGTCAGAATAAGTGTCTCTTTTCAAAATGATGGGGTCACGTTTAGGGTTGTCTCTTAGCACCTGCATCCCTGAGCATACAGTAAGTCAGCCCTACCTCACTTTCTAATTTACTCATCGTGGACACCATCAAGGTAATTAATCATTAAGGCTGTTTTGGAAATAAGGTCCAATACATGTAACAAGTCTTATTTTTATTTTTTTATGTTTTTAACTCATTTTATTTATTTTTATTTATTTTTATTTTTTACATTTTATTTATTTATCTTTAGAGGGGAAGGGAAGGAGAGAGAGAGAGGAAGAGAAACATCAATGTATGGTTGCCTCTCCTGCATCCCCCACCGGGAACCGGCCTGCAACCCAGGCACACTCCCTGACTGGGAATCGAACCTCGATCCCTTGGTTCACAGGCCCGTGCTCAATCCACTAAGCCACACCAGCCAGGGCCTCATTTTTAAAAATTAACTTTGTCTTTGTTAAAATGAGGTATTGTACTTATTAAAACCAGGGTATTGACCTTATGAATAGTGTCTAAATAGTGCCCAGGGACTAGAAAAGTGGCTGGCACATAAGAGACCCTTAGTAAACATTCACCCAGTCAACGATTAATCAGTTCAGCATATTCATTCTGTTCTACTGACTTGCTTTAAAAAAAAAAAAAAAACTGTGTCTTGGGGGAAACTCAAAGTGTTTGCTCTGAATTATCTATTCTCAGGCTCATCTGAAATTTGGTTTTAGAAAGTCAAGTTTGGGGTAGGAAGCTATAGGTTTAACAATTTAAGAGTTTGCAAAGTAATTTGAAGATCACTGTCCTCATGTATTTGGGAACTTTGAACTATAAAGTGGTGACTAGGAGGAATTAGGGTGTAAGGAAAGGTAGACTAGGCTGAAACAAATACTAATGGCTAATGAAGCTTTCACATGGCTAGTATTTAAAATAACCATTTACTTGGTTATTTTACATTCATGCTTCTCGTACTCCTTTTAAGATTTAAAGAGGTCTGTGACAACAGCTCAGGCTAAAGTATCAAAAAGATAAGCAAACAAAGAAATCCTTAGCAGTGGTGTCAGGGTTCAGATGGATTTATAATCAAGGGAGAGGCTTAAGGTTATATGAATTTAATATGATGAAAAAGTATTATTGTACTGAAGATATGGACTTTATTTTATTTCCCACTTATAAAAGAGAGGTCACAATAATCTCTAAAATTATTTTCTTTTTATTTTCAGCATAATTATCCAGATCATTTTTCTCCTTCATTGCACTATATAATCTATATGATGAAAATATGTTTAAGTTCAAAGGCATTTTATTGAACCTGAAAAAAATTACCTTAAAATATTATGTTGTGAGCTTCTGCCTGCCCATTTACTTCATGTGGATAAGTTATAAATATGTATCTTCTCATACAGAGGGGTGTTTATGTTAAATTATCTTTTACAGGTGCGTGTATATTTTATTGGAATAGACTGTGGACTAACAGTTACTGAAGTGTTCACAGTCACAGTAATAATCCTTGCATTCATGTTTAATGCAAAACCATTGGGTCTAAACACCTTAGTAACTAAGGAATGTTTTTATACTGTTTTTTAACATCAGGTAAGCCCTGTCTGCCTCACAGAATTTAACTCATTGCTGGCAGTCTTTAGAGCAAAGATGTTCAGTTTGTGTCTTCAGAAACCTGAGTGCAATCGCAGAAGTGTTAGGAGCACACAGTCAAACTTCATGAGCGGAGTACATTTGGGATGCTTGACTAATTTCTTTGTTAAGATGATGCTTCACCTTTCCTTCTTAGGTCTTATATTATTTTATTTTTATTAACTTTTATTTTTTGTGTGTGCCTTTCCTCTTCACAGAGACTTCAATCTGAGGGCAAGGGGGGGTGGTGTGGGAAAGAGGTAGAAACTAAAACATAAGGAATTTGAGGGGATTCTAAAGAACTGATAAAAGAATTTCTCCTGAATTTCATAGTGTTATTTACCAATCATATAAACTGTATAGCAAATTAGTTTGCTGTGCTATTCAAGGTGATGCATAGATCTGATCAAAAGAAATTGACATTTGTCTAATGTGCCTTCATTATAAAGTAAAGTACAGAGAAATGTGACAGTGTATTTGTGTCTGAGTGCAAATTAGGAACCATGTTTTCTCTGAAGGTGAGGATTCTTCCTTCCCATTTGCAGGCACCATCTCTGCAGTTACTCGAACACCTGCACATTTTCAGGGTGTGCAGTTGGGAGCTGTGTGGTCTGACAACGCAGGAGCAGGAAATTTATGATCTTCTGCTTTCTTGGCTGTTGCACATACTTACAAATAAGCTATGAAGAAAAGCTTTCAACTTTTGGGGAGAAACATGTTTTTTAATGTAAAATTATTGTTATAAGAAAAATGAGGTATATTACAGTGCTAGGAAACACTTTCACCAATATGTGCAGCTTTCAACCCTATTCTCCCATTACTGGGAGAATGGATTCAGTTGATTATTCTGAGGCATGTTGTCTTCAATAAAGTGGAAAGGAAATAAGCCCCTTCACACAAATTGGGTATAATCAGAATAATTATATGTTAGACCTGATCTGAATTTGATGAGGGTGGTGAGTGGCAATTCTAGAGAGAAGTGTAGCCCTCTGCGGGAAAACGTGGGAAGCCAGGCTTCACCATGGGTGGCCCTTGAGAAAGCAAGGCTGAGGAGGCAGACAGGGAAGCACAGGTCCGTGTTCTAGTTAGCATCTCCAGACAGCATAGAGAAAAGCCCGCTTGGGTTGCATTTAAAGACTTCATGAGAGATATTGGCAGCAAAGGATGTGCTGTACAAAAACTGAATGGGACATGCTTCAAGTATATTAAAGTAAGTAATAACTCCAAAAATCAAGGGAGAGTATGACCAGGAGGCTGGGGAATGTCAGGGTATTGGCATATGAGTTTGGGGAGTTGAGTTTCATGAAGAGGCATGGTGGGTTTATCAGAGGTTCACATGGAATTGATTGTTTCATTCTTTATTTACCAACATCTTTTGTACCTATGAAGGACAAGTTGTCCGATTCACTTTTGTCCAGTAACCGTAAGTGAAAGAGACAGGGAGAATCCTAGCTAAGTAGATAGAAAGCAAGAGCTGATAGCAGGGAAAATGATGAACCTGATAAATATACATTTATTCTTCTCCTTTGTTCCCTGTACAATCTGACCACAACATTTTGCTATCTGCCCTTTCTCTCCCCACCTGCATCTTGCAGTCTTGTTCTCTCAGTTCTCCCAGTGGTCAGGGGGAACCTATAAAAACTATTCAAGGTCAAGAGTTGGTAACTTGCTGTGCTAAGTCTCAAAAGAGTATTTACATTTTAATAGTCTCCCAAGAATAAGGCAATACATTATTTACAAAATAAATCATGAATGGTAGGTAGATTCTTAAGCATCAGTTCATATTTTCAGAGATGTTTGACTTCCCACTGCTGCTCATATTATGCCCAATACAGTGACTTTCAACTCAGTGTCCTCTTTATATATTCATTTATCCAACACACATTTGTCTGCTGTCTACTCATATATGCCAGGCACAACTGTTGGTACTTGAAAACAACTATAAGATAAAGGTCAGTTCCCTCAAGGAGCTTACAGTCCAGAAAGAAAAGGGGAAGCCAACAAACGATTACAAGAAAGTGTGAGAAAAGTAAAGCAGAACCAGTGGGACCCTCCCCCACCCCCACAGGACTGCTGGACCACACAGAATGTGTTCAGGAAGCCTTTTTGGAAAAGTTAATATCTGAGCTGACTTTTGTGTAAAGTGATATAAGCCTGGTGAAGAGACTTGAGGAGCAAATATTTTTAAGAATGGGGAATAGTGTGTATGGACATAAAGAAGCTTAAAACAAAATGCTTCATTTGAAGAACTGCACGTCACTTGGACTGATTTGAACACAGATGTTGGGGGAGAGAAGGGGAAGGACAAGAGATGAGACTGAAGCTAGTGTGGGATGCTGGGTCACTGTGGTTCAGGAGACAACTTCTGCATCATGAAGGCAATGGGGAAATACATATGATATGATTAGAATTGTGTTTTAGAAAAAAAACCTCCATAGCACTTACAGAGAACTGATGAAAGGGAGTGAGGACAAGAGGCCAGGGGAGGCCAGCTAGGAGGGTCATGTGATTGTTAGGCAAGAAGTGGTGAGGTTCTTAATGACGGCAGTAGCAATGGATGCAGGCAGGAGGAGATCTGTGGGAGCGAAAATAATGACTAGCCTAGGGTATGTGACTGCCGCTGCCAAAAGCCATCAGAAGAGCTCCAACATAACCAGTTATATTCTTCCAGACATCATTTAGCTAACTATGAGGATTTCAAACTTATCCATAAGAGAAGAGATTGAGATCTGCTTTAAACTGTGACTTTTTCATTTGCCCAATTTCCTTCAGTGTGATACAGGTTCATACTATGATACATGGATTAAAATAATGTATCTGTACTTTCCCTCAAGTATAGAGATTTATGGTGGGGGTGGGAGGGACCAGGACCCTGACTTTAAATATATGTGTACATTCATTTTTGAAAATCAGGAAACTAGAGAGTTGCTATTTCCTGCACGCACATCCAACAGAAACAAATATATACAAGTATAGTGCCAGAAAGTGCAAGGGAATATATGAAAGTAAATTGGAAGGAAGAGAAACCTGGCCACCCAAAGGCAGATAACTCTTTAAATTCTGCCCTGTGTGCCCCTAATCAGATAGACTGAGTACTGACACAGAGCCCTTTATGGGCATCCAACTTTCTTCTGCCCCCAGACCAAAACCATAAATCTCATTTCTCTAATAAAGACATATAAGGCAGAAAGTTATGATAGTGTCCTCAATATCTTAAAGTTAGATGTGTCAAGTCATTGGAAAACATCCATCTTCCCTGGCCTGGTGATTCTCTGGTTTGTCCCCAGGGGGCTGTGGCATGCATTTTCCTTGAAATTCTCAATAAAAGATAAGAAAATAATTTCTTTTGGATCGTCAGCTTTCCCAGCTGAACCCCTGCAAGGTTGACTTGTAGAGACAATTAAACCAAGCATTTGCTCAGTTTACATGAACATTGTTATTGCAGCATGTGCCCCTTTCCTGACAAATTGCATTATGCCTCTGCCCTCTGCACCATTAGAGCATCCAAAGGAAACCAGGTGGCAATGAGGAGGGGCTGATCTCACAGTCGTCAACCCGGAGGCAGAGGCGGCTGAACTGTGAACTCCCTTTGATTCTTTACACTGGGTAAAGGGGGCGGGGCAGAATTCGGGTGGAACACACATTCGAAAGCTGTCACTGTCATTTGCCTCTGAGCAGAAGGCGATCATCTCTTTAGTGTTCAGAGTGAATGTGATGCCCCCAGATTTGTTCAATAATTGCCCTGATTTGTGCCTGAGGCTTGACTTTCTTCTAGCTGAATGCCATGTCCCCTAACACGCACCCCCTTTACTAACAAAGTAGCTCTTTCATTTGCTCTGGGCGGCAGCAGCATCGTTAGCCTGAGCTTCAGCTCTGAAGCTGATTCAGCATCACAGACTCCCTTTGTGAACATTTCCTTCTCCTCCCTCTTCTCAGCCATCCTCCAGGAGTTGAAGAAATAATGGGGGATTTTAGTTAATGCTGAAGCATCTATTAAATTCTAAAGAAGGGGTCAAGTTTATAGTGAAATCATAAAAGGAAGAGAGGACAGGTAGCCCCAAGGGTGGAATCTGCTGGTCTTCCCTTTTTTATTAAGAAAACTGTGACCTAGCATGAGGTGCCATACACTTAGAGTGGTACCAGAGACAATATAACCCACTGGACTAAGACAGTTTTAGGAGCATGAAGATGTCGTTAAAGAGTACAACACCTCTTCCTCGTGTGGCTCAGAGTACAGTGTCTAACTCGTCTGAGAATCAGTTTTGGCATATACAAAGCAGAGGCAATAATATTCACATGGCAGACCAGGGAGCAAATATAATACATATGTAAGGTACTGCTAAGGGCTGCTAAAACATCATGACCAGCCCTCATTTTTACTGGCATAGTTGTTTTTCTACTTATACTGTGATCATGATCTTTCTAAGAGGGTGGAGCCAGGAGCCAGCTGGGACAATGCCTGAGGCAATGTTCCTTCCACCTGAAGTCACAGAGCTGGGTGACGCCCATCGTTTGGGCCAGGGCAATCGTAAGTGCACAATGCAGCAGGCAAGGGCTGCACTGCCTCTGCCCGCATGGACCACACCCTCTTGTGACGGTGAGAGTGGAAGCTGAGTGCACAGGACTTCAGAACAAGTCACAAGATTGTTGGAGTGCTTGTGTGCTGAGTACCTGGAAGAGAAAAAGGACAGAGAACAAGGTCAAGTGGGCCCTTGATTGAGTTTGGCTGGTCTAGGAGGGCCTCTCTGAGATCGTGGTGTCCAGTCCTCAACTTCATTATCCCTTTCAACATCGAAAAAATTTGACCATCTCCATGGAATAAGTAATCGTACATTTAATTTCCATCGATTTGAAAATACACAAAGGTAAAGGGCTGTTGTGAATTCAGTAAAAAGCTTTTACACAAATGTATATTTTATTTATCAGGGTGATATCAACACACATTTGAAAAATCAAAGTATACACATGTGTAGGACATGTCATTGATTTTTCTGAAGATAGTGCCATGTTTGCATTTGGATCTAAGGATTTAGACACTTTAAAATCACACTGAGTCCCCCAAGCTGCACGTGGCTGGCAGGTTGGGAATCATTGGTGGAGTACAGAAAGTATTAGAGGGGGAAGAAAGGAGACCTGAGGCCTAGTTTCTCCTTTTGCAACAACTAGACAAACAGCAAAGGAGCCACTTGACTTTTTTGAGTCTTTTTTTCTCACAATTGAAATGAGGATAATAACATCTGTCATTTAACCTCCTGATGATTGTATGACGTTGAACTCATCTGACAGGAAATTTCTTTCAAAGCATTTGAACTATGTAAAGGTACAAATATTAGCGATGGCATGAAATAAATTCTAGTAATCTAAAATACAATTTGACTTTTAAAAAAAAACAGATTTGTCAAACTACTCATTTCATTTGCCTTTTCCTGGATTAGGGTCCTTTATTATTAGAATAAAGTTGGTCCTGGCGTCAGCTGCTTTAGCCTGTGCTCACTTCTCTGAAAGATGGGAATGTGGGTCACATCATGGGCTCAAGAGGGAAAACGGACTATTATCCTCAACCCTCTAAACTTTAGGGAAGTCACACCCTGTAGGCTGCTTAAAAGATCATCTTTCTTCATATTTGAAGTAGCGAGGAATAGCTCTCTCTCTCTCTCACTCCTTCTCTCTCTCTCTTCTCCTTACATGTATTTTCTGCTCCCTCATACTAACAAATGCTTTGCTATTGAAAGAGGCAAGATTTCCTTTCAAAACCTTTCAGGAACTCAGCAATTCTAAAAGGATTCTCCAGTTCATCATAGCTTAATAGTTTAAGTTCAGAGTGAGTGACTCCAAAGGCAAAAGCGTAAATGAAAATAGACCAAGTGCATTTATGTGACCAAGAACAGAAAAGGAAGATGCAGGTGAATATCCCTGTTGTCTTCTAGACAGGATTTTAGCCAGACAACCAGAAGCATTTTTATTCTTCAGAAATCTCAAAAGCTCCTTAAATGATTTAGAACATCGATTATAAGAAAACACATATTTGAGAAGAATACACATATTCTGTGACAATGAACTATTCTTGCTATAGTTTTGCTTTCAACGGGGTAAAATACCTGCTTTGAGATATTTACAGAAACTACTTAACAGTTCATTTAATAATAAATGTGTTTAACAAGGTAGAAACACTTATGTTAACTTGTTTATTAAAGTGTAATACATTTTTATTATAATAGTCAAATATGTGATCTTTTCAAAACTCAAATCTTTACCCAAACCTCTTGAATCCCTGAGCCAACCACTGTCAATTCTTTTATTCATACTGGTTTTTATGATATTTATTCCTTAATAAACTGTTATTCTACTGTTTCTTAACATTTTATCCATTGACAACTGACTTTTAACTATTGCAAATTCCAGCTTAGCTCTGTTATAACCTTTTTCTACCATAAAGGCTCTCTTCCCCGGTCACTCTAATATAAAAAAACTTTTTGATTAAATTTGTATTGCATATAGATTCATGACTGTATCAGATGACTGTGTTTGTTTCCTTGTACTATTTTTTGGTTCCACCGAAGTTAACAATTGCCTCCCTGCATCTCTCTCCACCCTCTTCTCGCTGTCTTTGTTTGTCCCCCTTCCTCCTGAGAATTCTAAGTACAGTACTAACATTAATGTAGCCCCAGATGTTTCCGCGGAATTCTAAAACTCCTCCCAATAAAGCCAAACAAACCATGTGATCCACCTATTGTCCCTTGAGCCCAATCCTTTTGCAGCCCTCCGCCTCACGTCCCAGGTCTGAATTTCTTGGTGCCTCACCCAGGCTTGTTGCACAGCGTGCACCTAAACTGCCCTTGCCTGTCGCTCTGCCTCTAGCTTTTGCTGGGTAACCTGCCTCCTGAAAACACCTCACATCCCCTATTGTCTGGTTTACTCTCCAGTGTTGGTGAAGCACACCCTCCAGTATCTTCCTAAGAATAGAAAAGTCTGAGATTGAAAATTTTAGTGCCCTTTATATATCTGAAAAGGTCTTTATTCTCCCAAAATCATCAATTGATATTGTGCGGCATATTTAATTCTAGATAAGTACTTTATCGAAAAACTTTAGCTTTAAATACTTTATTATCTTATTTCTATAGCTTATTTTTTGACAATCTTCATCTTCTGTTTTCAATTTTCCCATTCTCTCTGTTCTAGTGCATTTGTAGTTTTTTCTTTTTCTTTATTGGAAGAAGGAGTTTCAGGAACCAAAAAGTTGTACCACCTCCATGAAACCCAAAAAATACTCCCAATTGATATATTTATTATATTTGCCACAACCTACATAACCATTGAATTGTTTTAATTCTAAAAGCAGTTTTCTTAAGTTTTTGAATGGGCACTTTTTAAAATAATGAAATTGCTGAAAATATAGTTTAAAGTAAACCAGCTTTTGAACATTATATAAGTTGCTTTTACTTAATATTTTTAAGCATTAAGACTTAAATTTTGCTTTAATTCTCCAGAAGCAAATCACGTTATTCCTCAGCATTTGAGTTTTTATAAATTGTACTCAGAAACTTAAATATGGAAATAAAGAATGAATAAGGTTTGATAATGAGGTAGGTTGGCTTAAGGAACTAATGCAGTAGAAGATGTCTATGGTTATGACCTATTTTTTGTTGTATATCAGATAGATATGGCACATTCTGATAAACTTGGACTATGAATCCAGTCTACCTGAGTTGCATCATATGGAAGCTATGCCTAAACTAGAATTGTCACATTTTACTGTAGGGAAATGAGATCAGCACAGGCCCTAATGGAATCAAGCAATAACATTTAGGGTGAACTCAAGGTCTTCAAAAAACCTGCTACAGTACCCAGGGATCATGCCATTGCCTCCAAGAAGCTTATGGCATATAATGTAGCATATCACTAACTGAAGGCAGGCAACTTCTTGCCCAATGTAACATTGATACAGAAGAAGTATTTATCCCAACAGATGGACAGCAGAGCATTGGAAAGCATGGAACTAGAACTAGTAAGTTGTTTATATGAGTATGGCCTTAGAAGTCAAGTCACTGGAAAGGCAATAAACTGAGGTGCAGACCTTGATCTATCATGAAAGCATAGTCAGTTCTGTTTTTCATTTCCATTAAATTAAAACAAGTTTCTCTAGTTTTTGCTAGTAGTATGGCTGATGTCTCTCAACATTTGCTAAGCTCTATTTTTAATTTCTAACAAAAAGAGTTTGCCTTAATTTCCAGACCTGTGGCAAGCAAAAGTATCTACATGATGAAGTATCCTTTTGCATGCATCTTAGATGTCATGGTAATCTGTTGATGGCAGTTGATAGTGGTTTCCATTTGCCGTAACACCATACAGATTCCTCCTATAATAAATATACTTAAGTAAAAGCATGAATTGATTTCAGTTTTAAAAAATCACAAATAATAGTTCGAGTAGCAAGCACATATATCAGAAATTATAAACAAGGAGCCCACTCAGTGGAGATTTGGGAAATACTGGCCCAGGGCAAGAAGACGGGATGAGTATGTACATGCATGACACAATCAGGCCATCTAACTTTTCCAACTTCTGTTCCTTCATCTAAAGTGAGGAGCCAGAAGTCTTTATAAACCCTTCAAATGTGATTTCAAGGATCTTTTTCTCTGGCACTTGACATATGTCAGGTTGTTTTTGGTTTAATGCAACTCATGAAGAGTGAAAAATTATGGAGAAGCTGATGACAACCATCCAGTGTCTCACTCAGGAACAGAGGAATCATAGAAGAACAGATTGACTTTGTTTCATAGAATTTAGAGTGGGTTGTACCCTTAGTGAACATAAGGACTAACTCCACCACCAACACTCAATAAATGGGAAAACTAAAGTGTCCAAGAAAACTATGTGGCTCATTATCACACAACTGAGTAAAGAGAATCAAGAACGACTTGCATCCTTGGACCTTAGCCTAGAACCTTGTGTCTACTTTGGTCCTCTTCACAGGATAAAATTATAGCCTTGTGATATGATGTTCTTGAACTTAATGAGCTTGTAAGAAGAAGTGAGGGCTATGATTGGATGCTGACAATTTTTACATCCAGTGCAGTCAGAAATGAAACAAAATTCAGCCAAGTGAGCACTTGACATCATGTGACTAGCTTCAGCAATGCTGGCAGCTCATACAAATAATTCAAAACTATTCATTTTTTTTTTCCTGACACACTTTGGATAGTTTTGTCTAAATATATGATATTTGCCTTAGTGAAATATGGAGTATAATCCAATCCTTTCCAAGAGAACATTATGGAGATTAGCAGATGTTGCAAATTACTTCAGAATTGTGAACAATTGCATTGTTAATTTGTTTTAGTTGATGATACCAAAGTTATTCTTAAAGAAAAATGGAGGGGAATGTTTCTGTGCTTTTTGTTCTTTCCTCTCAGGCCTTTAGAGTCTATTGACTCTTCATCAATTTAATTATTGTGTAATATATGTCTAATGTACTTGCCACACAGGAGGCTAAGTGCTTTCCTTCCCCCAAGGTAGCTTTCTATGGCTGGAAAGTGATCCATCTGTGAGCCACACTGGCTTCTTTGGAAATATCCTACTATTGATTAATCTATAAGCAAGAACTTTAAATGATGACTCGAGAAACACTACTGAGGAAGCATACCTGTGTTTCCCTTTTTTATCCTTTTTGATTATGACCTGAAGCAACTCATTGACACCAGGGATTGACGTGGTCCCATGGAGCAGTGGAGAGCAGGGCTGTGACATGGGCATCGAGAAAAACAGAAGGAGGTGGGCCTAGGCTGGAGGAAATAAACTTGTGAGATCGTGACCAATCTATGAATACAGAAAACATATACTTATTGTCTTTTGACAATAAATAAAACTATTTAAAATATTTACAATGCCTCCCAAAGGGGAACAGGGCTTTGAAAAGTAGTGGAAATAAAACTGAAATATTAGTAAATATAAATCAAACCCTATTGACTTCCCTGCAGAGGAGCTTTCAGTAGCTTCCCACTGACCTGTCAAATTAAAAGCCTCCTCCTCACCTCCCCCCAGAGCTTGTCCCCAGGTGTGAGTCTGATTCCGGCACAGCGGCTGTGTTCCAACAGAGCTGCCTTGTCCAAGAACCTGCCCTCAGTTGCTCTACCCACATGTTTTCGCTCAGGCTATTTCCTCAGATGTTGTCTTCCCAGCCATCTCCAGTCTCTGGCTTTGGAAATTTCATTAATACCGACAGGCTTATTTTAAGGACTCACTTGGAGAAGACTTACCTGAACTTCCCAACCAAACGCAATCTTTTTCTCCTCTCTCGGTTGTAATAAATACCACTCCTGTGTTCCACTCACAATTATTGGCACACTTCTCTAAAATGCTCTTTCTGTCTCCAGGACTATAAAATTCTTGACATCCTCTTGAACATAGAAGTAATTTGTACTTATTAAGTTGAAAAGATGGCTTAACACTTTGCAATGTATTTTAAAGAATTGCTATCTAATAAATGAAAAAGTGAATAACCCAGAACTTCAATCACACTTAGGACCACAGAAGACCAGTCCCAAAGAGGCTTTAGATCAGTTTCTAACTTCAGAAAGAAAGAGCAATCTCTTTAGCCTGAGACTTAGAGAAGTTTTTCCAAGGAACCAGGATTTCAAACAGATTTGGAAAGATTTCGCTCAGTGGAGATAATATTCTAGAGAAGTGACATGAACTAAAGTGGAGAGGAGGAAACCATGAAATAGATAATACATATTTTATTATAGGATATTTATGTAGTGATGTAGGGCTGTTATAGTTTGTAAATTATTTTTATGTATTATATTTGCCCCCAAACCACCCTGGAGCATTTGGATACTTACATAACCCTTTCAAGTCGTCTGGGATTGTTTGTCATCGTCCCCTCAACAGCTCCTGTGATTAAAAACAGGGGGAACAATTTACATGCACTTTTATTCTTCCCAAAACTAAGCAGTTTTTCAAGAAATAAACAAACGAAGAATGGTTGTGCCTATTACACAAAATAAGTCCCTGAGATTTAAACACAGAACCTCTTTGTTCATGTCCAGAGCTCTTTCTTCCATGTCAAAGCCTCCAATGTGCCAGGACAGCAGGCCCGGGCTGAAGGGAGAAACCTGGAAATGCACATCTGATTGATGCTACAGCAGGGGGTTGGAGGGTGGGGGCAGGGCCGGGGAGAGCCATTCAAAATGTTTGACCAGCACAGTGAGACAGATGATATCTGTAAGTTGCATAATAGCATTGATTGGAAAGCATTCTGATAAAAATTGCAGGTAGGTAGAAGTAGAACTAAATGAAGATGTTTCATTTAAAAGCATTCCATTTTACAAAATGAATAAAACTACAATGATAGATTTTTAGAAACAGATTTTAAGGAAAAGGCTAGAAAATTGGTTCCTAAAATTGCAAAAAGACAGGAGAAAAGCTATTTCTCCTTCCTCTTTCATCATACATTGTCTGCATCTCTATAACCAATGTCAGATACTGCTTTCAAGAAGTTATCCTTGACAAGCTCCATCATGCTGTAATATCTCGTGGGCTTTCAATTAAAAGTCAATATTTCTCAAATGTGAACTCTGCCTCTAGGGGTTACACAGATGAGTAAAATGTTTGCCCTGGCTTCCTAGGGAGGAGAGAATCAGACAGCTTTGTGCGCTCAGATCCAATCGGCCTCACCTTTCTCAGGCCCTTCATCAACTGTCTTGTGCCCGAACACTAGCCAGGGTTCCAACCCAGTGCTCCAAGGATGAGGACGAGAATGAAATTATCATGAGGAGACACTGAATATATTTGCTGAGTTCTTTGTGCTACTTATTAAGCTGTATTGTTACTGGACTGTGTGCTCTGTCCAAAGGCTCACCCTGCCTCTGAAGAGTGCACCTTAACTTATGAATCCTTTAAGACACATAGTAGGCACTTAATTATGAATCAGTTAAAGCCCCCCAAATCAGGAGACATAGGGAAAAGAAAAGAAGGAATGCCTCTAAGATTATGCTAAGGGGAAAAAACATTTTTAGTAAGAAGATTATCACCTAATAAAAAGGATTATGCCCCACCATCCAGAACTAGCAGTTTATAATAGTGCCCATTTATTATCTCACAGCTCCTGCAGCTAAGGAGTACAGGCACAGCTTACCTGGATTCTCTGCTCAAGGTTTCAACAAGCTGCAATGCAGGTGTTGGCCAAGGGTACACTCTCAGCAGATACTCGAGTTTGGGGATCCACTTTCAGGTTCTCTCAGGTGTGTGGAATAATTTCTTTCATTACGGCATTAGGGTGAGGGCCGCATTTTCTTGCTGGCTATAGGTGAGGGCTGCTCACAGCTCCTGCAGTCTGCCCCCAGCCCTTGGTCACGTGGTCCTCTCAGAGCACAGCAGTCTGTTTCCTCAAAGCCAGCATTCCATCACCATCACCCTGTTCTGTTGGAAGCAAGTCGCAGGTGCCTCCTGCTCTGGAGGAAAGGGGATTATTCAAGGATGTAATTCTTAGGGGTCAGTTTAGGATATGCCCATACAGTAGTTTTGCCCACTGTTGTCAGTACATATGTAGAAGTTCGGTTGCTTTTACCTGCAGCAGTGTTAGGGACTGAGACCAATGACTGAAAATTTAACTTTTATTTTCTGAAACGTATATATATGAACATATGCAGACACTGTGCTAGGTTAGCGGTAAACAATGGAGACACAACCCTGTAATTGAGAAACATACACTCTAAGGGGGAACACTAATGTTAAAGACAAACACAAATCCTAGTCTCATACATAACTACGGTTTCTCATAAGCACTCTGACAGAACAGGGCTCTAAGGGAAAAGATTAATGAAGGAAGCCCAGGTGGGTGCTAGAGAGGATAACAAAGAAAAGTACTCTGGGTTCAGTGATCACGGTGTGCTTCCCTAAAGAAATATTATCTGACCTCTAAGAATGCCTCCATCCTGTTCAAGAGGAAGGAAAAGGAACTCTAGGTAGGGAGGACATAGGAGCAAAGGCCCTAAGGCAGGAAAGATGAAGTCCATCAGAGAGGCTGGCAGACTGGATACGTGAAGACAGAGAGGTAGGGGGTAGCTACATGCCATGGGGAGGATTTTCCATTTACCCTAAGTGCAGTGAGGATCCATTGCAGGGTTTTCAGCAGGGAAGAGGCATGATGCAATTTGAAAACACAAATGGAGAAAACATATTTTCCATGTTTTTTTTAATCCTCGGCAACCTAAGATTCTTGCCTGTTGCAATGCAGCTTAGTGCTTTTTTGTAAAGTTCTCAACAAGGTTTTTCTGCTAGTCTCTAGGGAAGTCCCTGTGTAAATTAAAGTAGTTGGTACTTAATCATGTCTCAGCTGACATTTTTAGAATACTGTTTCTGGCATGATAATTCTGGTGTCATATTTTTTTTCTTATTTTATAGTGATTACATTTTTATTTTAGAATACAGCATTACAGGTGACATACTTCTATTCATATTTAGTATTCTGTTTTTGTCTAAGATATTAGAAAGCACTGTGCTATAAATAGAATGTTTAAAAAAATGGCCTTATTTTTGAAGACTTCAGTGGAGAAAACCAGAACCTAAGTTCTATGTTTTTCCTGTATAACTCAGGAAATTCATGGAGTAAAATAATGTTTTCAGTTTCCTCTCAAGTAATGAACAATATTTTTCCTGTGATTTTTATCTAATTAGTTCTAAAGTTGCCTTTCTGACTGAAAGCTTTCTGCAGCAAACTCATTTCCACATAGAATTCACTGCTGGCAGAGAATGGACACGGTGCTGAAGTTTTTTTCTGCCAATTAAATAGCGAAACCATCCCACTGAGAAAGTGCAGACTAATCTTCATCTCATTAAGACAAAGTCCAGATGCCTTGTTTTACTTGTGGTTGGAAATCAATGCCCTATTGTCTTCTAGAAACACATAATTTGCAACAGAAACAAGAAACAACAGGTATGTATTCATTGCTTTGTCTAAACTAGTAATTAAAATCTAAGTTTTATTTTGAGATGGACAGTTTTAGCAAGTCAACAATGGTTTACAATGATTTGAACACTCAATGGGGAACATTGTCTGCTATGGTATAACTTTACTCATTTCTTTATGCTTAACTGACACTCAAATAATTGTTGAATGAATGAATAATAAGGGATTGAATGATGTTAGACTTCTGAATTGCAGCTTTTTTCTCACAACTTGGTAGATGGTGTACAAAATCTGGCCACCAGAATTGGCCAGGAGTGGTGTGACAATCGGCAATGGTGGTTTCTTGCTTGCAACTGTGGTAAAATGTGAAATAGATTCAATTACTCAGCAGTAGAGGATACTTTTCGTTAAAATTCCGGGAGATCTCTCTTCTGCTTGCCCAAGTCATTTTGATGACCAAGGTAAATGGTTTTGATTATAATCATGGACTCCTTTGTTTTGTTGTGCATGTGGTTAGTGATACAAATTTTCCTCCTACCCTTTGGGACCCAGGATGTATGTCATCCACTGTAGCATTTTACATAGGAAGTAAAAAAATAAAAGGTATATTTGGCAAACTCTTATTGGGAAATTGTGTCCCAAGGGTGCAATAAACATGCCAATTTTCTGAGGCATGTGGAACTGGACACATTGAGTTATGAAGATGGAGCAGAATGCAGACAATTAATAATACTTCTGCTCTAAAATATACATGAGAGTCTTAAAGAAATGTTTTTGATAGTTGTCTTGATGCTGTATGAGGAGACGATCTCTGTTCTCTGCTTTGCACAGATAATGTAAATGTGCTTTATTCTCAGACATCTATGTCTAAAGATTTCAAGGGCTGTAAAAACTCACATGTTATCTCTTCCATATATGAGTATCTGTCCAAAGAACTGAATTGTAAGGATGCTGTTGGCCACATTGTGCGCATGCGTGTCCTAGGCATCTAATGTCACAGACAAAATACCTCAAAAGAACTATTTAAGTTTCCACTTGAAGTATATCTTGTCTGATGTACTTTTTTTCTATGGTAAGAACAAATTTGGTGTTTATTTCAGGACTTTTTTTTATGGTAAGAACAAATTTGGTGTTTATTTCAAATTTGGTGTTTATTTCAAAACTAGTAAATATCTAATGAAAAATTAGGAGAGATATAAAGAAAATCAGTTTTTTTTGTGCAGGGTATAATTAACTAACTCCTTTAGGTGCCTAAGTGTTTTCTTACTGATTTTTCTCTAATGTTACCACTTAAAAAATAATTGGTGGAATGAGATTGAAAGAAAAACAAATATGAGTTCTCAGACCAATACTTATTTAGCTGAAAAACATAACTAATTGGCAGAGATTCAAAGGCATCAATGTATTAACCTTGGAGTTTGTTAGACTTTCTCACTTTGTGAAAAGCACTTGGATTTCTCAGAATCATGAGTGGAACAGATCTGATGCTCTTCAAGAAAATTTTTCTTACTTTCCACTTGTTAAACCACTTTGCTTCTGTATTCTACTCCTCAGGGAACTGGCCAATGCACACAAGACCTTGCACCCTCCCCCTTTCTCCTGGCCCTTCAGTGGCACTCATCCTGCTGGCTTCCCAGGGTTTGAATGCGCTGACCCCCCTGGGCTCTGCCAGAGATCCTGGCACACGGTAGAAGCTTTTAGTAAATGTCAGTGACCTTAAGCTCTTTGGGCCTCAATTCCCTTACCTGAAAATTAGGCATAGTAGTAGTGCCTACTGCATAAAGTATTTGCAAAGATTAGATTACCTAAATGCAAACTAAATTACTTAAATGTAACATGTAAAGCACTTAAACAGAGCTCAACACAATATCATAATCACCCTTTTTGTGAAATTAAATACCCATTAAAAATAAAGATGTTTCCCTCTTTGAAAAAAGAAAATCCAGATGTCTCTCTTTGTCATCTCATAGGCTTAGTAAATATTCCAAGAACCCTCAGAATCATATCCAACGCTTTTACTTTGTAAGTGAAAAGGGAGACCCAGAGCGTTGGACAATCTTATGCAAGAGCTCACAGCTCTCTGTCTAAGGAGCACCGTATCCTGGATCCAAGTGTTCTGATATTACAGGGTCAGCATGTATTTTCTCCATGGGGGATCTCTTCCCTTCTCCTTAACTCCCCAGGTGCCTGGAGACACAAACCCTCAGAGTAATAGCCTGTGGGTTTATTTTAGCCTGAAAGTCCTTGCCCTGGTTATCAGTCATCTGTTTACAATAGTCTGCAAGTTATTTCTCAGGGCTTTACCCACAAAGGCTGCTTAAAAGAAATACAGAAGTTGCTTCTTGGTGGAGTCAGAGAAACTGTGCTTCTCTGAAAGCCTCCACCACGTTCATTCCGGCTAATCGGGAGGCAGAGACAGGGCCAACTTCACAGGTGTGCTACCTGGCATGAGACCCAAAAAGCGTGAGGGTACTGACAGTTAGTAAAAGGCTGCTCGAAGGGCCCCACCTTAGTTTAGCTCTCTGCTGTTGCTATCTTAAAATTCTTAATATTTTTTGAACAAGCAGTCCTCATTCTCACCACCTCTCAGCCTCTACGGTTGCTTGGCCCATCTTGCATAGACATAGTGGATCTTTGTTGTAAATCCGTGGGCACTGAAGAAACTTTAGATCGGCTTTGTATAGGAGGAACTAAGATGTTTTTAATAGCAAAATGCAGGACTGTACACTCCTCAAGTAGTACTAAAAATCAGAACTGTACTTTCTCTAGAGCTGCATTTTATTTAAGAGGAGGGCTCTCTAGCTCTGGGGTGCCAGCACAAAAGAAAAGCCCTGCTCCGTGCCAGCTGTACGCTGAGGACCTGGCGGACACTAAGACCCAGCAGTCTAGAGCTCCAACCAGCTGATTCCTTACAAGCTCTATTTAAAGAAACTTAGTTCTGACTTTTTTAAAATAAAGAATATGGTTTTATATATAAGAATAAAGTTAATCATGCTTTCTCAGAACTTGTGAAGAAGAAAAATAGCTTTACTGTGATGAAGATCAGCATCATCCAACTGAATAATGGCTCTATTGAAAAGTAAGGTAGTAAGATTAAGTAACTTTGGGTCCAATTAGTAGTCTGTTAGCATTTCATTGTAGACAACTCCCAGAGCTCAAACTAATAGCCTACAGGAGGTGGGGCTACATTTACACTGATGCAAAAAGAGGCTTGTCCGAATGACCTGTGCACGATGCTTGCAAGGCTCCTCCAAACCATTTACCTCCCACCAGAGAGGGCTGCAGAAGCAGACTGGTGGGAAAGAGGGGGCTCACTGTGAATCTTTGCCCTTTGAATTAATTCTAGTTGACCTACTTGAGCAGTGATTGAGGAATTTTTGATTCAGTTTGCCCTGATCTATCCCCTGGTGAGCATGGGTTTGTTATTTTTTAATGAAACCATTTTCACAGCCTCCAGTTTAAGGTGTTAGCAATACAACAGAGTGAAGGTCTTTTTTTCAGGGGGGGGGGGCGGTTCTTATTCCATTTTTCATCAATTCTTCTAATGTTGTTTGTACTGCTGAATTGCTCTGAGCCAGCACCTTGATGCAGAGTGTACTTTCTAGCAAATAGCATGGTAACAGTAAAAAAGGGCAAAGGTAATTGCAGAGGATGACAGAGGAGAAAATATATATATGTAGCAAATACCTTTTCAGAATGATGACTGTGTATTTTTGGCATCCCTTCCAATTTATGGAAAGGAATCTGTTCAGAGCTTCTTGTCTCAGTATTGAGGTTTTCCAACCCAGTTCATTGCCTATCTCTGGAAATCAGTGGAAAAATACTCCTTTTTATGTTAGCTGTTAAAGCGAGCTCAGTTTATTTACTCCAGTTTTCACCCTTTGGCAGTTAGGATAGGTTATTCTACCAAGTGGAGTTTTCCAACCATGGACAGACATTGCTAGTGTAAGGAGGGCCTAACTGCACAATCAGTTCACCCCAGTTTCTGAGGTTTCATGGCCAATTTTCAAAAATTACTTTAGTGAAATTGAAAGTGCCTTAACTAATTATTCACAAAGCTTTGGGAGTGGATAAGAGACTCAGATAGAAAGCAGCTGGGTACAGAAGTCAAACTTAGCTGACTCTTACAATTAAAAGAAGGAAGTAACAATAGTTCAGAAAACAGTAGATTCATTTTATAGTATCAGCATGTGTTTTGTACAACAAAAGCACCACCAAGGACAGTGCATCTACAGTACTCAGTCAAGGTTTACAGATAAGCTGTCCTTTACCACCCAGCCATACATCTTCATTTGTTTCTCTATTTCTTAATAAAACTACCAGAGAATAGGTTTTTCAAAAGTGAGTGCCATTATCATAACTTTGATCTTATTTACATTCAAAATTGTCCTCAGGGTTGGTGCCTAGAAGAGAGACATATTGTAAGGGATTTTGAAAAAGCCAGGTTGTAGAGGAATTGCTTTTAAAATTCTATTTTTTAAAAAATGTGTGATTTATGGAACAGCTGGCTATAATAAAACATCAGAAAACTGTCAATTTTAGGTTTTTAAGTTCAAATGAATAGTGATCACAGGAAGAAAGTGTCAGCAGGCTAAATCTTCTCCATATAAACCTGATAATATTACACTCATGTCCATATTTCAGAGGTTGGGGGGTGGGTAATTAGACCATAGAAATAATAAATTCATTTAATATTTGAAGCAACAAAAATTAGAAATTTGGAAATGTTAATGGTACTCAGTGGAACTTCCTAATCAATTCTGAGTGCCAATTGGAACAACTCAAATTTAGAAAATAATCCAGGATAACCTCAAGATGTAGTAAGTGTCCTATGAGTTATGAGTCCAGTCCACAGTGTATATGCTGTAAGTATTTTATAGGAAGGGTCTTTAACCTCCCTTCCTGATGTTTCCCCCTTGATTCCTCCAACAATACTCTACAGTCAGCCACTATGATCAGGTCACAGAAGTCCACCTTGGAAAATTCAAATTAATTTACATTTACTCAACATTTTCTGTTTCATCCTATGATTTTCTTAAAACAATAACTCCTAATGTCTCAGACGGGGGGAGGTGGCATTGCAGTTAACAGGCATGACTTTTAGATTTCTTCTGAACCATCTAACTCCTCCATCCATCCTACTCCCACCTTGCATTTTATCATGAAGTGACACGTAATAGAAGAGCAGTACAATAAATCTAAGCCAATGACTTGCTATGTTTCCCCAAGGGTAGAAATCCCTTCTGTTTCTTTTCTCTTTTGTTTCCAGGTTAAAGGGTGCATTTGTGGACATCTAATAACATACATGCTGATCTGAAGGAATTTTCCGGGGGGCGGGTATGAAATGTATATATCTTCTTTATAGCCTCCTGGGAGATTTTTACTTTGAGATAATGACAGTTAATTCAATGTGGCATCAGTCTTTCCAAACCAGTAATATATGTTTAGCTGAATTAGTTTATAAAACATCTGATAAATTAAAATTCTTTTATTTTCTGTCATCTGACACTTTTAATCACTTCACTGTGATAACATTCCTATAGTTGAATAGTCTGCTGGGAAAGTATTTAGATAATCTAAACTGCCTTAAAATTTTGCTTTTCCAATTGTTAAAATTAGTAAAAAAACACTTTGCACCATTTTAGACAAATTAATGACTAATTATTTTAACTGGAATGTTTTTTCTTAGCCTAAAAATATTTTAGTTATATAATATTTTCTACTGACTCAAAAATGTTAAAGATAACTGTGTAATCACTCAATAATGAACTGGATGAACCAGTTTTTTGGGGGGGAGGATACTTGGGTGGAAATTAGGTACATTTTTAAGTTATTTAGTTCTTCTAGTCCTCAAAGATAACATTTCTGTTAAAAAAACTTATTTGTCAACCTATATTAATCTATTTGTCAACCCACTTATTTAAAAAATCTTGTTTGTTACCCTACTTACTTAAAAAAATCTTATTTGTGAAACTAATTACTTAAAAATACTTTTTTCCTCCATGAAAAGGACATGACTCACTTCATAGTTTGTACAATATTGTAGTTGAAAAAGTTAAGAGATTTGTCATCATTAAAAGTAGATATTCACACTGAATTCTAAGAGTTTACATATAAAATGCATGCTATTGACAATGAAAAAAAAGAGTGCAAGATATATTAGAAGGAAATGATAATTATCCAACTGTTTAGCCAATCTCTTGTTAATGATTTAATATACGAACAATTTGATTAATGTTCGACATAATTTCTGCACTTCTCAGAAAATGACAATCAGTATAATATACTGGAAAATGGTTTAGATTAGTTGTCATCCCAGGATCCCCAGTTTCTAAAAATGTGTCAGTATGGAAGACATTTAGCCTCTTTGTGTCTCACATGTCTCCTCAGTACAAGCGCAGGTGAAGAAGCCTGTTACCAGGTTGTTGTGAATTAACATGGAAGATGCTATGAAAAATGGAAAGCACTCTGTAAGAGTTAGTTTCCTGGGCTCTAGTTAGAATCACCAACTTTTAGAGCTGTAAGAAGCCTTCGGAGACAATGAACCTCCCTGTCTCTATTTGGGAAGTAAGGGAATAGGCCCAGACAGGTAGTGACTTTTACTCCACACTGGACTTGGACCTCAATTCATACTTCTTGACACATTGAGCTATATCATTTATTTACTTGTGTGTTTATTCGTTTGGTTATATTTACCTTCAGAATATAGCTCAAAGGATAAATGACAATGGAATCTTGGAGAAATTTAGGGTTGTAACTGTGTCTTGAAAACGTAAAAGACACCAAGAATGAGAATGCTGCTGAGATTTCTTCAGCTGCAAACTCCTCTGTTTAGAAGTCCTAGGGAGTGTGCCTACTTTTGAACAAGTTCAAAATCTTCCTAGCATGAGTTGCCTGGCTACTTTCCAGCTAAACCAGATTTGGTGAAACCAAATCCTGACTTTAACATACCAGTGGTGACTGGAGCAATGGAATGAGTTAGACACCCCCAGAGTCTCCCAGTTTCCCTGTTATCTGAGGTGATTTATGTGCTGCTAATTCTGCTTAATAAAGAATCAGAATGATACCTCTTACTGTCCAACAACTGGAATGGAAATTGCAGTTGAGAAATAATGTTGTTATCTTCTTAAGTTTTGAGGCACAATTTTAAAGTATTTTCAAAACAAGCAATGAACTTTGAACTTTACCCTCTTGAACAGAACTACCCATTAGAACTATAATGTACAGTGTATATGTAATTTTAAGTTTTCTTAAAGTCACACTAAAAAAGTAAAAAGCAGGTAAAATTATCTTAAATATTACTTTTAACAGAAGCTATCTAAAATATCATTTCAACATGGAATTAATATTTTAAAACTATTAATGAGATGTTTACATTCTCTTTTTTCAATTATATTTTATTGATTGTGCTATGTCTTTGAAATGTAATGTGTATTTTATACCCACAGCACATCTCAATTCAGATGCTAAAGTTTCACTAGAAATACATGATCTGTATTTGATTTCATAGAATTTGCATTCAAAAAAGCAAATTTATATACCTAAGTTGTACCAAAGATAATTTTAAAAATTTCCAGTTACTGAATTGAATATCACTCAGTTTTAAATTTAAATAAATTAACGCTAACAAAAATTAAAAATTTATCAGTTATATTAGTCAGATTCAAGTGCTCAAAACCTCATGAAGTTAGTGGCTACTATATAGGATCACAGTTCTACAAGACTGTGCGATACTTTTGTTTGGGAGAAAAAATAGATGGAAACCCATCTACCCATCTATTTTCTCTTATTTTATTGACAAATGCTTTATTTTGTTATGCAAGTATCTTCCACATACCTCCTGTAGTAAATATTTGAATTTTTCTTTTCATATGAATAGTAAAACATTTGTTATAAAAACCAATGGGAAGATAAATGTTAGGGAGTTGCCTTAACCGTGATTGTTAGTATTTTAATTGACCAGATTTCCTTTCCAATAGCTTTGAATGCTTTGTGGGTTTGTATAACTGTGAGCACTGCTTTATAAATGCTTTCAAAGTAACCTGCTTTATTTCACTTGATTGCTTTAGTATGGTTAGGGACAAGTGTTTTCTGAATAATAACAGGCCTATCAAATTGCCAACTGGGAAGTCCATGGAATATACTTAGGGTGGCTTTTTGCAACATTTCCTGTACCTGGCAAAAAAAAAAAAAAAGAAAGAAAGAAAAGAAACATGGTTCAATTGTACAGTGAGCTTTTGCCTGGCTAGAAAATACTTTTTAATTTACTATATAGGCTTATTAATTATCACTATTTTTAAAAAGATTTGTGTTAGGGGAGCCATGTAGAGACAATGTAGCAAAAGAATTGAGGACATGGCTCTGGAGTCAGACTGGCTATGTTTGTACCGTGATTCTACCATTTATAAATGTAGTGGACTTGTGCAAAGCTACTTCACCTTGCCAAGTCTTAGTCTCCTCATTCTAGAATGGAAATTAGAACAAAATATAATTAATTGGGTTGCTAGAGAATTAAATGAGTATATACCTTCAGCCCTGTGCCTGGCCAAGTGTAGATACTCGGAATATGAATTATTATTATACAAGACTGCTTGAATTGTAGGCATCATCACACTTTAAACCTGTCTCCAAAGGTTGAGAGGAAAAGCAACTGCTATTCTTGGCCATGGTTAAGTAAAGAGTGGGGAGTCAAAGTGGAGAAACTCGGTTACATTTTGTGGTCGCCATTGTTTAATGAGTGTGCAACTGTTTTTCTCAAAAGGCAGCATGATTTATCAGTTCCACTGTGAAAATTTTGTTTTGTCTACTTTTTCTAGTTTGCACTTTTTTGAAGCAAGGCTTTATAAACAAATTCTCTAAAATGATTTTAGGAATAATAGATCAGACTTTTAATCAAGGTATAGTTTTATGTTCTGAAAATTATAGCAAAGATAAACATCATGAAGTGCATTCACAAGCTTTATGTAGTGCTGGATTGGTAAATTACTGTTCTTTTTTGCTATCCTACTATTGTTGTTGTTGGTTGTTTTTTAATTTACTTCATCTTTCACATTCCTAGATTCTTATTCTTCAGAACCTTTTTCTGTATTATTATTAATGTGGCATGTGTAATGTTTATAATGTTTGCATAAAAATAGATCATCACTGGTAGGCAGTTTTTAATGGTAAAACTAATGTGCTTATTCAATGAACATGAAAAATATCTTTCTGGAACAAATGTAGAACAATCCATCTCTTGAACTGAATTCTTGTGGGCTTTGCTTATCTGCCTAACTGCCTTGAAAACGTAGCTTAGAAACCATTCCTACACTTTTGGGGAGCAGTCAATCATTTAGGCATTTTCTACGGAACACCAAACTCATTGAGATAATCAGGTTATTACAAGTAAAAATATTTTAGGGAGGAGGTTTCTGTAGCTCAAGTGAAAGTCTACCCTGAACTCATGTTTAAGATGCATTATCACAGGCAAAAAAAAAAATCTTTTCTGCTGTTTGACAGGGTTAATTACCAAAGTTCATAGTCAGGTCAGCAATGGCAGACACGTGGGGTTTTAGAATGCATTTGGCATTGTCTTTAAAACCATTAATGTTGAATTGTTAGCATTGCATTTGGGTGGAATTTCAGAGCACTTGGTTTTTTACATTTTAAAAGTGGAACAAGATATTTAATTTGAGGTATGGCTGCTTATTCTTAAAGTATTGAACTTAAATAGGGCACCGTGTCACATAAAACATGAATGTGTTTTATAAAATATTATTTCTTTATGAGTTGGAATACATTTTTTTCTTCCATATTTTAATTACCATTTTAAAATCTCACATTTTACTTATGTGAAACTGAAAGAGAAGTGTTTCTGGAAGGCCAGATTTTAGATTAGCTTAAACATTGCCATAAATGTCCAAGCCTTGATAATATATTTTGTATTCTGTTGACATCTTGTATAAGTTTCTAATCTTGGAGTATAATCCATATGAATGTCCATTAAGATCCACAAGAACATCCTCATGGAGAAAAAAAAAAACACTTTACTAATCACATTAAGCATAGCATAAGACAAGGGTGTTTTTCTTGGGACGTGAGGACAACCCTAGCATTCACTCTTCCCAGCAAAGTGATGAAATGGCCACAGCGTCTCCTGCTATCAATGTTGTTGCCGCAAGAGAAACCAACAGGTCGCAGCCAAAGCAAGGTTTGTCCATATGTGTTAGGGAGAACATGTGTTAGATGGAGACAGTGGAATGATCAAAGGTATTCATATTCAAACTGGGCTCAGAGGAAAGAACTATTTGAGTGCATCCAAAGATCAGTGTTTTTATAAAGAAAAAGATAAGACTGGAAAAAAAAAGAGGAGACATGAATGTTTAGCCAACAGGATATGCAGAAAGTATATGCTGACCTAATAGTACTCCCAGAGACCAGTTATAAATGGTTCTAATATGGGAGTGAGTTATGGGGGAATGAAGAAACAGACAAGAGAGACATTGGAAAAATTACAGGGAGAGACACTGCAAGTTATGATAGATGATCAGGAATGAGTTCGGGCAAGTTTCAGAATAGGTACCAGCAATAATAGCAGCACCTTTAACAGACTTGACATAGAAAGAACATTAGATGTCCTCTAGAGAAGACCGAGGCTTTTGATGTTCCCATTTTAAATAAATCTCTTTAAGCCCATGAGCAACTTCTAGGTTCTGGCTTATGCAAAAATTGTCATCTTAATATAGCCTGATTTTTCTCAGGTAATTACTAACATATGTCCAAAGAAAAGAATTCTGCACATAGTAGAGCTCAAAAAGGTATCAAGTGAAAAACAAGGTGGAGGAGGGATGCTTCTTAAACTCTTGCAATCTGAGATCCTAAGGGTGGGCTGTCTACCAGCAGCTGTCATCACAGGGCTGAACCTGCAGCCACTGGCCAGACTGCAGATAAATGAGGATAGCCATCAGCAAGCATGATAATTTTGTTGTAAGAATATGAAGGTCATCAAGTTTATAAGCACTTTTTGTTTCCTCCTAATGTAAAAACCATCCCCTTGATAGCAATGGAAACTTCTGCCACTTTTTATGGCAGTGCCCTAGAATAAACCACTGTGCTGTTAAAATTCCTCTGCTGATTCTCTATGGTTCTAAGAAGCATCGTTGGAAGTTATTTGGCTTTAGTTCTTACTTGTTTGGTGATGAAAAAAATGAATTCTAATGAAAATATAAATTTTTACAAAGGCCAAGTGAAATTGAGCAGTACAACATTAACTGTCCTATCCTTCTGCATATCGTAAGCTGAAGGTTTTGTAGATATGAGCAATCCAACTTAACTACTCAATACGGGAAAATCAAGAACAGCACAGTTGTGTTTTCAGAGCATGTCTGAAAATAAAATAAAGTCTTTAAGAGCATGAAAGTTTTCCTTTCTTTAATTTAGAGTCTACAAAGCACCAGCTGAACAGACAATATGAACAGGGAACCCATAATTGCTCCAAGGTTTGAAGACATTTCACTTTACCCGGGAGATCTTCCACCGCCACTGCCTAATGGGCTCCGAACGCTCTCTGAGCACAAATGCAACATGAGGAAACTCATCTTTCTTCTCCCTTTTAAAACGGCCCTTTTCATACATTCTGTCTAACGTATTAGTAGCACCAATCAGCCAAGACAGATACTTCATCTCTTTCCTCCAGTACCTGTAAGCAAAGATCCAAACTCAGTTCAGTCATTAAGGATCTTTTAAATATTGTTTCTCATTTTCTCCAAAGCCACTCTTTGGTGCAGGCTTCCAAAATCTCTCCAGATTTGTAATAGTCTTCTGCGCATTTAATATCCCCCTTCTGTCCTCTACCCCTTTGAGTCCCTCTTCTACAGGGCCACCAGAGTAATTATTTTAAAATGGAAATCTGGACCTGTCATCTCCTCTGAAAAATTATTTAATGGCTTCTTGCCAAAATGTCATTCAAAGTTCTGATTCCATCTGCCAGGCCCTATTTATTCTGTGGGTTTTATCCACATCATGGACATGAGGCCAGTGTTCCAGTTCTACCAGTCTTCTGGTGCGTTTTCATGGCAGCTCTCTTCTGCAACACAGCAAGTGTATGGAGTGCCCTTTACCCACTTACCTCCCTAAGCAGGCCGTCTTTCAGGGTTCTGCTAAGATAGCATCTCCTCTGACTCTTCCCCTGCAGGCACAACTTGTTCTTTTTTGCTTTATACTTCTGCTCTTCTTGTATTCGTAATTACTTTTCAAACTCTCTCTCTCTCTCTCCATTGTACTGTGAACTCCTTAAGAACAAAGAGTATCCATAAGCACATTGTATTTATTTGCAAGAACAAGCACAGAACCTAATATACACGGGTGGGCAAAAGTAGGTTTACAGTTTTTTGTATGGAAAAAGATGTAGTTTCTGGTTATTGCAATAGCTTTATTAACTCAAAACCTATTTTTACTGTGCTTACCCTGTATAATCATTACTCAATAATATTTCCAAAATGAAATTGATTTTTTTTAAAAGTAAGCAGAGATGGTCTTAATGTTAGGACAATATTCAGTTATTTTCTTAACCATGAAATTGGCAAGGTCTTATATAAGGCAAGGATAGATGTGTTTGTGCACGCGTGTATATATATATATATATATATATATATATATATATATATATATATATGCGCGCACACACTCACACACACACACATTCCGTTGACCCTTGACCAACAAAGGTTTAGGGCATCCACCCCCCACACAATAGAAAATAGCTGTCCAACTTTCAACTTTCTCAAAACTTAACTACTAACAGCCCTACCAGTAACATAAACAGTCAATTAACACATATTTTGCATATTATATGTATTATATACTGTGTTCTTATAGTAAAGTAAGCTAGAAAAGGGAACATTTTATTAAGAAAATCATAAGGGGGAGACAATACATTTCCAGCATTAATTGAAAAAAATCTGTGTGTAAGTGGACCTGTGTAGTTCAAATCTGTGTTGTTCAAGGGTCAACTGTATATATGTCCACATATACAAATATACATATATATGTTACATATATATTTGAGTTATTAAGTATAATTAGTTATATTTATATAGAAGAACGTATTTGAGTTTGAAACATACTGTTCTAGTTATTATTGTCTTTTAGATTAAATCATTTTTAACACTATGCCATTAATTTGATAAATGACATATTATTAAGTAAATAAATCAGTGCTACTTACAAAATGTTTAGTGGACTAAAGTAAAACCATATTTCGGAAGAACTTAGACCTCATTTTGAGATGTAAGATGAAAGAGACAAACTTGAGGATCCTGATGTGAAGCAGTAACCAGTGGTTCTTATTGAGAATTAAGACAAAAAGGTTATGAGTACAGTTATTTGCCAGTGTAATGAGAACGTTCACAGCTCGCTTATTAAAAACTGTGAAGTTTCTATTAAAGCTACTTGTCATGCTTCAATTAAGTTAGCAAATGTGGATGTCAGTATCATCTACCACAAATGTGATACTAGGGCTGAGGTCTGGTCCCATCCTGAATGCAACGATCATGCTGACTGCAGTTCCTGATTCCCTCACATTGAATGAAGAGTAAGCAGTCTGGCATTTTCAATTGTCACAGAAATCTTCTCACTACCCTGATCTTAAGTATTTATATACATAAGCAGTTAGAAAAAGGTAAATAGACTCATCATGAAGTTGCTGTGTAGAGTCAGTACAGTGATCACTGAGTTTCTACACTCTAAACAGGAATCTCAGTGATGGCTATTACAGGAATAGTTTTCTGAAAAGAGAAAACATTAAATCACCAAAGGACATGTGTTTGTAATATCCCACTATTTTTATGCATTTAACAACAATAAAGAAAACCCATACATATACAGTTTGGAGTGCTTATCCTTTATAACTGTTTATCAGTTTGGAAAATATGTCTCACTAGAAGCAAATATATAGCAGATAATTTATGTGTCCTTTGTTGGAAGAAGAAAAATATGAGAAAATGTTGATGATGTAGCTTCTTCATCTTCTTTTTCTTTTTGTATTCATTATTTTCACACTTATCTTCAGCTTTCATAGTGCATCGAACTTTGGCAAAGTTTATTCTAGGACATTTCCTGTATAGAGAGAGCTCTGTTTTCCTGCTAACAATACAAGAAATGGAAATTTGGGAAAAGCAACAGTAGGAACTGCTGTGTATCTGCAGTAAGTTAATCAGATTTCGATACCCAAAACTAACACAGCCCATAAGACTGATAGCCCAATGCTACAGTAAATTGTTTCTTAGCAGGAAATCTACAGTAGCAGTGTAATTTGGACAATGGAGCGTTTGACAGCTAACCCATCAAAAGCAGTGCACCCTGAGGAAGTCACTCACTTCCAGCTTTCCATTCAGCCAAGCATTGATAAAGCCGTGGCTAAGCAGGAGAATCAATTTAGAATCAAATGATGGTGAGGCTATTTATCTCATTGCCAAAAGGGGACGCAGGTCCACAGTGGATTTCTCCGCCTGGGACTTACCCAAATTAGGGGATGGGTCACCCATGCCTTATAAATTCCCTTTGAGTGCCAACTTGCTCATATATTAATAAGCATGATTAAAAGCTAAGCCTTTATCTTCTCCCAAAAGATTGATTTATGCAAAATGATGCATGATAGTTCTAAATTGTCTCTCATTCAAGGTACTAGAAGTAATCAAATATGCAAGATAATGATCATGACTTCAGAGGAAAAAGATCTTTGGAGATATGTACGTTATGTTTTTGTATAGAACTTCATCTGAAATAGTGGGCCACAAAATGTTACAAGATCGGAAGGGAATAAAGATGCTTTCAATTCCCAAATTGGGAGAACACTTTTTAATGTGACCTTTGTATGTTTCTTCATATTAAACAAACTACAGAGAGTTATTTCCCATCCCCCACAGCATTCACTTATGTTCTTCTGCTTAAAAAAAAAAAAAAAAAACACTTCAGCTTCCAGATCCCCACTGCATACCCCAGCTTGCTTTAAGGAAAGTGGAGTCAGCAGAGGTAGCAAAACTGTGATTAGAAGCTAGTGCTGATACCACCTGAGAGGAGTGATTCACTGCAGCAGGTGTACTGACCAGATAAGGGCTTCATGCCATCAAAAGTAGGATCAAGCACCCGTGCTTAAGAGTAAGCAGCCAAAGGCAAGAGGTTTTGGGAAATGTTTCAAAGACCAAGACAATGGACTGCAGGCCTGAAATTATAGAATGTTATAACTTAGGGAAATGAAACAAGTCCGATTCATACATATTCAATACAAAACCTTCGTCACATGGAAAGGCCAGCAAAGAGTAGGGTAACAAAACAAATGTGAGGGGACAAGTACGATATTATAGAAGTGTGACAAGCAGTTGCCTAGGAAGAAAAATGATACTTTTCTGAGTTTTGTGATGTTTATGGCATCTGTCACTTTTCCACTTTTATTTTGTTATAAATTTCTCTCTCATTCTAAATAAAATATTTAATTTGTATCAAAATGTATATATATATGATTTTGGAAACTTTTCTTAGTGAGGCCTCTCAAATTCTTTAAGCTTAAGGTTCCACGAAACCTGGATATATTCCTGGAGGTCAGAGATGATGATGCTGGTAAACAGGACTTTACATTTGCCAAGTGCTGACACTGGACTTTGAAACAGGCAACTCTTGACCTGAACTCTCTCATCACCATAAATTGCAGATTGCCTGTGAAACATGGAAAGCACATATTTACTCAGCTTTGTCTGGGGCTTCTAAATTTGCAGGTGGATGCTTCAGTAACCCTAGATTTTGGAATTTGCTCTTTTCTTCTAGCCACACTCTGACAGGGAGCAGCTGCCTCTCTCTCTCACACACATACACACTCCTACCTGCATCCCAGGTATGTTATGGTCAACAGCCAATCACTGTTAAACTGTCATACCGCCATGAGAAGCCCCCATTCCATTGTCTGACAATCCTAATAGCCTTGTAGATATGCAGTTTTTATTTTAAAAATTTTGCAGGTTTTTCCTTAATATCTAGGCACTTAGATTATAATTTAGGTGATGAGTAAGTTTACAATATTCCTTGTTCGCAGAGGATATAATCCAGGACCCCCATGGGATGTCAGAAACCTTGTATAGTACCAAATCCTATATGTACTATGTTTTTCCATACATACATACCTATAATAAAGTCTAATTTATAAATTAAGCATAGTTAAGAGATTGACAACAATAACTAATAATAAAATAGAACAGTTATGGCAACATATTGTATAAAAGTTATGTGAATGCAATCTCTCAGCAAACTAGCATGAATTTACTTTTCTTCACAATTTCATAGACAGAAGATCCATTCTTACAGTAGATCTTAGAACCTCAGTATACAACTTTCTTTCTGTAAATTGAGAGCATTCACTTTTTCACTTTATTTTTTAAAGATTTGTTTATTTATTTTTTAGAGAGAGGGGAAGGGACTGAGAGAAACATCAATGCATAAGAGAAACATTGATCAGTTTTCTCTGACTCGCCCCCAATTGGGAACCTGGCCTATAACCCAGAATGTGCCCTGACTGAGAATTGAACCAGTGACATTTCAATTCACAGGTTGGTGCTCAGTCCACTGAGCCACACCAGCCAGGGCTACTTTTGTGCTTTGGGGCCATTATTAAGTAAAATAAAGGTCATTTAAACACAAGGACTGTGATATTGGGACAGCTGATCTGATACACGAGATGGTCACTAAGTGACTAAGGGGCAGTAGACGAGCTGGCCAAAAGGGTGATTAACACCTCAACAGGACAAGGACGAAATGTGCAGGGTTTCATCACACTGCTCAGAGTGGCACACAATTTAAAACTTGTGAATTTTTTTATTTCTGAAATTTTCCATTTAATATTTTTGAACCACTGTAAGAAAGCAGAATCCTAGATAAGAGGCAACCATTTCATATGCAGTATTTTATGTGGCATTTCCAACTCTCTATTATTGACAGTGAAACACTCAGAATGTTAGTATCGAGTAAGTTATACAATTTAATCTGATCCTCTAATATCTAAGCTTTAAACACATCTTTTAAATTTTAATTATTTTTGTTAAAGTTAATTCTAATCAAGATTACCATCTCACAGACAGGGATATATGGTAGTGGTGTGTTTATTGTTTTTTTGTTTGTTTGGGTTTTTTTCAGCAAAGCTAAAAAAGGCATGTTCATCTGAAAAGATAAAATAAGGAGATAAAAAATGAGTAGTCACTCCTTCCGTGTCCATTTTCGTCTAGCATCACGGCACCCACATACACGCACACATTTTCTTTCACAGTAGACCCACTGTGAACTTCAAGTCATTCCACTCCATCATGAATAATTTCACAGAAACATACAGTCAACACAACTAGCTCCATGACGCAGCTGTTCAAAGGGACCCTCTTAGAAGCACTGTGATGTTCAATAGTTATGAGTGTTCATACTCACAAACAAAGCATGCAGCTCCTTGTGCTTCTGTGAGAAGTTCAAGTTGTTTCTTGTTATCTGATGGTAGAATAGTAAAAATTTTGTTAAAAACATGATTCTAAAATAAAAAGATATTAAGAATATACACAGTATATATAAATAGTGATGATATTGGGTATTAGAATTTTTAAAAAATTGAAATGCTAAAGATCTTGTTTTCTTATGGAGTAAAATCCACTCTAGTGTAAGTTGCACACATAATCAGTAAATGCAGGTTTTAAATTGGCATGGTAAAATTGAATAAAACATGAACTTTAACATTTCACTGCTCACGTGGTTCCTAGAAGAAAGATCCTTTCTTTAATGAGGCTAAGTTAATTAAAGTGGGCATAGTGCTATTAGCTACATGCAAAATCTGAATCCAAACGCCTAATCATAGAAATCAGAGATGACCATTTAATGAATCCTGAGAAAATAGTGTGGTTTTATTCCAGGATATTCACAAAAAGAAGTTGTCTGTTGCACACGAAAAGAACCAGGAGGTAGATAGCATCACAGCATATCTGGGAATTCAGTTGCAGGGGTTGTTTGCTTGTTTTTGTTTATGTTTTGTAAATGACTGATTTTAAGAAGTTATGTTAAAGATGGCCACATAGGGAATATAAAGTCCTTAGACCTAAGGAAAATAGTAATTTGTAACACAAATTATACTAGGAAACTGGTGTTCTTTATAATATATCATTTATATTCTATCCCAGTTTGAGTATGTTAATGAGACATAAATGCAAATAGGTGATCTTAGTTTTATTTTTAAATAATTTTAAATGTCCCATATTCTCTTAAACATTAAAACAAAAATAATAATTAAGATAATGCTTAAAGTTTGTGAAAAGAAAGTAGATATGAGGATATAGCTGAAACAGAATTTAGAGCATGAGAAAATGGGACAAAATATGATTGCTCACCATCAAAGAGAGTTAAGTCAACAGAGAGTGCATGAAAATAAAGGAAGGAACAAAAGAATTTATAAAACAGAAACTTTAAAGAGGATGTTTTAGAATGGTTCCTAGTAGCAAGAGTAGTGTAGCGCAGTGATAAATGCAATGAATGCTGCCATATGCAGCCCTTCAGCAACTACTCATGGCTCTTACACATCCACTGGCCCGATGCAACCACCTTCTCCAGGAGGAGTTGACCGGACCAACGAAGCCATGAGGCAGCACTGCCATCTTGTTACCCCCTTCTCTTAGGCATGTGCTTGCCCAGATTCCTTATCTTGCCTCAAAACTGCTAGTCCTTGTCATTCTGATGGCTGCTGAGCACTGATCTACTACCATGTGAAACTAAATCATGTGAAACTAAATCCAAATTCCGCAAGGAATGGGGTCAACCTATCAGTGAAAATAATAGCCCATTTGAGCGCTTCTTTCTCTGACCGGAAGGCAAGCTCTCCAGAGTCCACTGGGGATATTTCCTAAAAACACTTTGAAAGCTCACACACACGTACTGTGATTTTTAGAAAGCAGGATACTCCGCTTGGGGAATTGGAAGGCCTCTGCAACAATGAAAAATGGTTGAAATGGGAAAGATCCATGAACACGTTCAGAGAGGAGTTCACATAGTATAATGTTGTTTATGTTTTCTAAAGCTTAGATAATTGTTTATTAAAGATTTCAGCAAGTTTATACAAATAATGCTTGCTATTTGGTAGTCACTATATGGCATAAACCTCTTTTAGCAAATTTTCCAAAAGTGCATAGCATGCATCTGTGACTGAGACAAAAATCAATGCTTATGGATTTAGCAGTGTAATCCTATCACTTGTTCCATGAGATATGATTTGAAATGTAAAGTACGTTAAGACTTAAGTGAACTTGGAGGCTTGTAGTCTCTGGGGTGTTTCTTAGTATCCTATTTATTATTGATCAGACTGTTTCTCTATTTGTCTCTCTACTCCTTGGTTATCCTTTTCCCTTATTCACCAATAGTTTTTTAAATTATGTGCATCAGAACCAATAAATTGTCCTCAATATTTAATTCCTACTTTGAAAACAAGTAATAATTTTGAGTTTTCAAACCAAGAAAATTATCATGTGGCCAATTGGGCTAAGTCTCAAAACAAAAATACTAATAAAATATTAGGTAATTTTCTAAGTTTTTTCCAAGAACTTAGTGTTTTCTCTAGAAACATAACACAAATTCAGTAAGTCAACTACTTTTATGTAATCTTAAATAACCCTAAATTATTGTGTTTTACATTCATAGAAAGTCACGAATGTAAAATTTTAGGAGCTGTAGTTTTAACTTAATTACAATATTAAAATCACAGGCTTTCCCTCAAATTTCCTGTGAAAGGACAATTAAGTGCAGTTTGAAATAGTCATGGCTACATGGAGTCATTCATTAAAACTTATGGGAGACCTATGACATGCCACGCACTGGTAGGCACTGGGTCAAAGTTCCCAACTCTAAAATGCTCACATTCTAGTGATCCCTCATACACTCTCTACAGGAAGCTATTACTAACTGGTATTTATATAAGCCCTATTTGTACATGAAATATATCAGACTCTTTTTTTTAGCTACTGAAATGATCATCAGTCATAATAATCTTAGAATGACAAAAATTGTTACAGTTACATAGGCTTTTATCAGTAAGCACTTGAATCTAGCCTGATTGAGATAAAATCTCTCCCAGTTTATTAAACTTTCCTCCCATTCGTAGATTATGTTTCTATTGAGAATCTGATTTTTAGTTCCTATTCTGAAAGTAGGTCACACTTTTCATTTACTATATACCTTTTATTTGGACAATTTGGTTGCAAACTAATATGAATTCTCAAAACTGTAATTTTCATTGCCATTCCAATATTCTTAATTTAGGGAAGAGCATGAGCTGACAATGAAAGTTAGGCCACTCCCTACATATACTACTAAACCTTGAGTTTCTATGAACTTGGTGGCTTTCAGACAGAAGCAAAGGCAGTGAAAGAAAAGAATATAGGTGTCCGTGTAAGGTAAGACATGGGTGAAAATTATTCAACACACCACTATGTCCAGACTCTGTATGAGAATGTAACTATGAGAGGAAACCCTGTCCCACAGGAAGTGCCCTTCTTGCTTGGATGCATATATATGTATTTAAAGCTGGTCACTTACGGAGAAGGAATCCTGAATACTATGAACACTTCGGTCGTAACTGCTTACACATGCAGTCTGAGTCTTTTAAAGTTATTTTGCCTTCAAAAGAGCAGATCCACAGAGTGACCTTCAGCTACTATTAATCCATCTAAATGTAGGGCATGAATGAAGAACACATTTGCCATCTGTCAGCTGAGAATTCCCCCGCCACTGCCCCAACCCTCACTCCCCACCAATGACTCTTGGGACTAAGATAACTTAGGGAGAGGTCTTTCTTCGCTGGCAAGGAAGCAGTACATTTAGACTAATCATTAAAACCCATTACCTAACAAAGTGTGTGTTCTTAAGGAACACAGTGATACATGGCAATGAATCAACAAAAGAGACTATGAGAAGGTGAAGTTAGCAGTCTCAGAAAGGGTCAGAATCCATGAGATGCCAAAGCAGTTCCTAGTTGCTATAAACCTTAGCCCAGTTAGAGGGATTTTTCTCTCAACAATTTAGAATTCTATCAGGACTGGGTCTCTTTACTGCTCCACACTGTGTTATGTCTGTGGCTGGAACAGCAACGCAGACTTTCTTGCAGTGTAATAGGGAGACTCATTTATTTGAATAATTGATCATTCAATTAGTAGAACAAATGCTGAGTGGTTGGACAGCTCTTTTTATCAGTGTTGATGGCAAGTAATTTGCTGTAATTCATTGTAAGCATAAAAGTGAAAAGTGATTTTAAAATAAAAATATGAAATACAACTTCCCCCACAGTAAAGCCTCCTTGCCTACCCTTTTGGTCATAGCTGTTTGATTTCTTTTTCCCTCAGTGCTACTACATTCCAAAATATAATCAAGCAACTTATTATGTTCCCTGAATATTACTGAATAGTGATTTGCTAATATAAATAGTGTCTCATGTTAAACGATTCTCCAGATTAGGGCCTACGAGTAAAGGAGGATGTCAGCACTTCATTGGCTTTAGCTGCAAACACCAGGCAAAAGCTTTGCAGGTAAACCAAAGCAGCGGTCTAACATTGTCCCAGGGAGACGCCATTGGGCTGGGCTGGCCCTCTCCCCAGTTGCAAGATGAAGCTGTATTTTCAAGAGAAATGCTTACAACTTAAATGATCAAATTTGAATTTCTAGTAGTAAAGTAGTAAAAGGATATATGGTGTATTGTGGACAACACATTACTTATTCTTAAAAGTAATTTGAAATTACTTAATCAAAGAAAATCCTATGTAATTTCAAACTGTACTTATTTCCTGTTCAGTTTAATCTAATGTCAAAAGACTGTAATTTGATTCAAAATGATGTATTCATAATCTAGTTGTAATAAAAATATAAAAACACTGTTTTTTAAAGGTAAAAAATGATTGCTGGTTCTCAAACTGACTCTGTTTTAAACCAACATAAATAATGATATACTAGCATATCTAATTTTTCACAAAAAAACATGGGGATAATTTTAATATTTAAATACAATCCACTTCCTTGTAGTCTCTAATACCAGACATCCTGCTTCTTAGAGTAGAAACTATGAAACACCATATAGCTCAACAATACAAGATGTAGAACAAACATTTCACAGCAAAAAGTATGTTTATGTGGGGGTGCCTATGTGTATATGTGTGTACACATATATATGAGATGTATCTATGCCTCAAGGGCAAATTTTAAAAAGATATGTACATCAAGGACACTAATGAAAATGAATGAATCAATCAAATATCTTTTATGTCTATTTCCTTTATGTAAAAACATTTTATAATAAATATCAAATAATATATTATAAGCTTATATTGTAAATAATAAAATATAAAATATAATAATAAAATATAAAATAATATTAAGTAGTGAGGACTCATATTTTATACCTGGATTTCAGATTAGTATGTTGTATTGATGTATTATAACAATCATTTTTGCATTCCTACTATTTTTCTGTTATTCTTTGTTGCAGAAAGACTATCTACACATTTTTGGGTAATGGTCTATTTTAAAGTAATCCATTGTTGTCTTTCACCCTCTTTGGGAGAGTAGAAAATTTATTTTTTGGTGTAATTAAAAATCTTAAGAGAAAGCACTTTGATAACTGTTTCTTCTTGCTAATTTTATCTAAGTTTTAAAATAGTTTCTTCAATTATCTCCTAATAACCACTTCTAATTCATTTTATGTTGATTCAGAACCCTGAAATATATCATGTTTGCCACCTTCTCTCACCTTTTTCCTAATTTAACTTTTTATTTGTTCATCTACTTCTTACCCAAACATTTATTAAGAATCATCTATGTGACAAGCTACTAGGGAAAGATCCTCATCTCTTAGGTATTTTCAGAGCGTGTTACATTGTTGTTTTTCATTTCAGTTTTGTTATTTAATGTTTGATGTGTTGATTTAACTATTCAATGTTACAATTCAACCTATTATATTATTGTAACTTAGCTTCATGACATTAACTTCCTGAGAATTAATAGGATGTTTCCAAAAGTTTGTGTATACTTTACACAACCCGTGCACTGTGTTTGATTTTCTCACTTCTTTGGCTTTCTTCTTTAACTACTGTGTAGAAAGATTCTGCCTGGCCCTGTGCCATGTGACACGTAGGCCCAGGCGAGAGGGCTCACTGCCCGGGGCCTTGTACTCCCAAGAGCCCCAATCTGGCCCTCCTCTAGCGGTGCCTCTGCTCATCCGCCTCCTACACCATGTGTGCCAGTGGCCCAGAATTCTCTGCTTAAATGGCTATAGCTTGATTCCAGGGCCAGCACCTACCAGTTCCCTCAGCCTGCACTCTGGAGGGTAAAGCTTGCGTAAAGGTTTACACAGTGGAGGGGCACTGTGTAAATCCTTAGGTCCAGTGGGTGGCCAAGGGGCAACTGTCTGTAAGGGGTGTGGATAGAGCTTCCGCAGGAGAATGGCCATGGCCATGGAGGTGCCCATAAAACCACTTATGGCAACTAAGGGATCTGGGGATGAAGGAATGTTGCTTCTCTTCCCATGCCCCGAGGAACTCACCATGGAACTCAGAGCACTTCAAGAATGATAATTTGAAGCTTAACTACATGCTAAATCCCTGGGAGGTGTATTTGTCAAGATCAGATGATAACAAATATTTTATTTAATAGTTTGTTAGCTTGATTAATAACCTTGAACTATTTAGACATATGATGTTTATTTGCACACTAGTCCTGAGCCCTGCGAATGTGGAGACAGGTCTGTGTTGAAATATTATTTTCCTTTGTTTCTTGGGACATTTTCCTAACTTATTGACATCAGTACTTTGAGGGATGTTGCTATGATATCCCCATCCTCTTTCCTTCATGTCAGAGTGCACACTGCCCTATTGTCTGTTGGGATATAGACCTACTTAATATATAATTGAAGGGTAAGGCAGACTCATTGTTCAGATTTACTGAAAGATGTATGTTGGAGGCGAACAAGAATGTAGGTGATTCAATTACAGATCCTCATGAAAACAACTCTATTATATTTAGAATCGCTTCACAAACCAAGATGGAACATGTTTACTCTTGTCCCCTGTTTTAAAGCCTAACATAGTTCAACAACCAAAATGGAGCTAATGGAAGCATTCCACCCTTTCCCCACTTTTGGAAAATAAGTCAGTGCCTTTCATGCTCTATCCCATAATCTAACAGTAAAGTCATTTATTTCCCATGATCTGTATGTCTCTTCACTTATTTATTAATCATGTTTTGAGCACCTACTATGTGCCAGTCACTGTGGTGATGCTGAGGATACAGCAGTGAAGCAAACACTTTGAGGACATCTGAAAGGAGGAATTAGAAAAAATCACATTAATGAGTCAACATTTTCATAATATCTGGTAAAGAGAAAGGCCATGAAGGAGAATGAAGTAGTAGATACAGAGACAGAGAATAGTCAGGAAAGGCTTCTCTGGGGATGTGACGGTAGAGAGGTGTCTTGAATGAGTTGAGAGAACAGAGTGGAAAGAGAACGTTCCAGCTGTCAGCCCCACAAACAATCCTGACACAAGAGATATTTTGGTGAGTGTTAGAGGAACACCTCAAAGCCTCAGTGGCTGGAACAGAGTTGAGGAGGGAGATAATGGTAGCAAGTAAGGATGGGAAGCTAGTGTCAGTCTGGGTAGATATAAGGCATTCTAGGCCAAGGTAATAGCACTACGGCATGTGTTCATTGGTGTTTTAAGAAGATCAGTGTGGTGTTGTGGGATAGTCATGTTATAAGAGTTTCAAGTCAAAGTAGGGAATACTGTAAAGGGGCGATTATGGCAGGACAGACAAAACATCATGACATGCATGCACCCTGTGAGTAGCAGAGCATTCTATAGGAAATGGTTGAATTTGAGGTAGATCTGGTTTTACAGAAATTGCCTTTTAGAGTGCTGGCGGAATCCTGCTATCTCTTTTTTTGGTACTTTACTCTCATGTGTTAGTATAACTTCCTGAGAGTCTAGAGTCTGTTGCCACCTCTTACACTGAACTATAGAGTAACCTAGATTGTATTCAGGTATTATGTTTGCATCTTCTGAGCACTACAGAATGATTTTTGGGTACTTTGCCTAGAAGAAGAGAAAGAAATTCTCCCCTGTATTCACAAATTACCAAAAACACATTAGTTCAGTTTGATTTTAAGTGCCATGTCTTATGTCTACTTTTATTGGAAGATTTCTCAGATATATATAGATTTATTTATTTATTTATTTATTTATTTATTTATTTATAGGAAGAGAGGGAGAGAAACATCAATGTGTGGTTGTCTCTCATGTGCCCCCCACTGCGGACCTGGCCTGAAACCCAGGCATGTGCCCTGACTGGGAATCAAACCAGCAACTTTTTGGTTCACAGGCCGGCACTCAATCCACTCAGCCACACTAACCAGGGCTCATATATATTTTTAAATATGGAATGAATACTAATTTTTAATTAAAATGTATTACCCAAACAAGCCTGAAAAAATGGAAAGTCAAGATGTTTAATCTCATAAAATGTTTTTGACTATTTCTCAGTTTTGTAGACTAAGAAAGTGAGAGTAAGGATTGATAAATCTTTTTGCAATCAGTGGTACCTGACAAAGCAAATGTTTCCTGTTTGAAAATGGCTTTTGTGCATGTGGTCGTGGAGGGCGTACTGGATATAACGTTGGAAATACCATGCAGACCATATGTCTGCACTTGTGTATGTGGGTTTACCTCATTTAGGCCTCAACCACATGGATGCCAAAACACTGAGAAAGCAGCTGTTCTAAATGTATAAAACAATTTACTTGAGGTAATGTAGCCTATAAATTTTTAATTTTGGATTAAATAAGCCATATCCTTCAGCACACCTATTGCACCTTGATATTCAAAAGATGAAATATGGGCATGTTTAGTGAATTTCTTCTCAAGATGCTGCACTGGAGAGGGGTCAATAGTTGCCTAATGAAAGTAGTCAGTAGCAATTCCTCCCTGAAAGCTCAAGGAAATTAGCTTTAAACAACAAGCATGGGTGTCTTGGGTTTTGCACAATTATGTGATAGAATTGCTACATGTTATAGGAAGTGGTTTCAGAAGACAGCGCATTGAAGAGATAAATGGTAGAAAACAGTGTAATTCTCTGGACTCTAGAAACCAGAAAAGTAGGCAAGAAGTGCAGAACATGGTATTTATAATTTTAATGTTTGATTTGGAAGAGAACAAACATCATACTAAGTAAAAATTTAAATTAAATATCCATTTGATTTACTGCTTCTCAAGTGTCTATATGCTTTGAGGATTTGAGCTTATTTATCTCACTTTAAGAAATTTTATTTCTTATACTTACAAAAATTCTCATGTGATGTAGAAAATTGGGGAAAAACAAAAAGTAAAGAACATATGCATATGTTTTTAATCAACTAGAATCATATTGTCTTATTTTCTATTCTTCACAAAGCACATGAATGAGAATTCTTCTCATGTTATCATTTATTCTCAAAGACAGACTCTAATGGTGGCTCCTATTATTTTAATCCTTCAAAGTAACTAAAGGGTTTGCTCTTTTCCAATTCTAATCTCAATCCCATTTGCTTTCACACACACACACATACACACACACACACACAATACCTCTTAAGTGTTTTTATTTTTTTCTTATAACTATACTTTCAGCAAATGTCGACGCACAATGACGGTCTGCTTTATGCGAAGTGTGTCTGCATCACTTTTAGTAGTCTGGATTTTTTTCATTTTTTACAGCTGTTAAGTTTTTTTATGGCACTATTTCTGTCAAGATATAACCTATGAAAAAATAAATAAATCTACCAATGGCATTATTGTAAGGACCTTTTACAGCTGGGGTAAATCTGCTTACCCAAAGGGCAACTGAAAAGAAGTTTTTGATTCACCTTTGAAGGCACTTGCTTTTCCCAGTTAAAAGAAGGAAATTGGCCCTAAATATTGAGCTAAAAAAGTTTATCTGTGTCCTCTATAGTGTTTTAATAAATAAAAAGTGAAAAGAAAATCAATACTTGTCTATTTTCTAAAGCCAGCTCTGGTTTATTTCACTGTCTAATTAACATTTGACACACCATGTAATGACTTAGAGCACACAGAATTCACTAGTGGCCTGAAGCAAATTCCACTGCTGTGATTTTGTTAGATCTCTTAAGCTAAGCAATAATAGACAAAGGGAGTTGCAAAACAAATAGGGACCATTTTAATGCTCTCGAAGTCTTCTTTTCATAGATGGCATGTGTCCTTTTAAGTATAGTATACCCAAAATTAATGTCAGCTGTTCTAAATGTATTAGATGATAATGAGTCTCCAAAGTTTCTTTCATTGACTTAACACAAATTATTTAATTTTTTCTAGTTCTTTCTTTCTCAAGAGTCAATAAAAGTTTGGGAAATTACACCATGTCTCTTTTCATCCTTGCTATTTCTGAAATAAAATCATAGCCTTACTATGATTCCATTTGATAGACCTGAGTTTTAGTTTTCTCAGTTTATGTCTCAGTTACAGATCTGGTTAAACAATTTAATGAACATGCATTCAGCCCACTGGGTGTGTGTGGTGAGCCAGATGGGAAGATACACAGCTCTCAGTTTGATGATGCAGACAGCAAACCATAGCCCAAGTTAGACTGGGTTAAGTGTTCTGGAGGCATGGGATGAGTATCAATTAATTACACTTAAAAAAATAAAAAAACCTCAAAATGAAGGCAATATTAGATCTTCATTTTTATGGATAGATGAGATTTTTCTAGCTAAAGGATAAGTAATTGGGCAAGGGATGAGAGTCATTTGGAGACAGAAGGTAAAGGAGTAGTGCTACTCAGGGAATTTATTTATTTATTCAACAAATATTTACTGAACACTTATTATGTTTTAGAAACTATTTTAGTCATTTGCAAGATAAATACATAGATAAGCAAAAAACCAAAAATCCCTATTCTGATGTGACCATAATTATAGTGATATTAAAAGTAACAGTAAATAATAAGTAAATTATATATAGGTAGCAAAGTGACAATGTGGGGAGAAAAATGTAGAGCAGTCCTGGCTGGGTAGCTCAGTTGATTGGAGTGTTGTCCTGTGCACCAAAATGTTGCAGGTTCAATTCCCAGTCAAAGCACATACTTAGTTTATGGGTTTAATCCCTGCTTAGGGCACATATGAGAGGCAGCCAATTGATGTTTCTCTCTCACACAGATGTTTCTCTCTCTCCTCCTCCTCCTCTCTTGCTCTCTCTTTTTCTCAATCTCCTCCCCCCCTTATCAATCTAAAAATCAATAAACATCCTGGGGTGAGGATTCAAAAGAATTTTTTTTGAAATGTGGAGCAAAGCAAGAAGAATTGGGAATACTAGGTGGGGAGAGGGGAGTTGCAATTATAATAAGTTAAATTAGATTAAAGATAAGAATAAGAGGCCAAACATTAAGAATTGAGGCCAAAAATAAAAGTCCTTTATGATCAGTGTAGGGGGCACATGTTAGATAAAGCTGGAAAGCTAGACCAGAGCCATATTGTAAAGGACTTTGAATATAAATATAGTATGACTGATTTTAATGCCAGAGATAAAGGGGAAACATAAAAGGATTTGGGGGAAGTTGGTAATATGGTTAGACTGACTTTTAGAAAAACAAATAAACAAAAACCTTAGGCAGCATGGTGTTTTGATGATCCAGACAAGCACAGATAAGTGGTCCTGGTAGTAACTCAGGTGCAGCTGGTGAGAAGCCAACCAAAACGGGGTAGGAAAGAAAACAGTGGAATTTAGATACATGTCAGAGGTACTGATGACATGACTTGAACATGGAGTGGTCATGAGTAAGGGAGAGGGCAGAATTAAGCTTGATTCCCATATTTTCACCTTTGTTAACTTAAGAGCAAATTATATTTAATTAATGATATTTGAGCTAAAGAACTCAGGAAGAGAATCCACTACTGGTCATGATATAAAACAATTATTTTGGTACGGTAAGTCCATAAAAATACCATTTCATTTTACACCCTCCCTGCTCTCCTCCTTGGACAGGCTGAATTTGGAGATGTGAATTGCATATTTAAGTAAAGATGTCCAATAAGATGGCAACTTGCACTTGACCTATAGAAATCTAGAGACGCAGATTAGTGAGTTATGAAGCTAAAATCAGGAAGGGGAGTAAGTGCATGCAGGGAAAGAACAGAGAAATAAGTAAACTTTAAGGGACCAAACTATCTTCAGTCAATAATCACAAGAATTGAAATGTTAACTCAAATTTCAAGTCTTTAAGGAATTCTCCTTCCAAGCTTTTCCACAATTTTCCTAAGTAACACTATAATATACAGTCTATATATACCATGCTGTGAAGTATGTATATAATCATAAATTACCCACCTAGTTAGTATCCCTTTCACAGTTCTAAGCATTTAACATTATTTCATTGTGGAACATTTTCTTTTACTTCTTTTTTCATTCCAGCTCATCCATGAATGGCTCAAACCAACAGTTGAATCAGAGAGAAAAAACACCTAAGTTCACTCTTTAACTTAATCTTAAACAAAACTGGCTTATTGTCCTTTAGTGCCCTATCATGTTACCTAAAGGGTATAATACAGAAATATGTATATATTAATACATGGAGGCATACACATACCAAATTATGAATTACTAGAAGAGTTTTGACATTTCCTTTAGATGGCCCTAAACTTGGACAGTTCAACATTTGGATAGAAGGTCGTTCACTGAACAATCTTTCAATTTGTTATCAAACAAAATACTGAAAGGACCACCAGGTTGATATCAGCCATGTGCCATTTCTTGTCTAACTGATTTAAAGTTTGTTCTATTGCATAATTAGGGTAACCTGTTGGTGAATTGCTTAAAGTTAGCATTAACAGTTGGAAGGTAACCTATGATTTAAAATGTTGTGTCTTCATCAAATGTCACTACAATATAGACCTATTGAGCTCTGTATGACTAAAAACATGTGGTAGTTTCTTTATAGGTTTATTCATTCTTTATCTATATTTAAAACATTATTTAAGCAAAAGATAATATCATGAAGATTAGATTTCTAGCTTATTGATAGTTTATGTAAACATTATTTAGTCCAAAATATTGGTTCAATACAATCAATTCTAAGATAAATCAGCATGGTATTTCAAATATATATATATAATCACCAGGCTGGAAAAACCAACCTCAACCTCAGTCAGTACTTACTTTTGAATAATCACTGCAATAATGCTAGTTGGTAACAGTTGCCCACCTTTATCTCAGGTGAATTTTTTCAATATAAAGACAGCTTGTCTGCTAGTCAATAGAAATAAGTGATAGAAATGACTAACTTTAAGTGTACTGATAGAAGTCAAAGGCTTAGGTCAATCTTGAAATGATATTTGATTCTTCATTTTGTAGATCCTAGAAAAGAAGACTGAGAAATATACCTTTGTCCATATCACCAGAAAAGTTTAAGAACATTTTCTCTTACAAGGAAACAATTGCCTGAGACCTTATGCAGGCAGAATTCCTAAATGGATACTCTGTCGTTGGTAACAATTAGTAAAATATCTCTAAAATTTCATATTGTTCATTGAGTGACTTCTTTCACAGTAGCAGTGTAGCTTAAAGAAAAGCCTCAGGCTCTATAGTCGGACAGAGCAGCATGCGATGTCTTATACATAAAGCCACATGAGCTTCAGGAACCCGCTCTCACTTACCCTTGGTTTCTCCGCCTGTACAGGAATCTCATACTTGAGCTGATTGTTGTACGGATTAAGAAGACCATATATCATACTTAAGTGCCAAGTACTATGCCTGCATACAGTGGGCTCTTGACAAATGTAATGTCATTTAATTCAAAGTCTTGAAAATTCTGAGAAAGGACTGCCAATTAAATTAATGAGAGATGATAGATATTGACCATAACAACAAGGAAAGGATATTGAACTAGTTAATGATGTCAGCTTTATATTATTCAAGCCAAAAATTAATTGACAAATGCTAGGCCTGGTCCCCTTCTTTTCCTGTCCACCTATACCAGTATTGTCAGATTTTTTTATTGGAAAAACAAGTCTAACAACATCTCATGCTTTGACTTTCCAATCACAAGGATATGCCTTTTCTATTTATAATTGAGGTTTTAGGTAAATAATTTTGAGAGAAAAGGGCACATATTATGCAATCAATACCTCAGCTTGATTATTCTTAAAATTCACCAAAATTAGTAACTTAAAAAGCAATCATTTCTTAAAACTAGAAAATGTATTGTTATATGCTCTTGAATTACACATAGATACCACATGGGTGCTAACGTCAGTGTTTATATAAACTGCCATTCAACTTATCTTCCATCAAGCTTAACAACCTTTAAAAGGTGAATTACCTTAGCTACTTCCCATTTCAGTCTTACAGGCAACCTTACCAACCTTTGAGAAGGAAGTACTAAAGTGGATGGTCCTCCTTAGGCAATCATTCTGTATAACTTAGTTTTCTGTTTCCTGTTGAAATTCTGAGGTTGTAAATGGTGTTATTAAATGGTGTATTTTAATGAAGTTTGACTATTTCATATTCTAAGGGCTTCCTTCACAGGATCCTTAGAGGCACATTACCACAGTGTTATAGGCTGGGTAGAAATCTGCTTCTTGTTATCTGGGCCAGGCCAGAGTGTGTCGTATTAGAGCCCCAGGGATCCAGACAAAAGTCCTTTCAAAAGCAAACACCGAGCATCTGTGGCGTGGAAGCGAACTTTCTTTGTCCCTGGTAGGTGTCAGGGAACTCCATGAAGAACAACTGACATCAGATGTGGTGTTGGCACCTCAGCATCTCGAGCAAGCACCCTCTGTGTCACTTTGCTTGGAGGAATTGACAAAGCCCCATGTGCTAACAGTGCAGAGGCCAGATGTGGTTGAGTTACCTAAGCAAAGATGGTCCTGAAAAACCTGCTACGATAATGTCCCTTAATAGGCGTTATGGACAGATGTCACTTCAGCATCTGTACACACAACCTAAGTAATCCGAATCCAAGTAATCACTTAGTATCGCTTGGTATAACACTGCGGAGGCTCTTCTTCCATCCTCCCTGCTCAGCAAGAGGGGTTGCCGAGCAGGCAGCAGAAGTTCAACAGGCTTTCAACTTTCCTGCCAGCCTCAGGACAGTGCTACATATATGGTAACCAGACAGATCATGTGAAGACAGAGACCTAAATAAAACTATAGCTTGCCTTCCACAGACTGCCTGCTCATTAAGAAAATGAACGATTACTTTGAACTGTGTTTTCTTTTGAATTGCATTACTCTTTTGAACTCCCTATGATTCATGTAGTGCTTGTCTAATAGTGTGTTGGTCCTACTGTGAAAAAAATGTAAGGCTGTATGCAGTAACTGCATGGAGTCGCCCACAGTGGGTGGTGCAGTTTGCTACTTTTGCAACTGCTGAAGAATGGAAAGCAAAAATCAAACTGCCAAACATTTGTGAGCAAAACAGGTTAACAATAAAAATAGCAATGAACTGGCAATGAGTATAGTCGTGCTCCACATAGTGTCAACAATGGGTCACATACAGAAGAGTGGTCACATAGGATTACATTGGAACTGAAAAATTACTATCATCTAGCGATGCCCTAGCCATGGAAACATCTGAGCACAATGTATTGCTCAGCTGTTTGGGGTTATACTAGTGTAAATAAACCCACTGCACTGTAAGCCTTATAAAAGTATAACACATACAATGATGTACAGTATATAATGCTTGATAATGATAACAAATAACTATGTATTGGTTAGTGTATTTACTATACCATACTTTTTTATCATTGTTTTAGAGAGTACTCTTTCTGCTTATTAAAAATATGTTTGCTGCAATACAGTACGGCATGTTACTCTGACAGCAGCCTCCTACATCTCATGCTTACTTCATCTCTTGATTGCATCACTGTTTTCTTGTGCTTGTTTTAATCTCGTGTTGTTTTTAGTGTAGCCTAAGTGTACGGTGTTGATGTCTACAGAAGTACACAGTAGTGTTCTGGGCTTTCACATGCACTTACCACTCACACACTGACCTACCCAGAGCAATTTCCAGTCCTTCAAGCTCCATTCATAGGTGAACCATTTTTAATCTTTTATACCATATTTTTATTGTACCTTTTCTATAGCATTCGGTGCAGTAACATGCTAGGTAGATTTGTAGTGTAGGAGCAACAGGCTGTACCTCATTGCCTAAGTGCATAGTAGGCTATACCATCTAGGTGTGTGTAAGCACGCTCCACAACATTCCCGCAATGACAAAATTTCCTAAAGATCCATTTCCCAGAATATTTCCGTGTCATTAAGCAGTACATGACTGTACAAATAAACCCTCCTTTTCAAAATCAGGAGTCCATCCTAACTTTACTTGCAAAAGCCAGCAACAGGAAAGTGGGTAGTACAGCCCCACTGTAACCATGAATATGTAGCCTTTTCTTGGCAGCATACTGATGAAGAGGACCTCGGTGATTATTAGAACTCACATGCGAAGAGTAAACCTAAAACCAAGTAATGCAGCCTCAGGAGTCAACTCTTTGATGGAAGCAAATGCAAGCTCTCTATCTTGGTAGTGTTGTCCAGTAAAAATATAATTCAACCACATGTGAGATTTTAAATTTCTAGTAGCTGCATTAAAAACAAATGAAGCAAGAAACTTAACATTAATAATATAATTATATAACCTAGCATATTTGAAATATGACAATTTAATATGTATTAAGTCTGAAAACATTATTGAGACATTTGACCTCTTTTTTGTGCCAAGCCTGTGACACACTGTGTTTTGTACTCACACTGCTTTCTGGTTTGAACCAGCCATGTTTCAAGAGCCTGGCCGCCCCGTGTGGCCAGCTGCCAAAGTCCTAGACAATTGATTTCTAAGTTAAATTTTGTTACTGAGAAAAAGAATTTGAAATACTCATTAGCTCCATGTGACCTTAAAATTCTGTCTTGTATTCTTTTGTGGACAAAAGAATGAACAGATGCAGAATTACTGTGGAAACCACACACACACACACACACACACACACACACACACACACACCAGAATAATATTGGAAACATCCCTTTTTTAAATCACCATATTTTGCTGCCATGTATGATGCACACCCACATTTTTGTGTGCATTGTGCATGGGTTTATTATACCCATGGTGTGTAATCACTATAAAGTATAATGTGTGTCCTTATTTTCCCCCCAAAAATTGGGTGAAAAAGTGTGCATTATACATGGCAAAATACAGATGAGCTTACAAAAGTTAGCCTTATACATATTACCATTTCTGTTTGTTTTCTTCCTGTAGAATACCATCCTTATTTCTTTGTATTTTAAAGTCAACAAAAATTTTATTTTTTTTTATTACAGAAGAGTCAAGTTAAAAAAATACTGTTGCAGTTTAAAATTTGTTTAAAGTGTTTAGGTTGGTGTTGTCTAATTATAACCCTAGCTACACTGAATGATTGAGGACTTAAAGTAATGCTAATGTCACTAAAGAATTAAATTACTTATTTTAGTTAATTTTCATTTAAACTTAAAACTGATACTAGATTCAGTTATCGAAAATGTTTAAGCATATTTGAGACATTTGGGGTGCATGAATCTACTATACCTATTTTATGATAAACTTTGAGAAAACCAAATTCAAATCAAGTAAGTCCAGTGAAAATTTAGCCCTCAAATTCAGATTGCTAAAATTATAAATAAAATTCACATTGGATTTCATACAGTTAGTACAAGAAAAAGAATGTAAAATATCAATAAATTTTTATGTTGGATATATGTTACAATAACATTTTCAATATATTGGGTAAAATAGAATGTTATTAAATTAAATTTGTTTCTTTTTATTTTTGTTAATGTAACTATTGGAAAATTTTAATTTGCCTATGTGGTTTATATTATATTTGTATTGGGTATTTCTGGTATAGGTCATTATACTTCCTTGGACTTTCAAAATGTCTCAGACACTTGGTTGGTAGAGTAATGACGGTTCAAAACACATTCTTAAAATGTATAAATCATAACTGGTTTACAGGTGGCCCCTTGAAAAAGTCAAAGGGTTTAATGAAATGCATCATAAATAGACATTAGTAGTCATCAGAGTTGGCCTACCTTTCAACACATTGCTTTGTGAAATGTTTTGTTTCTTTTGTTTCTGTTTTTTTATGTATTTATATTTTTTAAATTATTTAATAATTCTGCCCAACGCTATAAACTGATCTGAAATGTAATAGTCTATCATTTGTAAAGTGCTTTGAAATGGACAGTTTAAAAAAAAGGATACTATGACAACCCAAGTTGTTTTACTTTGATTCTGTAGGTAGAGGAAGAAAAAAACATAGTTTTATTATCTTACCGAATTTGTGTTTCCAAATACCCCAGTGTTCAACCGAACTACTCAGTTATATAATTTCGCACATTATAGATAACTAGATTTAATGTTATTTTAGACATCAAAATGTTTTTAAATCATGAAAGGGGCATTCATACACTGTGCTGAGCAGGCTGTCAGCACACCAGGGGCTGATTAGGCTGTGTCCGGGCTCCTTTCATGGGCTCCGGTGAAAGTGTCTATTCACTGCACTGTATCTGTCTTTCATCAGAGTGAATTTGTCAACCATTTCTCAGGAAGATAATGTAAAATAATTTTCTGAATATACTACTTATATGCTATTTCAAACATATTCTATAAACTTCTCGTAGATAGAAGCTGCTCAATTCAAAAAGATTTTCTTAAGCCACTTCTATGAGCTAAGTATGATAGGCCATGTAGTACACTACCATGAACTGAAATCTACATGAATCATCCAAATTAGCCTATGCAAAAAGTTTAACCTTCAGAAAAAGAGAGATAATATTAAATTAGTATAATAAATAATAATGTTCAAAAGTCTGAATATTATATGAAAACATAATTAATCTTAGTGTACTCTAGTTTTCCAGGAGTAACCAATAAGGTTTGTGACAAAAGGAGATCACAGTTTCAGAGGATAAGTACAGATATTTAATATGTAAATGCTTGGGATATCTAACATCTAAATTCAAACAAAGTGGTGCAGGGCACAGTGTTAATGAGGACTGGAGGACATGTGAGCAGACCCAGATTCAAGGTCTGACATGCCATTGGATAGAGGTGTGATTTGGCAGATATATTGTTAAGCTTTTTGAGCCTCGTTGTTATATGTAAAACAGGGATTAATAAATCTGTCCCTGCCGGATCTACAAGGTCTTGGTGAAGATCAAATAAGATAGGTGTGTGAAAGGTTTTTCTGAAGTTTTAATGCCTATCAAATGCAAAACACATTATATTAACTTCATTTCCGAAATTCCTTTGAAGGCTTATAATATTTCTGCACTTTCTTCAGGTGCTTGTAGACCTCATATCACTGCAAATTATACTGGACACAAAAAGAAATGTTTTGGCATAAACTGCATCACAGACAAAAGTTATTGTCATTTTAAAATAAACCAAATGCTCAGCTCTGTTGTTTAATGTGACAAAAATAAATTTTACAATTAAAAAAATACAAGATTATATTTGACTGGATTTAATCAGAATATTACAAGGGTTTTAATTTGGAAACTCTTAGCAAATTATTTTGTAATTAGATGTCCAGCTAGCATTTTGTTAACAAACGTCCTTATTATGTTTTACAATGAACTATATGACTAGTTCAATTATTTGATTTTTTTATTCAAGTGGGAGATTTTAGACTATGAAACAATGTATCCAAATTTAGAGGAATCTACAAAAACGAATGGGATTGTAAGTGGATTACACTTACAATCCCAAATGAATGGTCTTTGCTGTTGTCAGACCATTCAGCTGCTTAGATTCCTCAAGAAGTTTAAGAAAAATGGATGTAGTGACTCATCTTTTATAGTACAAATGAAATATAATTTGTACATTGATCAATGTTTTCAAGATTATATATATTTTATTAATATAAAAGAATGCTTACCATTTCTTAAAAATCATGAACTTCTACCTTTCTCTTCTGAAAAGTAGGTAATTCCCAACTCTTTCTGTGACAATACCAGGTAGCAGGTTTTCAGCACCTTTGTTCTATGATATTCCACAGGACGAATTCCATTTGTCTTCATGCAGCACAACAACGACAAAACATGAATGCTTATTTGGATAGGGAAAGAACTGCTTCTCAGGAAATGCCTTGGTATGGAGAAGTATTGGGGGGAAACTTATATGGTACAGGACAATTCTCCAAATCCTGGATAACAGGGAAAATACCGCCCTCTTGGTGAGTGCTAGACCTCTGACCTCTGGAAATGACTGGTCACCCCAGACAACCCAAGTCTTCTTGTTGCACTTAACTTCTCATGTTGTTTATTCTCAATAATTTTTAAATGCATTGATATTTAGCGCATGTTACACTTTATGTATATTCAAGACAGATCACGTTTGAAAAGCTCACTTGACATTTCAGCACATGTTTGAGTGTTGAGGAGAACACTTTCAAATATCAGTTGAACCATTAGTAGCATTATGAAATAAAATTTTCAATGAGGATGTGCTTGTGAACTCAAGTACGGTACTGCTTCTGTTAGAAAATTAAAAGAATAAATTATGTATATTGTTTTCTTTAATTTTGTTTTGTTTATACTATACTGTGCTCAATAAAGAACTTGTCAATACTTAGAAAAATACATAAACCACAATGAGTAAGATAAATCATTGAGGAAGTTGGTAGGGCAAGAAAATCATCAAGACAATGATGGTAATTTATGATGATGACGGTACATTTATTCAGTGTGTACTCAATGCCAGGCACTATTGCAAACACTTTTCATGTAGAAACTCATTTAATCCTCAAAATAAACTTAAGGCAGAAGGACCATCTTACAGATGAAGAAAATGTTAAGACCTGTTCCAGGTTACAGAGCTAAAGAGGTGGGACCATGTTAAACACCTGTCAAGCCTGGGCTCTGGGCCCCTGAGCACCCCCTGCCTTGTCTGCAAAACAAGCATGTGGAATTCAGTGGTTTTTACAGGGCACCATGAACTCTGTCCTCGGACTTAGCAGCTAAACCAAAGCTGGAAACACAGTGTCAGTATGATAAAAAAAAAATTAGTCATCCCAGGGAAATAAAAATGGAATACTTTATGGACATATTTGAAACAGCCTCAGTGTACCATATATTCAATCATGCCAAGAGTCAAATGCTGCCCCCATATCAGTAATGGTATATAGTTCCTGAAAGTATCCGCACATCTGAACACCAGCACATGAGCCAGACAGACAAAGGTGTATTTTGCCAGCCCAGCTTAGAGCCAAACATTTCAGCCTCCATGTCTTTGGCATTTTGCAGCATGCAGGCCAGAGGGGGCTTCCGAAAGTCTCACATCGGGGATAAGGGCAGCAGCTGGAGGTGGATAATTATGAACATGCACCCAGGCTAGCAGCAAATACAGATCTGAATGTATGTGCATATGGCAGCCCAGTACTTTCTCCAAAGAATTTGTCCAGCTTGGATCAAACACAGGTTACAACCGAATTAAGCTGGACCTACAGTGGAGTTAGAGTGAGCTTCAGCATGTAAAGAAAATAAAGCAATCAACCCAGACTATGGCTGAAGCTGTCTCGCATGTGAAGGAGAGGTGGCTTCGTCTGAGTTTGACTCCAAGAGGGACACATCAGGCAAGCTCACTAGGGTGGCAAGGGGAGCTGTGGCCATTATTCCATCAGAAAAGAAAAACGGTGTCTCTCTGAAGGTCCCAGAGTATTTTTCTGTAACCAAACAAGGAACTACCTTGGCATTGCTTCAGAAGGGGCATTAAATCAAAGAACTTTTTTCTCTCTCTTTTGTGGCTCAGAACAAGAGAGATGCAAAGCCTTTTGTATGATGCATATTAATCACTATCAGAACACACAGCTGTTGGATTAATTTGGATACTAATTTACTTATAGTTCGATTTTGCCACTCAAAATGAAGTAGTATCACTCAGGCAACAGTGTGAAAGTATGTTGTTGCAAATGACCTCTGAGTCATAAAAGCTCCACTTGTTTTGCCAAGTAATTAATCTGGTGTTTAATGAAATCTCCCCCTGCCCAAGGACTTCTGTAATCCTGGGATGCGACGTTTTATGTTTGCACGTGCTTGATTTAGTGGCACCTCTGCCAGCTGACCTCTCACAAATGATAGCAGAGCCAAGGGGATCAGCAAGATTTGCCTCCGGTTTGTGTAATGCTAACCTGCGGTGCCAGCAGTCTGCCAGAAATCTCCTTAAAAACTCAAATATAATGGGCAGTGATCAGTTCACTAAAAAATGCAATAGCCAAAAACTATTACGGAGATTGAAAATACTTGCTAGAACAAGTGTTTGGCTGGCCCAGTCTACCAGCTGACAGAGGTGTAGTTGAGCTAAGGTTTCTGTGCATGACACCCAAGGATGAAATTTACATAAACTGTGCTGTAAACGGTGCCCCCTAGAGTTGTGTAATGTGGTAGTCCTGCATTTAGTATAGTCCAGAGTTTTTACCTTTTTTACAGTTTCCTATTAACACGTGTTAGTGTTCCTACTTGCCTATAAACTCCTTTAGAATTAGTTTTATTTTCATATTCTTCATATTGCAAAGCTCTGGCATAGAAAATATTTTTAGCTTATTAAATTAATTGAGTAAAAGTGCAAATATATTTTGTAAAGCCAAGGATTTTGGCTTTTGTATTTAAACAAGAACTTGGCAAAGATATTATCTATATTGGTTTGCCAGCTCAGTGTCCTCACTATGATTGTCAGGAATCTTCAGGATGCAAGTGAAAGAAGAGCAAATCAAACATGATTAAATCAGAAGAAAAAATGCATTTAGCTGTTCAGGTAACAAAAGTCTCGAAAATAGATGCACCTGCCTTCACTGGCCACCAGACACATTGACCCAAATCACGACCTCTGCCCTTCTCAGGCTGTCTTCATTCTAGCCTGCCCTTCCCATCCCATGTCAGACAGATGGCCGCTAACAGGGCCTTACTCACAGCCAGTCCTTGCAGCGACCATTTTCTTTCTCTTACAATAAAATCCAAGGTTTCACTTTGATGAAACTACCTCGGGTCGTGTGCTCACCTTGAACCAGTAATTGTGGTTACAGGACTTGAATGCTCTGGTGGTCTGGAGAAGACGTGAGTGGGAAACTGAACCACATGGCCTGAGACCCTAGGAGACATTTCTGTCACAAAACAAGAGGAAGTAGATGATGAACAAAGAAAAACATGTTTCTACCACATTATCCTCCATTTAACAGGTGATGAAACTTAGGCTCCTAGAGGCTATGTGTCTTGACATATCGGTCTTCTGACATCAAGTCCAATATGTTGTGCATGTTCTTTCTCATTCATTCACTCACATCTGTGAAGTATCGAGTTTATAAGTAATTAACAGTAAGGACTTTTTTTGGACCTGTAGCACGGTACTCAGGATACTGAAGAAACTGAGCAGTGAATGAGTAAATTCATAAGTCACAAGAATAGTTTTTGAATCTTTGGTTCAGTATGATTCAACATGATTTTCCAACTTATGAAAAAAGGCAGCTTGATCTTCCTGACAGATCATACAGGTGGAAGATTTCCTAATCCACTGGCGATGCTTTCAACTGCAACATTGAATTCATATAGCTTCCTTGTTTCTCTGCCCTCCTGACTACTGGTAGTATTTTGTTTGCTTTGATTTGGATGTGGTTCTGGTTTTGGTGAGAGTCAAGTGGCACTTTGGCCTGAGGGACTTGTGTGTATTTTTAGAGACACAGGCAATTAATCTGCTTGCAGCCCACAGTGCATGTGGGTATTTTCATGAGTACTGCCTAAATCTGCATCCACATGTGCACAGAGCAAGCGTATCCTTGATGACCACATTTTATTTTAGTTTAGTTTTGCTTACTTTTTGTTTCACTTTTTGTAGCAGTCAATCTGGAAAATGTGAAAAGGATAATGGGTTCACAAGAACTTGAGTTGAACCCTAGCAAAGAAGGAAGGAGTTAGGGAGTCTGCCCTGAAATCAACCTGCTTATTTAAGTGGATTTGAAGAAAAACAGAGCATGAAAACAACAAATCAGCCTGGCTTATCTAAGCAGTGGATGAAATAGTCACTGCAGGAGGAAATGTGTAACCCAATCCAGTAGTTTATCACATCTTCATGAAACCTTGAAATAGTTCTATGAATTTATATTGTTTCCGAAAGTTATATGAGCTATGTGTCCTGCCCTGCCCCACTGTGAACCCTGAAATCAATCCATTGCTCTCTCAAACTTTGGAAAACGATATGCTGCTCATGTCAATGAACTAGTGTATTCACAGAATGGTTCTTCATTCCCCAAGTTTACTGAAGTGAAAGACAGAAAGGGTAGGCCTCCTGAAAATAACCACATGTGCTCAGAGTCCTGGATTTTTAGGCATGAGTGCATTTCTGATAAAACAGCTCCTTAACATGAGGAAACCTTGTTATTCTTCCTTTTCACAAATCATTTTGCCGTCTTTATATTTGTAAATATTGTCAATTCCTATTTCTCTTTTGGAGGTTTGATAAAACAGAGACCTTGGTGAAAGGAAAATTGGTACTGTTCAAAGAAATCCACCTCCTACAACAGACAAATCCAGGGCTGTGTCCTCAGTGCCCCTGTCTTTACTCAAGTTGGCCTCCTCAGTCTCACTTATAATCACTAGTCTCACTTCATAATCATTAGTTATATAATTGATATTCTGAAGAAGCCCTTTATAAGTGAATAAAATGCAAGTTAAGATTTTGGGCTCAAAGATAGCAGCTAAAAGTTGTTAAATTTTGAAATTGAGTTTTACTACACATCTTAGAATAAGTTCCTTACATTCTTTTTGCAAATTATCTCAGATTGTTATTATTACTTATCAGACAACAATTTAAACAGTGCCAACACCTTACTCTGGGAAGCAGTTACAATCTTCAAGTTGCTTGCATATATTCGGGGCTACTTGTGTTTTATCATTCTTCCCAATGCAGTGGACAATGATTTGCTAAGTCTTTTTTTTTTTTTTTAACTTAGAAACTGATCAACTTTTTTAGTTGCTATAAAGCAGTCATTATAAATATGTTGGGGTATAAGTTAGAAAGTAAACCAAATAAAAGGGCAATAGGAATATATTGTTGTGATCTCTGAAGAGAATAGCAGACACAGTATGTATAAAATTATGTGTTGAAAAAGTAGCATCTGTATATTTCTCATTTTGACTTAGAACTAACCAATAGATGCCGTTACCTCCTTGAGAAACACCACAAAGCTGCTTATTCATCAGGTAGTTCTCCAAGTCTGTGTGTTGAATGATAGTCAAAAAAATTTCTGCTCCTTATTAGCTGTGTGGACCTTGGGCAAGTTAAATGGTTTCTCTGTTTCTCTGTGCTTTCACCTTTACAATGGAGATGACAGTATTATCCATAGTGTTGTTGAGAGAATTAAATAAGGGAATAAATTATGAAGTAGTTAATTATGTACCAGGCATTTTGTAAGTGCTTTATAAGTGTTTGATGTTCTTATAGTTGTTTAAATGTCATTGCTTACTAACAGTAGTACTGTAAGAAAATTATCTTCACAAATAAGTTTTTATGCTATGGAACTTATCATAAAAAAGCCACATCCCATGGGGTTGCTGAAAAATGAGATGGCAATATAATATCATTAAATAATGTAGAAAAAATAGTTTCATAAAGAAAACTTCCCTTATCTCTTTCTAGAAACTGTAGAGGCAGGAACTACTAAACTGAGAAAACACTTCTCTAGCTTTAAGTGCATGGTAGTGGAGCCTAGCGTTGATCTCCTTTGCTCTTTAGCCCTGGAGCTGAGCACTCTTGATCAACAACAGAAGGGACATGCCTCATCTTTATGTCTGTAAACAATATAAAAGTAGTATTTTCTGTTTATTTGTAAAATGTGTTAGTAGGTTTAAAGTAATTGGCAATGTGGCAAATTTTAGTTTTATCTCAGTAAACCAAATACCTAAGCAGTGCCATGTTTTGAGATTTAATTTCTTATTTCCTTTGCTGTTCATTTTTTTTTGTTTTTTTCTAAATTGATAACAATATTAAAATTGCTGATTAATTCTGAAATTCCGTCTGGTTCTCAAAAGAAACTTATTGGGAATGAGTTCAACTATACTGCTTACTTAATTCTTTTCTGGTTTTGGCAAAGAATTTAATTATAGTTCTAATTATAATAATATATCTTTTAAAATTTAGCTGTCTTTAGTGAGACCAGAGGCTTTGGAGCTTTTTGTTTACCTGTAAAGTCCAAGAAATACTGAAGCATTTGTCACATTTCAAAATCTAGTCTTTAGCTGAAACATTAAGGTAGATTTAGGTCTTGAAAGATTTTATCTTATAAAAAACAGTTCACCTCTTTCAACTTCATGTAGAAATGGAAGGTGACAAAGAATGCCTGAAGGGGAACTTTAAATGAATAACTTAGAAAGAAACTGTTTTCACCAAAGACTTGTCCAGATTTAATTAGTTGCGGGGTTTAAAGGCAGGGAGAGAAGGCCAGGAGCCCGAAGGGACTGCAGGAGTAAAAAGTCAGGGAGAAGAGGGTTCCCACATGGAGAAGGAAGTCTGCTGCCCTTGGTTTAATGATTCCATGACTCGGTGTCAAGCCTGTCATTCCCAGTGGCAGAGGAGGTGACAGTGTGTGATCCTGTACCTTCAGGAAGGTAAGTCACACCCTTACCACCTTCTTCAGTGTACTGGATATATGATCATACAAAGCAATACATTATGGAAGAATGTAATTTGCATCATCAAAATAATAAAAAATCAGAATGTTGGTTCATAATCAGTACCATCACTCAACCAGCAGAATTAATCCTTTAGTCTTTTCCTGGTGAAGTTATGAGATATGAATTTTATCACATGCTCCATAGAAACTATGATTTCTAAAAAGAAACACAGGAATCCAGAAGCTAAAGATAACAATGATTTTAATAAAGATTATGATGCTTGTTTTTGTTATAAAACATCTATAGAAATTTGGGCATCATGAAAACATTACCAAAACCATAAATGTACAGTGGCTTTTTCGTTTTTTTTTAAACATTGGATGTTAGCTCATATACTAATGTGTAGGACAGTGATTGGTACATAGCAGCCATATGATAGCACCTTTGTACCCCTGGCCTTCCTCCCACCATCTTGACCCACAGTCATGTGACAGAAGCACAGCCATCTAAACAAGAGGACTTCTAAAGAATTCTCACTTTCTCAAAGCTCTGTTATTTATATGTACAACATACTCACAGCTTGGATTTTTGTTCACACTATACAAACCTACCTATCAATCACTTACATGAAGCAATAAGAAAGTGACCAGGATTAGCACCAGGTTCCCGACTCACAGTTCCGGGCTCCTTTCACTACTTCCTGCTTGCTCCTTCAAAGTAACACCTGAAAGTAAACATATTTTGGGAAGTGATATAGTAGGTGGAGTGGAGTTTGTATATGGAGATCATTAATGAAAAAGCAAATTCAGAAACTTATTTATAAATTATGCCCAAAATTCAAAAAGCCAGAAAACTAAGGTGAGTGAAAACTATTTTATATAGACAAAAGAAAGAATGGGGACTATTAAGAGGATACTAATATAAAATCTAAATTTTGCATTTGTTACAAAGTAGAAAAATGAAGGGCATTGACTTTACATTATTTTTAAATTTTTTTCTTGAAACTTACTAGTTTTAGGAATTTCTATACCTCTCCATCAGTTCAGTCAACAAATGTTGTCTTTATTTATCTTTGGTCCTGCTATGTCCTAAGCCTGGTTGGATACTGCAGATTCATAAGTGAAGCACACGCAATCGTGTTCAAATAAGCTCTTTATGTAGCAGGGGCACAGAACAGTACAACATGGCACCTTACTGTGTGATCAGTGCAGCAAAGCAGCAGTGCATATTTGTGTGGTGTTAGCAGAGAGAGGGCAACAAATCTGCGCAGGGAGGCCTGGAACGGCTTCCCAGCAAAGACAAAGCTCAAGCTAAACTGGGAAAGAAGAGTAAGAGTATACTAGGCGCAGGAGAGAAAAGACATCTCGGAAAGATGGATTAAAGACCCAAGGATGTTTAGGAAAATGAGAGCAGCTTAGTATCCACAACAGAAATACAATGAGAAAATAATGCAAATACATATTCAATAGTTATCATATATGAAGATCTTTTTATGCTGTTATTTTTATTGATATATTACTATTAACAAAACTCCAGTTTTATTTGGATTTCAACAAATGTTTTTAATTTGAATATATTTTATTTAATCCAATATACTCTAAGTATCATTTCAGCACATAAACAATATAAAAATTATTGATAAGATATTTTGACTTCTTTTTTTGCCATACTACACATGGTATTCTATACTTTTTTGAGAGTTTTTTTCTTGTTTTATTGTTGTTCAATTACACCTGTCCTTGTTTTCCCCTCATTACTCTCCTCCTCCCTACCCACCCCCACATCCCACATTCAATCCTCCCCCCACCCTTATTGTCTTTGTTCCTGGGTCCTTCATACATGTTCCTCGATGACTCTTCCCCTTCTTGAAGCTCTTATCTGTGGTCAGCTCTATGCTTAATCATTCCTACTATTTTATTTCCTATAACCCACACACTATCACCACATTGCTGCACCTACCCATTTTACAACCATGGTAACTGAGATTACATGATGCCAAAAGTCACATACACAGTAGACATAACGCCAAGATTCAAACCCAAGTCTGTGACCTCCCAAGATTTATTTTTGTAGCAATTACACAATTCATAGTCTATGAGAACCAAAAGTGTATGTGCTCTTCCCTGGATACACAAGGCCCTGCAACCATTTAATCAAAAATCATAGATTCTTATATATAATATATAATTAAAATTATATGTCCAAAATAAGCACCAAGTATACAAAGATATATACTTGAGCTAGTTAGTTAATTACAGAGTTCATTATGAAATAAGCACTAGAAATATATATATAACAAAGTTGAAGGTGTGGGTAGGAGAGAGGTAGATGCTAGAACAGGTGAGGAAAGTGAAAGAAAACTCCCTGGAAAGCAATGAAGCCTGAGCTGAGACTTAGAGGATGAGGAGGGGCAGGTAAAGCAGAAGAGGACAGTCTTTGCAGACAAGATGCGGAAAGGGCGCACTGTGTCCAGAGGACAGTAGGTGGCCTGTGTTGCCAGCAGTAATGAGAGAAGGTGGAAGGGTAGGCACAGATCGTGGGGGGGCTTGTATACCATGCTGATGAGCTGTGATTTATCTTATAGGAAATAAGGAGCTTCAGATTTTTAAGCAATGTGACTTAGATCTTGCCTTTAGACAGGAGGTGAAGGATTACCAATTATGAGGCTTTAAATTTTTTGTTCTGAAAAGGAATGATGATAGCTGTGGAATCAGAAATAGAGAAAAAGATGTGGATTCAAGAAGTATGAGGGTCAGAAAATTAGTAGGACTTGTTGATTGTTTTTGTGTTGAAAATGAGGGAAAAGAAAGAATCAGTAACAATTCTTAAATTTCCCAGTTTGAGGGAATCCTAAGAAAGATGGAGATTTCATAATTGTGAAGTTTCCTATACACATGAACTTAATATCAACTTATGCACTACAGTTGACCCTTGAATAATTTGGGGGTTAGGGGAGCCAACACCCTGCACAGTCAAAAATTCACACATAACTTTGGCCTTCTCCCAAATAATGGCCTACTGTTGACCAGAAGCCTCGCCGATAATATAAAGAGTTGATTCACATGTATTTTTTATGTTATATGGAGACTATACTGTATCTTATAGCATAAAATAATAGAGGATGTAAAATTTTATTAAGAAAATCATAAGGAAAAGGAAATATATGGGGGATCCTCCAAACTCAGAATTTATTTATAAAAAATTGTGTATTTATTCTTACATGCTTAAACTTCAGTCACCTTCAAAGTACTCTTCATTCAATGCAATATGCCTATCAAAACAGTTTTTCCACTGCTCAAGATAATTTTTAAACTCATCAATTTTGATACTTTTTTATGCTTCTGCCATTTTTGGTTTCACCTCATTCACATTGGCAAAACATTTACTTTTGAGGATTTTTTAAACCAGGGAAACAAAAAACAGTTGTTCATGTCAAGATTGCATGAATGGCAAGGTAGGGTATGGGGGTCAGGCTGTTTTTGGTTAAAAAATGCTGAACACCCAGCACAGTGTTGGCAGGTGCACTTTTAAATCACCCATCATGCAATGGGCAAATGAGTTGAAAAAGTCGTCAGAAGAATTCACTGAAGCCGAATGCAGCCTCTCACAACAATGCCAGCTGCTACGCTGACATGGATTGGTTCCTAGAATAGTCACCTAGCAGGGGAAGCCTGTATTACAAGGGGCCAATCCTCCAGAAGATAATTCTATTTTTTGAGGGTCCCCCCTCATATATACAGTATGGTATATATGAGTATTTATTGAAAAGAAAATCCTGGAATAAGTTGACCGATGCAGTTCAAACTTGTGTTATTTAGTGGTAACTGTACCATATTTTGGGGTGTATTATTAATAAATTATTTCACTAAATTTAAAGAACAATTCATTTACTCCAAAGTTACTAAACAGTTTCTTATTTGTATGGGAAATCTCAGATTAGAGTTTTTTAACGGTTATGTCTTATAAAATATACTTTGAGTCATGTAATGTTATCATTAATCACTTATTTTTAAATATATTTTATTGATTATACTGTTACAGTTACTCCACTTTCCTCCTTTTATTCCCCTTTCCTGCACGACCCCTCCCACCCACATCGCCCCCTTAGTTCTTGTCCATAAGTCATACCTATAAGTTCTTTAGCATCTACATCTCCTACACTATTCTTAAGCTCTCCCTATTTTCTAACTACCATTTATGCTGCTTACTCCCTGTATGTTTTCCTCCATTCTCCCGCCCCTTACCTGCTGATAACCCTCCATGTGATCTCTATTTCTGTGATTCTGGTCCTGTTTTAGTAGTTTGCTTAGTTCATTTTCATCTTTGTTTTTGTTTTAGGTTTGGTTGTTGATAGTTGTGAGTTTGTTGTCATTTTACTGTTCATATTTTTTATCTTCTTCAATTTCTTAGATAAGTCCCTTTAACATTTCATATAATAAGGGCTTGATGATGATGAACTCCTTTAACTTGACTTTATCTGGTAAGCACTTTATCTGCCTTTGAATTCTAAATGATAGCTTTGCTGGATAGAGTAATCTTGGATACAGGTCCTTGCCTTTCATGACTGTGAATACATCTTTCCAGCCCCTTCTTGCCTGCAAGGTTTCTTTTGAGAAATCAGCTGATAGTCTTATGGGAACTCCTTTGTAAGTAACTGTCTCTTTTTCTCTTGCTTGCTACTTTGAGATTCTCTCCTTATCTTTAATCTTGGGTAATGTAATTATGACATGCCTTGGTATGTGCTTCCTTGGTTCCAACTTGTTTGAGACTCTCTGAGCTTCCTGGACTTCCTGGAAATCTATTTCCTTTGCCAGATTAGAGAAGTTCTCCTTCATTATTTGTTCAAATAAATTTTAAATTTCTTGCTCTTCCTCTTCTCCTTCTGGCACCCCTATGACTTGGATGTTGGAATGTTTAAAGTTGTCCCAGAAGTTCCTAAGCCTCTCCTCATTTTTTCAAATTTTTGTTTTCTTCATTCTGTTCGTTGAATGTTTATCTCTTCCTTGTAGCCCAAACCATTGATCTGAGTCCCAATTTCCTTCCCATCACTGTTGGTTCCCTGTACATTTTCCTTTATTTCACTTTTCATAGCCTTCATTTTTTCCTCTATTTTGTGACCATATTCAACCAATTCTGTGAGCATCCTGATTACCAGTGTTTTGAACTGTGCATCTGACAGGTTGGCTATCTTTTTGTTGCTTATTTGTATTTTTTCTGGAGCTTTGATCTCTTCTTTCATATGGGACATTTTTTTTTGGTCTCAGTATACCTGTTATGTAGTAAAGGGTGAAGCCTTAGGTGTTCACCAGAGCAGGGCAACTCTGCGTTGTGTCACTGTATGTGGGGGAGGGGTCCTAGAGGGAACAATGCTGCTTGTTCAGCTCTCTGCCAGCTTTCAGTTACTTCTGCTGCTACACACAAGCAAATTTGGGCCCTTCTCATGTTGATTCCCAAGTGGGTGGTTTTGTGTATGTTCTAGGACCCTGTGGGTCTCTCCAGCAAACTCACCTGCGAGGCTGGGAGTTTCTCCCACTGCAACCCCCCTCCCCCCAGGTTTTTTCATTCAGAGATTTTGAGGCTTTATTTCCCCACACTAGAACCCTGGTTTGTGCTGTCTGTGTCATTCTCCAGTTGTTCCTCTCCCAAATTATCTTCATGAAAGTGTGATACCACCCAGTCCATTAGCTACCACCTTGCCATGAGTCCTCTCTGCCTGGTTACCCATCTCCACCCCTCCTACCGGTCTGGATGAATGTTTCTTCTTTTAACTGCTTGATTGTCAGACTGCAATACAATTTGATTTTTTCTGTCAGTTCTGATTGTTCTTAGTTTTTAAATTTGTTTTTGTTGTTCTTCTGGTTGTGTGAGGAGGCACAGAGTATCTACCTATGCTTCCATCTTGGGCGGAAGTTTAATCACTATTATTTTTGAGTCTTCAGTTTATGGATGAACATTGTACCCATAAACTATGTATTCTTATTTTGCCATTGATTTTATTTTTATAATTTGCAATATTATAAACTTAATTATTAGCATTATTTGGTGATATTTATATATTTTGCTGTCTCAGACTAGTGCTGTGATATTTTTAGTTTTCCTTACTTATAAATTCTGAATGCTTAAAATTTTTTTGTGTGTGAAACAAAATTAACACACTGTTGAAATTTCTTGAAGCTAGGTTATGTATATTGAGGTTCCTTGTTATGTCATTTTGGATATATTTGAAAATTTCTATCATAGTTAAAAATACACAGATTTTTGATAAATATATAGGCCTAGATAGATTATATTTAGATAATTTGCATTACCATAAAATATTATCTATAGATATGAAATTAATTTATTTCATAGTTCTTAAAATGAGTAGTCAATTCTAGATGCTCACTTCAAATGAATAAAAGTTTTAGAGTCTACTAGATGTATGGTTGACCTGGCTTCACTAAGGAATACAAAACTGACTGAGACTCCCAAAGTGTATTAAGTACATTGTACAATTGAACAGCAAGGAATGGTTTTCCTGAGAGGATTAAGAGTAGGTTTTTCAGTGTCATTGAGAGAGGCACTGAAGAGTCAGCAGGAAATGCCCTGGCTGGTGTAGCTCAGTGGATTGAGCATGAGCCTGCCAACCAAAGGATCATGGTTCGATTCCAGTTAGGGCACATGCCTGGGTTGCAGGCCAGTTCCCAGCAGGGGATGCACGAGAGGCAACCACACATTGATATTTCTCTCCCTCTCTCCTTCCCTTCCCCTCTAAAGATAAAATAAATAAAATCTTTTTTTAAAAAAGAGTCAGTAGGAAATAAGGCATTATGTGCAAAGCAAATATACAAAAGTGGGGGAAATTTTTAAAAGCTGTTTATAGAATATGGAATGACCAAATTTGGATTTGGTGGAGCATTGGTAAATAAGCTAAAAATAAAATAAATTTTTGGCCATGTTCTGTTGAATACTAAAGGTTTCTAGCAGAAGCTGTTATGATTCCACTTTCTGTTTAGAAGTGGCAACGTACTGTTGTAATGTAGTATAGATGGAATTAAGAGAGATAAGTCAGGATCAAGGTAAATCAAGAACAAGGCTCTTGTAATAATTCAAATGAAAATGTAGGGACCCAACCTGAGTTCCAGTGATGAAAAGAAGAATAGGGCTTGATGGCAAGGGAGACAATGTGAAGCTGATATGCATTGTACATGTAGGCGGCATCAATCTGATGGGGAGATGTGACTTGAACCTTTTCACTATGAGAAAGGGTACTGTACTGTCAGAAATAAGGAGCTGGGCACAGATGAAAAGCTAATTTTAGAGCAAAGATACATTCATCTGAGGTTGATGCTGAGGATAGAGTGTTGAGCAAAACAAATAAAATGTCCCATCCAGTAAAGCTTGGTGTTTTGTGGGAAGGGTAAAGAATATAAGCAACCAACTTAGTAAACAAGCTAATTTAAGATGATGAGAGGTGATAAGAAGACATCAATTACAATGATGTGTTCATGGAGAGAAACATCAAGAGACTGAGATTGGGTGGTCAAGAGTCTCTCTTTGTCCAGGAGACAGATTGTACTAAAACCTAAATAGCAAAAGAACAGGGAAGATCTTTCCTAGAGGAATGAAGAGCAAGTGCAAATGCCTGAGGGTGGGACTGAATTTGGTGTAAAGACACAAATACCAGTCCATCTGCTTGAGAATGATGAGGAAAGGTCAGGAGGGTAGAAAATGAGACCTAGAGAGTGGTCAGTAGCAATCAGATCAGCTGGGTCCTTGTTGGCCTTGGTAAAGATCTGATTGCATTCCCGGTCAATGCAAAGACAGTGAGGGTTTTGAGAAGCAGGGAGTGGAGTGGAAGGTTGTGCATGTGATGTGATCTGGTAATTGAATTAATGTTGTGGCTGAGATGCCCAAGGGAGAGACGAAAGGAGAGAACCTTGGTAAGTGTCTAACTCTATTCAAGCAGTGAAAGTGAAAGAGAAAGAGAAAGGTCGAAGAGGTGAGATGAGGAGCAATCTAGTGCTAATGGACATACCCCAAGAGAGGAAGAAGTTTCAAAAAGGAGGGTGGAGCATTGAAGTCAAGTGTCAAATGAGGCCAAGAGGTTGAAGAGGCACTGCAATCAGATGTATCATATTGTTTCCCACTCACAAAATGTTTTAAATTCAACTTTGATTACTTACTGAGGAAATATACTTAGTCCAAGGCTGTGTACACTTATGATACATGGCATTAACACATACATAGAAGATAGCAGTAAATTGTTTTTTTTTAATGTGGGAGCCAGTTTGGTACTTAAAAACACTAAAGGGCCAGCTTTTCAATATGTGTTTTTATTGTATTTTGTACAAAGATTTCCTCATAATTTCTATTGATAGGGTAATTCCTATAGACTTCTATCATACAGAACTTTAGGAATAGCAATTCAAATGGAAAGGACAAAAAAACATACTGAAATCCTTGCCAGACACTGTGCAGTAATGCACAAATGAGTAAGATAAACATTGATTTTAATGCTGTGAACTTGTCTGCTAGTGGGGAAGAAATATAAACAAGAAGAAGAATAGAGAGTAATGAAATGTGATAGCAAGAGCTTACGCCCAAGATTTGGAGAAGGAAGCCTTTAGAAGAAGAGGTATCTGATGTTTGAAGCATGAGCAGGAGTTAACGAACAGGACGGCAATGAAGTTGTGGGAAGTACGATGGCGCTCTTACGTGTCGGCTTGGCTAGGCCACTGTTTCTTGTAATTCATTCAAACACTGATTTAAGCCTTTTAACTTATTAAATGAGGCCCACCCAGATTATCTAGGATAATCTCTCTTACTTAAGGAAGCTAATTATGGACTTAATCACATCCACAAAATGCCTGCACAGCAACACCTAGATTAGTGTTTGAATAACCAAGGAGTGTATTCCTGGCCAAGTTTACACATAAAACTGACCATCACAGAGAGTTTCCCGGGAAAGAGATCAGCATGTGTCATGTGAATATATCATCATACTGAACTTGCAAATACTTATGAGAGTTACCCCTAAATTTATGTTTTCTTATCTATCAATAATTGTTTAATTTTTATAATTTCATTCTGAATGATCTTGTTGTATTCTTCACATTCCTGAAGTTCATAATAAGAGTTAATGATTTATAGCTCTAACCATTAACAAAGAGCAAGAAAAACTTTTTCTTAGTTCATTAGGTAGGTCTCTACAATTGTTAACAAACCTTACCAACATTCTAAAATTAAGAACTTTAAAGTGAAAGTCAGGTACTAATGAATCACAAACATCTTCTTTTATAATCAGACTAATATACCAATTTTTATTATAAATGTAGATCATCATAAACTTAATATCTTTTATTTCATTTTCTTTTTCATAAGATAAAGAGTTCATTGAGAGATAAAGTGCAGCTTCAACTATACAGTGAGAACAGTTTTGGCATATAGAAGGTGATCAACAAATTATTTGTTTTTGAAGAAAATGTGAGAAACATAGTATACTATTTTAGTTCCAAGTCACAGTCCACAGAGATAAGAAAGACAGGGCAAGGGAAAATAAGAGGAAAATGAATTGCAATGAGGTAGAACGAAATGAATGCTGTATAGCTACAAGCAGCATGGCCTGCAAACACAAGTTTTAATGGAAACATCATGTAAGGTGTTTTGGTTCCAGTGTAATCGATTTGGAAAGGTTTAATTTAGAGAAGAAACCTAAAGTGGTTATTCTAGACTGATGCAATAGTTTGCACATGGGGTTAATTGTCTTAATGTGAATAAAACAAAAAACACATTAAAATAGAAATCATTAATAATGTAGCATTTGAAAAAAATAATGTAGCACTTGAAAAACCAGGTTCAAACAGAAGGTAAAATTTCCCTCTAAAGTCCTCCAATTCTTCCCCCCGTAAGTAATTGCTGTCAGTATTTTGTGTGTGTCTGCTTCTATACTTTACATTAAACTTCTTGTGACTTTGATATAGCCAACTACACACACACACACACACACACACACACACACACCCTTCCTTCCATTCTTAACAAGTGGCATCATTCTATACACATTGGCTAAGAACTTGCTTTATTTCCATAGTAAATAATGGTTGTCCTTCCATCCTGGCCAGTGTGGTTCAGATTTTTTCAGCATCATCCCATAAACCAAACTGTCATGGATTCAATTCCCAGTCAGGACACGTGCCCAGGCTGAGTTCAGTCCCAGGTTGGGGCATGAACTGGAGGGAACCAATTGATGTTTCTGACATCGATGTTTCTCGCCCTCTCTCTTTCTCCCTCCCTTCCCTTCTCTCTAAAATCAATTAACTTGTTCTCGGGTGAGGACAAAAAAAAATAATAATAATATGATAGCCCTTCTGGTTTTATACATAAAATTTGGCTTTCTTATTTTTATTGATGAAACAGTATTCTCTTAGGAGTATGTGTCAGAAATAATTATCTAACTATTCCTCAATTGACTTTTAGTTGTTCTCAGTCTCATTCACATAGTTAATTCCAACTACCTTCTGTTATTACACAGCACTTATTTTTTAGTAAACAAAGTGATAGTGAACACCTTTGTATGTGTGCATGTGTGTACATGTGTGTCTGTGTCATTATGTCTATAACATGGATCCCAAGAAGTTGGAGGTATACAGAGATTTAGTTTTTATTTATATTGTCAAATTTTCTCTACTATAATACCAATTTACACCACAACCAGCATATGCAAATTAACATTTCCTTAAGCTTCATCAATCATTCAACATTTTTGAGCTAATCTGAGAGAAAAAAATAAATTCACCATCTTGCTTTATATTGTATGTATTAAATTATCTGAAGAAAGGAGTAAATAAAGGCTTGAAAACTTTTTCTAAGAGCACAATGTAGACTGTATGGCAGAGGCAGAGACTGTAGGCAGGAAAATGCATATGGGAATTTTATGTAGTAAAAGTCAGAGGTCATAAACTTAAACTGGAGCTGAAGGAGGTACCTCTGTTTCATAGTTAAGTGCATGTCAACTCACATGTTGACTTCACATCACTATTAATAATGTATGGACATGATTTGAAAAGTATATCTTTAAAAGCTGAAAAGTTTTCTCTTTTGGAGTTGGAAATCATTCAGTACCTCAAATGGCACAATACATTTAAGGCACTATATATTCGGCTACTTAAGTTTAAATGATGGATCCATTAATATGTAGCTTGAAATATAGACCATAGCCTTTGCCTTCCAAAGGATATTTTAATCAAGATATTAAAAATAAGCTGGAGTCTCATTCAAATAGTTAATATCAGCTGCCTTTTGTTGTAATACATCATGCATTATCTCTCTTATGGATGGGCAGCAAAATGCAGATAAAATTAGCTTTGCAGTCATTCATTCTAAATTGCTCTCGAATCATTAGGAAGTAAATTCCATTTCAGAAAAATATGCTTCAGGTCTCAGACAAAGAGATAGTAGTCCTATATTTTATGATGTAAGCAATAATAGTTTGTCTTATGATTCAGAAGAATAGAAACTTATGTATTAAGTTAATGAAAATTAAGACTTGATATATAGCAATAAAACCAGCAACCTAAAGCTTCCTAGATTGATGTTCATAGCATAATATTTTCCTGTCAAGAATTAGGTGGAATGAAAGTCTATAAAAATAATACATGGTACAAAGCTTTCTCTTCTTGTATGTAAATTAAAAAAAAAACAAATGTCTGTATGAGATGACAGAGAAAAGAAATGCTGAGATTTGCCTGATATCTAGATAAAAATGGCAATATTATTATTTAGTAATGGTGGAAAATAGAAAATTAAGTTATGTATTAGAGTAAAATGGTGAATAATGTTATATCTAAATTAAAAAAGCAATCACAGCTGGAAGTTAATACTGAATTCAATGTACAAAACAAAACCAACTCAGGAACTTTATTTTGTTAATTTGAAAGAACTTCATGTGGAAAACTTGTTCAAAATGTAATGAAATCAATCATTTCAATCATTTTGTCCAAATAGCATAATGCAATCAATACCCACACCTGGGGTGTGGCTGTATAAAACAGGACACTTTGGAACAGCTGTGGCGTGTTACCGGAAATGGGTTCAAAGTCTGATGTTGCTGTTTACAACCCTGTTGCTGTTTATTATCACCCTGAAGACTTCAGGAGATTTAGATTTTTTTATTAAGAAATAAAGTGGTAAGAGAATGCACTCAGTGAGCCCTCTACCAAAAAATTAAGTTGTTCTTTTATAGCCTCCAGTTTTTTCAGTGTGACCTCCAGTTTTTTCTTTAATAGAATCAGAAAGTAGGTTTATTTGCATAGTTGGTTTATTTATTTGAATTGCATGCTACTATACCAGCTCAGAAAAGAACCTCTGACCTTATTATCCCATGTATTAAACAGTCCCCTAGTGGCCTGAAAGACTTGCCCTCACCGTGGCAGGGATTGACTTGTTTGGATCAAGCCGGGGATGAGCACTGGTGTATGTCCAAAAGAAAAGCTACAAGCCAATAAAACCAACACTTTCACTTGCATGCCATTGCAAACACACATGCTTGAAGAATCGATTAGAGCCTCAGTTTCATAGTTTGAAAAGCCATGTCTTCTTCTAGAAAACATCTATCACCATAAAAAGCTGGGAAATACCAAATGCATTACAAAATGAATATTCACTAATAAAGATGTGATTTCATCTTTCAGGCTCTCCATGAAGCGCAATGGTCAGTTCCCTGACATTTGCAGACAGGGCTAGCTTCCTGGCTGTGGGACTGGTCCTGTTACACAGAACCTGCACTTGGTTTAATGCTCTGCTACCACCATCCCTGAATTCCTAATCCATTTTTAACAAGGATTCCCGGATTTTCATTCTGCACTAGGCCACCCAAATTTTGTAGCCAGTCCAGTTTGTAGATACTATTGTTATAACACATTTTTTTTTTGTAGCTGCATTTCAGGCATTCTAAACTCTAAAAGACCTTGTGACTCTTTTAGGAATGATCAAAGTTGCCATTATAATGTTTGTGCTTCTGTAAGATTTTTATTGGCTTCCCATAATGCACCTGGCACTATGCTAGACTTGTGGAAAGTAAAAATGAAAACAACATAGTCCCTGCCTTCAAAGGGCATTTATTCTAGTGTTAAGCATTTGTTGTTATAATTCCTGGCTTTTGAAAATTGGGAATAGTTACATAAAACCGGTTGCAAAACTGAAAATTAGGATTCTTCTACATTTGTGTGAGGCAAATGCTAGTGCAGAGGAACTAAATGTCATGAAGAGCTATTTGTAGATGATTCCTTCTTTCTTGCTAAATAGACATGGTATTTGGAGGGGATCACTTTTTCATTATAAATACAGATAGATATAACCATCCTGGATATTTAAAGACTCAGAAGATTTCCTTTGTACTTTTGGTTGAAGAGAATTGGCTTGCTTGTTTGATTTTTAAAACTCACTCTAGGAAAATATCCAGGTGACATTTCAGAAAACGACCATTTCTAAAATATCATTATATTTGACAATTAATGTCAACCCAGCATTTTTGTCTGGAGCAAGGAAAGTGTTCCCTTAGCATGCTTAGCTGGTGGTGGTTCAGCTGTTATCTGGGCTGATTTCCATGGCTGGGCAGGGTGCCTCAGCTCACGGTTACAAAATGGAGGGAGGAGTGAGGAATCTCACAACAGTCTATTTGCATTTTGTTATATCTACCCCACTATACATATCTTATAACACAGGGTTTTAAAAATTATCTTCCTAAAATGTCTTCCCCAATACCTAAATTGAGTAGTAGAAATGGTGTGCCATACTGTCCAATGTGAATTCATCTAGACACGCAGGTGTGTCCAAACTTTTGGTGTCTCTGGGCCACACTGGAAGAAGAGTTGTCTTAGGCCACACATTAAATACATTGCAACATGTAATCACAAAAACATCTAATTATGTTTTAAATATATTTACAATTTTGTGTTGGACTGTATTCATAGCCATCCTGGGCCACCTGTGGCCTGTGGCCTGCGGGTTAGGGTAGGACACCTCTGATAGAGCATAGACTTAAATACACTGCATGTATACTATGAGAAATATTAATAAACTGATATGCTGTGGTAAATTAAGGCATTTCTCTAGGTAAAATTTAGGACATGGGTTCATGCAGAGTAGAATGATATATAGAAGAAACTGGATTTATGACATGATGAAAACATTTAAAATGATAGAGATAACTCCTTAATAACTTGCATATTAAATGTTATTAAACAAACATCTTGAAAAATCAACACTATATGAAGCCTCAAATCAAGACATAGAATTATTTCTCTTTATTTGTAGTAACCCTCTTGTCATTTTATAAAATTGTATATTGTTGAATTACAGTTGTCCCCATTCTTCCCCATTGCTCTCACCTGCCCCACCCCCCTAAACATTCAATCCTCCCCTGCATTGTCCTTGTGCATGGGTCTTTTTTCTTGTTCTTTGACTTGACCCCTTTTTTCCCTCATTATCTTCCTTCCCTCTTCTCTCTGGTCACTGTCAGTTTGTTCATTATTTTCACGTCTCTGGTTCTATTTTGCTCACTTGTTTGTTTTGTTGATTAGGTTCCACTGATAGGTGAGAGCATATGGTATTTGTGCCTGGCTTATTTCACTGAGCATAATACTCCCCAGGTACATCATACTATCACAAAGAGTAGGAGCTCCTTCTTTCTTTCTGCTGCATAGTATTCCTTTGTGTAAATGTACCACAATGTTTCAATCCATTCATTCACTGATGGACATTTAGGTTGCTTCCATGTCTTGGCTATTGTAAATTGTGCTGCTATGAACATTGGGGTGCATAGATTCTTTTGGATTGGTGTTTCAATGTTCTTAAGATATAATCCCAGCAGTGGAATTGCTGGGTCAAATGACAGTTTAATTTTTGTTTTCTGAGGAAATTCTATACTGTTTTCCACAGTGGCTGTACCAGTCTACATTCCCACCAACAGCGCACTAGGGTTCCCTTTTCTGCACATCCTCTCCAACACTTGTTGTTTGTTGATTTGGTTGTGATGGCCATTCTGACTGGTGTGAAGTGGTATCTCATTGTGGTTTCTTTTTTTCTTTTTTCTTTTGTTTGTTTGCTTGCTTGCTTATTTATTTATTTATTTATATCCCCATTATGATCCCAATCTCCTCCAATAATTTAAACACGTTTAATATATTATTTTTATGAAGATGCACTTAAAATGCATATTATTTGGTTCACATGTATTTGTAATTTATGTAAATGGTGTGTTCAATATTTCATTATGTTTTTAACACATAATATTGTGTTTTCAATGTTATTTTATTAGGCTACTTCCAAAATCAAATAAAAACATTAGAAGGAAAGAAAAATAGTTTCCCATTTTTCATATCAATGTAAATGTAGAACTCCAAAATAAAATATTGGTTCCAGTAGGACATTAAAAAAGTGAAACATGATATAGTGGAATTGATCCCAAAATTCTTTTAGTGTAATTCACCACATTTTTCTTTTATTTATTTTTAAATATATTTTATTGATTATACTATTACAGTTGTCCCATTTTCCTCCTTCACTTTCCTCCACCCTGCACACCCCCTTCCACCCACATTCCCCCCTTTAGTTCATGTCCATGTTTTATACATGGCTTCTACATTTCCCACACTATTCTTACCCTCCCCCTGTCTATTTTGTACCTACCATCTATGCTACTTATTCTCTATACCTTTTTCCCCCTCTTCCCCTCCCACTCCTATGCTAATAACCCTCCATGTGATCTCCATTTCTGTGGTTCTGTTCCTGTTCTAGTTGTTTGCTTAGTTTGTTTTTGTTTTTGTTTTAGGTGTGGTTGTCAATAATTGTGAGTTTGCTGTCATTTTACTGTAAATATTTTTATCTTCTTTTTCTTAGAGAAATCCCTTTAACATTTCATATAATAAGGGCTTGGTGATGATGAGCTCCTTTAATTTGACCTTATCTGAGAAGCACTTTATCTGCCCTTCCATTCTAGATGAAAGCTTGTCTATTGCCATACCACCCTGAATGCGCCCAATCTTGACTTGTGGTTTCAATTTGCCTCTTTCTGATGGCTAGTGATGCTAAGCTTCCTTTCATGTCCCTGGGCCCTCTATGTGTCCTCCTTGGAAAAGTGTCTGTTCAGGTCCTTTGCTCATTTTTAAATTGGATTGTTTGTCTTCCTGGAGTGGAACCATGTGAGTTCTTTATATATTTTGGAGACCAAACTCTTGTCCTAGGTATCATTGGCAAACATATGTTCCCATACAGTTGGTTCTCTTTCCATTTTGCTGATGTTTTCTTTAGTCATGCACAAGCTTTTTATTTTGATGATGTTCCATTTGTTTATTCTTTCCTTTATGTCCCTTGCTCTAGGGGACATATAGGTGAAAATATTGCTATGTGGAATATCTGGAACTTTCTTGTCTATGTTCTCCTCTAGGACTTTTATGGTGTTACAACTTATATTTAAGTCTTTTATCCATTTTGATTTTATTTTTCTGTATGGTGCAAGTTAGGGGTCGAGTTTCACTTTTTTTGCATTTTTCATTTTAGCTGTCCAGATCTCCCAATACCATTTGTTGAAGAGGTTATTTTTACTCCATTTTATTCTCCTGCTCCTTTTGTCAAATGTTAATTGACCATAGAGACATGGGTTTATTTCTGGGCTCTCTATTCTGCTCCATTGATATAGATATCTGTTCTTATGCCAGTACCAGGCTGTTTTGACTTGTAGTGACCCTCTTGTCTTAAAATCCCAAATTATACACAGATAGTTTGTCCGTACATTTTTAGATATCTTATTAAATCATTACCATTTTTCCAGCATCTAACAGAACCCCCTTTGAATTAAAAATATATATGTGACTTTCTCAGCTTCCATTAGGCTTTCCAGTGGTTCACAATAAAATAATCAGAAGAAAGAAATAAATGCTTCAGCAAGGCAGGGTAATCAATGTTTGGTGTCTTTCTATCTTTCTGTAGGATGTGAATATATATGTATTATTGTTACATTGTTTCATAAGATAAGGAAATGTACAATCATCTGATGCCTTGCAGTCATTCCGTCTAAAGGAACAGGTCTTACCTTCTAAATCAATGACTTGGAAGGCTTTTCATATTTTGCATACCTAAATGAACATATTGATATGAAAGGCATACATAAGTCTTGTGTGTATGAATATACACCAGTGGTAAAAATAAAGGGTCTAATTGAACCTCTGCTTTCATTAATAATAACATTTTACAGTATTTGTACCTGATATTTTTGAAGCTTTGTTAATTATCAGTACTGGTTATCATTACATATCACAGAAAGCGCATAAAAGACAGAACAAGCAAAAATTGAATAATGCCTTCAACACATCACCTCTGTGCTGATGAATCTACTACATCAGCTCCCCATCTCTTTGCCTTTCTGAATGATTGTTTCTTTAAGCAGTTTCAAGTATTCTTGAGTATTGACTAAGGAAGCTAAAATTGATGCAAAGTTTTCCTGTAGTAACCTGATAATTTTTTAAAGATTATATTTATTTATTTTTAGAGAGAGGGAAAGAGAAGGAGAAAGAGAGAGAGAGAAACATTAATTTGTGGTTGCCTCTCAGATGGCCCCCACACTGGGGACCTGGGCCACAACCCAGCCATGTGCCCTGACTGGGAATCGAACTGGCAACCCTTTGGTTCTCAGCCCGCGATCAATTCACTGAGCTACACCAGCCAGGGCATAACCTGATAATTTTGGTCCTACTGTTTAACAATAGAAAAACCAGAAATGATGCTCTACCTAAAGAAAGGAAATTTAAAAACTACAGTGAGAAAGCTAGCTATAGGAAACATCATTTACACCCAGCGTCAAGAGTTTATAAATGTGGAGAACTTTGAAAGCTATTTTTGTCTGTGATGCAAATGAAGCCAATTTTTACTGCAAAACAAATTGGCAAATACCTGATGTCATCACTGTTTGACAGCTATGCTATTACCTACATGAAAAAGTCCAAGGCCAGGGTCCTTGCTGGGCAAATATCCACGTAACCAATGGCTGTCTCCCAAAACAGGGCAACAGGTGAAAGAGTGATTAAATGAGTTTCGGGTTATCATCTGACCAACCATTGTTAACTACCGATACCATAGCCTCTATTTGCTACCGAATATATGTATTTAAATGTGTGTCATATAAATATATATACACACACACATATGTATACTTTTAAAGAACTTATAAACACTTTTAATTTTGACCTTAGAATTTTAAGTTTACCTATTAACTTAGGGTGCTTAATCAACTTAGGAAATTAACAATAATTTTATTCTCCTGTTTCTCATAGGAAGAGATTTATCAGTCTTAACTTATTTATAGTGTATTGGAAGACAAAACAATTTTTAACTTGACTTTTGTGCAATATAATAGGATTTTTAAAAGACTTATTATTTTCTATTTTTTATTTAAAATTGTGCATAACCAAAGTTAAAAGAAAACCTACCTTATAGTGTGTAAATATCTCAACTGATTTTTAGAATTTGTTTATCCATCAGTATTGGAACAGCAAGGTGACAACAATATACCTGATAAATTTCAGTGATGTAAAAAATGACACTATTTTTCTCTATGATAGTATTTAGTACTATTATATTGAGAATAGGTTTTACTACTCATATAATATAACACATATAATACTTGACACGTAGTTTCAAAATAAGATCAAACAGCATTATTAGATTCTAGCTCTACTATGCCTCTACTGTTGCCTGGTTTTTGTATGACTATATTTCCAGTATTTAGCATAATTCATAACTCAATACATATTTTTGGTTGAATGAATGAATATTTCATGCAGTGGCATTTTTTTTTAAATAATGATATATTTGACCCTTAATTCATGTTTCTAATATTCATTCTCAGCTCCTTGCAAAGATTTACCCGTGAACCTTTTATTTTTCAAACAAATTTTTCTTATACAGTTGCTGTTGCCTTTGCCAGCTCCCAGGGATAATATGTGTAGTGGGAGGTGCAGTGCTCTCTCTGGAAGATCAGTTTTTGTGGAAGATAAACCTGGTTCTTATGCAGTTCTGCTATTTTCTGCCTGTGTGCTCAGGGCTAGATATTTATTCTCCCTGATGTTGAATTTTGCCACGCATAAAAATGAGAATAATAATCTAAATAATTAAGCATCCAGTCAATACACCTAACATACTGTCTTTCTAGCACATAGCAGTCAATCAAATTGCTTAACTAGGTAATGAGATTATTTTTAAATGAGTAGCAAGTAAAAGGCAAATGTTTATCATGTTTTCAATGATTCCTACTTTCTTCTTGTTTACCAGATGACGACTTTTTTCATGAACTGCCAGAAACTTTTCCATCTGATCCACCTGAGCCTCTGCCACATTTCCTTATCGAGCCTGAAGAAGCTTATATCGTGAAGAATAAGCCTGTTAACCTGTATTGTAAAGCCAGCCCTGCCACCCAGATCTACTTCAAGTGCAACAGTGAATGGGTTCATCAGAAGGACCACGTAGTAGATGAGAGAGTAGATGAAACATCTGGTAAGTTTTTCTTTGCATTTGGACTGCTACTTAGGATTCACTTATTTTAGCATTTTGTCACACTGTCCTTTAAAGAAGTACGATTGAAAATGGAGTTATTATCCTTTGGCAAAAGATTTTGAATCAGTTTGGTTAATATTTGGTGATCTCCCCCCACACATTGCAAAGTAAAATGAGATACATAAATCTTGACTTGATTCCTATTGGACGACATGGAACTGAAACATGGTTCATGCTAAGACGATAAATAGTGAGCATTAATAGACTGAATAAATAGCAAATGCCCTAGTGAAAATGCACTTGGACTTGACTTCTCTGTCAAGTCTGGTGTCAGGTCTAATCATCCTGAGAATGGGGAACATATTCAATTAAGGATAAATTGTACATGTTTGCATGATTCTCCAAAGTTAATTCACATGTATAATTTCTCCTTATACTTTTTAAAAAATCTGTAAATGTTATAGATTCAAAGTATCCTGTATCCTTAGCTTACATCTAAAAGAACCTAATTAAATAACTTAGCTAAAGCTAAATTGGGGGTGATTGAGAATAGTGACAGTGTGGGATCCAGGGAGAGGAGAAAGGGCGAGTGCAGCTACCATCTGTCTGGGTGCATCTTGATCAGAGCGTCTTTGCCCCAGCCATGGTTAAAACGACTAACCTTACTGCTCTGTAAGTATCATCCTTACCAGCAACATTAAAGCATAGAGAGTATGAAGGAGATTTTAATAACCTGCAAAATTTCATTTGGCTATAACGGGAACTTTCCTGATAGCAATTATTTACTCCGCAGTGGGTAACTTAAGATGGTTGTGAAATCACCTAGAGTTGTTTTAAATTGGAAAGATGTATATTTTTCTACAGTACTTTATGTGTTTTTGATTTCCATTAGGGAAAATAGCAACTTGAACTCTCAAATCCCTTCCAGATCTATTATTTGGTAATATAAAGACATATATTTTAAATATTAAGACTTCACTGATCAACATTTCCAAGCTAAATAGTGACATATATGGAAAAAGGGGAAGCACTTCAATACTCTATCTTCATTTTCATTCTTAAATATCTCCACATAGCAAAGTGAATGCATGTTTTCAAAATTAAAATTGTAATTAATTCCTATCTGCATCCAAAGGTGGAATTAATTAAGGGAGAGCAAAGACCAGCACTTGAGAGAGGGCTGCGTTCAATGTCTCCAACAACATAAAGAACACACTGAGGTGATGGGCCCTTCAGAAACAGAATAGGCTGTGGGAGGGCTGACAGGGTGCATCTCTCTAAAAAGCATGTGAGGCATGTATTTCTACAACAAAAATGGTTGGAGAGACTCAGGTGGCAGCTCTACCTAATTGTCACTTTGTGAATCAGTATGCTCCCTGCATGCAAGCTGATAGCTGGGGAAATGGCTGGGTGTTCCACCATATGGTGGCTGACTTTAGGGGATTGTCCCACCTCTTGATCTAATTACTCAGCAAATAACTTCTCCAGATGTCTTCAAAACCTCAGCTGAATTGAATTTTATTTGCTTTAGCTCATTTATTTGAAGGTTTCAAACACAAAAGTTTTAATGGTAAGAAGAAAAAAAGAGAAATCGTAAAAGCTAAAATGAGAGTCACAAACATATTTAGGCTTGCCTTTACTAAATTAATGAAACTGCATATGAAGGAAGATTAGGAATAGGAGCAAAACTGTCCTGATATTGAGGATCTTGACAGCTTCTTGCTTTGTTAGTTTAGTGTGTGTGTGTATAACATTGTATATATTTCATATTCTGTAAAACATTGTACTTTTTATTATTTCCACATAAAATTAATTACTTAATATCACATACTCCAATGTTTAAAAATACCTTTTAAAGCAACTGTCAATGAAAATATATGGCATGTTTCCATTCAAATTCAGAATAGGATAGATGAGAGCAGGAAAGATGCGGCAGCTCCAATACTTGCACATTCCCCCTAAGACTCATGGATGGAATAGAATAGAATGTACCTTTTTGTTGCCTTTCATTGTCATTCAGAACTTTACAAGAAAGCCAGCATCCAGATGATGTATTACCTTTAAAGTTAAAAAAAGGTCAAAGATGTCCACAGACATGATTATTATTTGTTATTGTTCTCATCATACTAGCCAGCACAGTTATAAAAGACAAATAATTAAAATAGATAAAAACTGTAAAGGAAGTAAAAATGATCATTTTTGACAAGTAGTATAAGTTTTGTATATATGGAAAACTGCATTTTCAAGGGAAAAATCTGAAAAAAATCAAGAGAATCCAGAAAAATGGCATATAAAAGATTCACATATGCTGTTAACTTTCTAAGTACAGATAGCCAATTCAAATTATAATAGAATAAAAGATACTATTTGAAGAAACCATGTAAAATAAAATATGTAGTCATAAAGGTAACAGGAATTTGTAGAAATTTACAAAGAAAAATGTTAAATTTTACTCAGAGACAAAAAAATACATTGACTTAAATAAGTGGAAAGATATATCTTATTTTTGAATAGAAAAACTGTACTTTTTAAATGTTTGTTGTTTATAAACGAATATGTAAGTTCACCAACACTGTGTGAAAAATAATTTGTGAAAAAAGCTGATGGAATTCTGAAATAGTGGCATAGTAAGGGAGACCTGGCTCTTTATAAACACATTATAAAATTAAGCAAATTAAAAGAGTTTGATCTTAGCAGAGGATAAAACGTACAGATTAGGACATTAGAATAAAGACCGGGAAATGGTCAAACATTTAAGGCATTTTATAATGTGAAAAGATGATTTTCAATGCACAAGGTAGGCAGTTGAAAAAAGTAATGAATGAATAAATAAAGTTTGGATTCCATCTCATTTATTTTAAATAAAATAAATGCTAGATGTCAGGGTTTAATTGTCATCATCATTATCATCATCAGCATCATCATTGGGAGCAAAATTTGTCGGTTGGTTGGTTGGCTGGTTGGTTTCAGTGGTAGACCATTAAAAAGCCTTTTTAATGAAGACAGAATTGAGAAGCTTATAAGAAAGCATTATTAAATTTGAATATCCAAAACAAGAAAACAACAAAGCCAAGCTATGGACTCTAACCTTGGGGGGAATAAAAACCTAAAACAACCAAAAATACCTGATTATATCTGTAGGCATATATTAATCAAGGGCTAATTTAATGAATGTATAGCTATCTCTTTTTTATTATTTCATTGACTTTTGGGGAGACATTGCTCAATAAAATTATATAGATTTCAGTTGTACAATTTTTTAAAGATTTTATTTATTTATTTTCATAAAGAGGGGAAGAGAGGGAGAGAAACATGGATCAGTTGCCTCTCACACACTCCCAACCAGGACCTGGCCCCCAATCCAGGCATGTGGCATGACCAGGAATCAAACTTGTGACCTTTTGCTTTCTAGGCTGATGTTTAACCCACTGAGCCAAACTGGTCAGGGTTCAGGTGTGCAACTTTGTAACAAACACATCATCTGTACATTGTATTGTGTGTTCACCACCCCAAGTCAAGTCTCTTTCCATCAGCAGGAGATACAGGGGAAAATGCAAGTGATTAATAAGCACCTAAGGAAATGTCCAGATCAAAACAGGTGTTAGTATACAATGCCAAAAAGGAGTGGGATGGGGAAAAGCCATACTTTGTTGATGAGACTGCAAACTGCTACATTCTTTTTGAAGGACAATTTGAAAATACCTGTCGATATTTAAATATGTATAGTCTTTCTTCACTAATTGCAAAGTTAGGCTATCCAAAAATAAAATTCCAAATGAGCACGAAGATTGCACACAAGGCTACTCAGTGTGCCCTTGTTGAAGTAGTTTATCAAGGACTGTTCATTCATTAGTTGGGATACTGTGATGCTATTTAAAGCAATGAGGTTACTCTACACGCGAAGCTGTAGAAAAATCTCTACAGATAGAATTTTAAGTGAAAACCAAAGTGCAGAATACTACATGTAATAAATCCTCATTATGTAAAGAAAGAGGATGCATGTATATTTGTCAATGCATAGGAATTTTCTGGAGAAATATACAAGTAGTTGGCAGCTCAGAATCTGAGGTTATAGAATTATTTCATTCTTCTATTTTTTTCAATCCTGTGATTGTGTTATTTTTATAATAAATAATAAAACCTGAAAAGTGTCCAAAGCTCTTTATTGCACCTTTTTGCTTGCTATCATAAGTTTCCAATCTGTACAGTATTGGGTAGAAATTTGTAGGTCTCTAATTTTAGAGCTCGTTTCTTTCTTGTGAAATCAGAAACATTGTGAATGGTATTGAAATTGAACTGCTTGTTTTTTTGTTTGTTTTCTCCTCCAAAGCTGCATACCTAGACACACTTACAACTCTGACCCTCAACGCTTCACTTAAAACAGTCTGTTTATAGTCTTATTGGGGTAGAATGGTTCCTAGCTTTGAAAATATTAGAATATATTAAGTATTGAAATATATTACAAATTAGAGAAATTTTCTTGGCATGTAAAAAATCAAATTCGTTCTCAGATAATAGGACAGAAAGAAGTCATTGCAAAGAAGTTAATTTTTACAGATACCTCCACCTTAGAATAATGATATTGGAGGCATGTTTAATGGCAATCAGCTACATTGCCTGGAAACTGAGAATAATCAACTGCATTCAATTAAATCTTCATCAAAGGTAACTTCATGTTGAAAAACTATAAAACAATAAACTGAAGAAAAGAATAAAAGTTTTCCAACTTACAAAATTCTTCCTTTTAATAAGGAAGGCATTATTAAATAGACTTTCTTGCTCTGAAGTATGAAGCAAACAATTATTTGTACTCACTGAGCAAAACTACTACTGATCATAAAATATACTGATTAAAGATCATTGATTACTGGTATTGTTTGCCTTGCCATCACTTAAACCACATTTGCATTTTTGCAAATATGTAATATAAGAAACAGAAAAGTGAAAAGCAGTTTATATTAGATGATTTAGAAATTTTCAATATTCAAAAGCTTGTGATTTAGTAATATAGTAAGTAATAAATACCTATAATCCTTCAGAATTCCTTTGAAATCTAGATGTGTTCAAAAATTTAAGGTTACATTTTTAAGAAAGACTCAGACTTGGCTGTTTGTTTTCTATTTACCTGAAGTCTTTTCAACCTTGTTTCCATGGTTGAAACATGGAAAAACATTCCATGTTTCCAACACTCATCATCAAAAAGCAAATATTCCCTCTCTATGAAAAAGCAGGGAAGTTTAAAGGCCCTGGCCAGGTCGCTCAGTTGCTTAGAGTGGTGTCCCGATACTTCAAGGTTGTGGGTTCAATCCCTTGTCAGAATACATACAAGGATCAATCAATGAACACATAAATAAGTAGAAAAACAAATTGATGCATCTCTCTCTATGTCATTCCCAAAAGAAATTTCAATAATCTCCAAGATCTTCCCTTTTCATATCACATTAGCAGAAAGAATATTATCAATAGGACCAGCACAACAAAAAATAAAAAGAGTTTCAAGCTTTGTGAGGTCTGTCCAGAAAAAGTCCAAATATTGTTAGCACAAGGAGAATGGTTTGTGTGACATCAGTGTAACCTGGCAGCCAAGGGGAATGGACTGGAATACGCATGCTAGAGAAATGAGGACTTTACTGTGGGGGTGGTAGACATCATTGAGTGAGCATGTGTACTGTGTAGCCATCACATTCAAAATGACTGAGCAAGTAGAGCAACAAATCTACATCAGATTTCGTGTTAAGCTTAAACATTCTTTTGTGGAGACCATTTGGATGATTCAGAAGGCTGCAGCTATGGGTAACTGGTGATTGGCAGCTTCTTTGCAACAATGTGCCCACTCATATATCAAGTCCATGCAGAGTTTGTTGGCAAAACATCAAATTACCCAGATGACTCAGCCCTCCTTTAGCCCAGATTTGGTGCCCTGTGACTTCTGAATTTTCCCAAAACTAAAATCACCTTTGAAAGGGAAGTGATTTCAGACCATTGATGAGATTCAGGAAAATACAATGGGGCAGCTGATGGTGACTGGGAGAACTGTGTGAGGTCCCAAGGTGCCTACTTTGAAGGAGACTGAGACATTATTGTCCTATGCACAATGTTTTTTGTATCTTATACAATAAATGTCTCTATTTTTTGTAGTACATTGATACATACTTTCTGGACAGACCTTGTATAATGAATGCCTTACATGCTCTAGGTCATTTAGTCATCACAATAATCTTATGAGATAATTTTGGGGTTATTTTGTAAATGAGAATACTTGGGCTCAGCAGGGTGAAGAGACTAAATTGCCCCAACTCACACAGCCAGCAGGTGACAGAGGCAGATCTGAACCCAGGGCTCTCTAATTCCAAAGCCTTTGCTCTTGGCCCCTGTACCCATGATCTCCCTAAATTCCACCAAAACTACTGAACACAGAACAGACTAAAAAGAGCACTGTAATATAATGACCCCTTTTCTCAGGAAACAGGAATCTGATTTGGCATGTCGGCTAAGCTTTTGTCGTTCACTCTGTCCTCTGCCTCCCTCACCCTGTGTCCAGTTTTCCTTACATGGCCTTTGTGTTTCCTTAATGTAATAACTGATGATTTGATTCTTTTTTATTCTTGAGGGTATTTAATATTTGACAAAATAGTAAAATGTGGGCCTTAACAGAAAAAAAAATTGATAAAGAGAATCCATAATTGGACACAAACTTAAGTGAATCGCATTCCTCAACATGGAGTTCTCACAGATACACTGTGCTCACTCAGTTCTCCTCTTGTCTCAAGAGTGGCACAACTGAAATTCTCTCTCTTCTTGTATTCCTGTTTCATGTACCTCTTCTCTCCATATCATCACCAAAATAGACATCTCAGCTTCATTCCTAACTCCAGGCAAGTGATGAGCCCATACTGCCAATTCCATCTCAGAATTCTCCCACCAGACAACCTTCATTTATAGTTCTTGCTGCTACTTCCCTATTATGGGCCTCTATTATACACCTCTTAGTTTATTTCAGTAGCCTCCCATCCCTTCTTGGTTTCAGCCCTTCTCCCAGCAATATATTTTCCAGGTAGTAATAGGCCTAAGCACAAATCTGAGTGATTAAACCATTTCATTTCTTAAAATATATAATGGCTTTCCTTTGTCCATGGAAAAAAAAAACAACATCCTTCTTGGCCATATGTTCAAAAGCTTCAGTACAATCTGTTCCTAATCAAACTTTCTAGCCTTATTCTGATAGGTTCTCCCCTACAATGTGCCCTATATCCTAGGCCAGTTTGGATTGTCCCCTTAAACTACTTTCAGTGAACCGCCGGCGTCTTAAAATTGCTATTTGGTGAAAAAACAAACAAACAAAAGTTTTGTGGTCAAATTATTTAGGAAACTACAATGATTATATTACCTTTTGGAGAAAAAGAATAAAGTAAACTTGCATGTAAAAGTCCTGCAGTTTTGCAGTGAAAAAACTTTCTTTAATCCCCCATTTGGCAGCTGGAATCTTTTTCACAGACCTTTATCCTGAGATCTTCAGGTGCACCATTGCATGGTTTAGAAATTTTGTTTATACAATTTCCATGGGAAATTAGGTTTGATTTTTTAAAATGTTATTAAATAAATGCAAACAATGTTGTATCTTAGAATCATGGAAACTAAATTGTGAAACTACAACAGTAATTTAAGCTCAGTGAATTACCAGTATGCTCTTCATTAAAGTGAGTGTGATTGATTCTTTTGTTTTCTTGACTTAGTGGTCCTACTTAAGTCACAAAGAACTTTAGGAAATAGATCTGTTCACTTTCTGGTCTCTTACTAATTTTTGATACTAAAAGGGACAGTTATCACATCTTCTTTCCCAAATTATATCTCCTCATCAGTCTAAACATTATAAGCTGAAGAATAAGCTCCATGAAATCAGGAATTCTATCTTTTTCACTCCTCTAGTTCCATGCTTAACTTCATGTTGGGTACCAAGATGCTCAATAAGTGTGTATGGTATGAATTAATGACTTGATAGCATACTTACCCCATCCCACCTCTGTTAAAATCCTACTCATTCTTAAAGAAGTGTCTCAAGTATAATCTCATGGATGAATCTTTCTATAAAATCCCAAGTCATACATGTCCACATTTATCTTATTTGTACTTGCATTTTCATTGTATTTGTGTGAATTTTACATGTGTATTAGGTTAAACCATGTGAAATTGTCGTATTCAACCATTTTTGAAGTGCACAATGGTAATTTCTTATCATTCAATATCATGGTATTCACATACATTATAAATACATATATTTTATGTATCATACATTTATGCATATATAAGAACTCTGTCTCTTCAACTACATTGGAATGGCATGATATGGCTTATATTTTGTAAATGATGCATAAAATTTGTAAGCTCTATTGGAATTTTATTCCATAATCTCTTTTTAAAAATTTTTGTCTACCAATGAAGATAAATAATTCAGGAATATTAATTAATTTATTGATTACCTTCTCAGAGGTACTTGTTTCAATACTAGAAGCTAACTTTTTTCTTTTCAGTATGAGAACAAAAATAAAAATAGAAAATTGGCAAGGATCCATTTAGTACATGAAGTCTTTCTACTAAGTCAATCTGATAATTTGGCAAGAGAATGGTGAAACAAAATAGCAATTTTCTTGAAATATATATAGCTTTTCATGTTCTTCATCTATTACTGCTCACAATCGATTCATCCTAATTTCATATTAACATTAAGAATTTAAACACCTAGGTTAACATGGCCCATGTAATCCCAGCTGAAATTATAAAAATGCGGTGGGATCAGCTTTTAGCTGCTGCTTTCATTCCATTCTAGCATGAAGACACTCTCAGCTAGATGAATGGTTTGGGGTCTCTTACTGTGTACAAAGCTGATGTTTGTTTCCACTCTTTTCCTAACTTACAAACAGAAGTGAGGACTTGAAAATTTTTCGGCTACAAATTTGGATTCTTTTTGTTTCTAACCTATTATTGTTGTAAAGTTTTTAATTGTTGTTATTTGTTCATTTTTAGTAACTCCAATATTTGCAAATATCAATATTATAGACCCTGCATATACTCCAAAACACCCTGAGTACACCGTATTTGATGAACTATGTAATTTAACTTATTTGTATCTCATGGGGAATGTTATTAATGTTTGCATTACATACTGTATAGAAAAATTTAATAGCATGCATTTATTGAACAGATCCAGCCCAGAACATGATTGTAAAGTAGAGGCAAGAAAACATTACACCTTTCAGCGAAGTCTTAAGCAAGCTGTGTTTCATTAGAGGAAAACAGAAATTTTCTTAAATTACATACAGTGAGACTTTTTAATGTAATAAACACCAAGGAATTCTCCCCTGCCAATTAACACTTAGGTAGGGCAAGGTTACTTGTAATCCATTACTCTTTTTTTCTTTCCACAGCTAAGATGAAAACATTGATTAATACAGGTTAGTCAATAATATGCATATAAGTAGATATGTAAGCACATACTTATGTACATGTGTGTGGATGTGTTTATGTGTGTGTATTTTTTCAAATATACAATAGAGAAAAATCAAATGCTACCCACTCCCAGGCCCACACAAAGGGTACAATAAGAAGCAAGAGTCCAAGGCCCATTCTCTATCTAGATTACGTGCGACCCAAACAGAGCATTTTAGGAGCAAAACTAGTGATTGTGTTGCTATAGCAATTTTGCCATTCACCCAGCAACCATGCATATGCTGTGGTTTAGAGTTTTAATGTACCACTTCAAAGTCAGAACAGCACAAGTGTTAGAAGTCACAGTGTATTTTTAATCTAACTTTTGGCTGAAATGTGTGAAGGTTTTGGGGAGAGTTTCTTGTTCTTTGTTTTCATAGGGATTAACATAGTTAGCAAAGTTCTGAATTGTAATATGAAATGGATTAATCATCTTGTCTGAGGAATTTTAAGAAAATTTCAGTTTAAAAGAGGCTTAGTTTTCTAAAAGACCACAACTTTCTCTCAAAATTTAAATGATCTTGTTGGGATCTGTACCTATTGTATTAAATATAAATAAACCTAGTTGATGATTATGAGAAAATGACCTAAATTGTTGCCCTTTTTATTCTCTGATGTCATAAAATGTTATTTATTCTGAGTCTCTGCATCACTAAATTCGATATTCTTTCAATAATTGAGTCAATAAATTCTGATGCTATTTTCTCTCTCTTCCCCCCAACATAATTTTTGTATTTTTAAAGGCACAGCAGAAAATGTTTTAGTCAAAAATGCCACCAGCAGGGAATTATGTAACACTGAAATTGAGGGAGCGGGCTTTACTACCTCTGGTGGCTTTGTTCTTCTCTCCTCAGTACCAGCGATCCCTAAGCTGGGATTTGCAGAGCTATCTCGAGGATGCCTGTTGAAATACCCACTTTTGCCAATTCTTGTGAAAAGCAGTATTTGGAGATACAAAACCAGCATGCATAACAAGAGAGCTACAATTAGCAAAATATCAGGATCTGGCCAAAAAGCAAGCACAGCAAGTAGGAAGTGAAATATGTAGCAATGAAAAATAATTCAAATTAGAGAAGTCTTGGACTTATTTCTGATTTTATTGAGGGTTTAGCCTGATATCAAAACTCTGTTTTGGATGAAATCTCCAAGAACATGAAGGTGAGACCAACAAAGAACCATTAGGGCATTAAGTGCGACCCCTGGCTGCATTTGATAATTTCATGGTGGGGTGCAGGTTCAGATATTTGAAAACATTTATGGCCTGACTGCACCCCCCAGATTTAATTGGGAAGGGAGCATACCTTTATTTATTTATTTAGGCTGTCTTTTTCTGTGTTCTCAGGTCTCTAGTAGTGCTAAGTAACCAGGCTTGAAAAGCAGGGCAAGAGGAGAGACGCTCTTGAGAAAACACAGCATAGAGGGTACATGCACACACTATTCAAAAACCATGACCCAGATCTTACTTGGTGCTGTAAGTAGAGACACAGCTAAGACCTGGTACACTTAAGATCACAGTCTAGAAGACACAAAAGAGAGAAGGGAAAAGAGAGAAAAAAAGAGTATGCTTCACCATCTGCTCAGGTTCTCCTCTCATTATGAGAATAAATTCATGAAACCCCTTGGTAGTTCTGTGGTGTAGAGTTACATGGCAGAGAGCGCCGCTTTCTTCAGTGTTCTTCCTCCTGTCTCTGCTTATTAAACTTCTCAGGCTGAGGGATAGCAGCTTCCTGAGGGAAGAGGGGGAACTCTAGGGCTTGAGTGAATTAAAACTTAGCTGGAAAAACCCAGGGGAATATTCTGTACAAGGCAATTCTGGGAATGGCAGGGAATGAATGGCATGTCTTTTTTTATAACTACTGCTTTGATGATCTTAGATAGTGAGGCCCTCTGTATGAAATGGCGTTAGTGAGTAAAAGACTACTTCCCTACACCTATTCCATGGGGCATTTGTGAAACCAGAAAAACAACCCATGGCAGACAGCTTTTTCTCACCTTTTGCTCTGTCAGATTCTTGAGTTCACTCCTTGAATGTAGAGACAGAGAAAATGCCCTTAGTCATAAGTTGCCACAATAATTTATCATGAAATTCATGGCTTAGTGAAATGGAAATTTATTCTCTCAGTTCTGGAAACTAGAAGTCTGAAATCCAGCAATGCCGTACTCCCTCTGGAAACTCCAGAAGAAAATCTGTTTCTTGTTTCTTCCAGCTGTTAGTGGCTGGCTTGGCATCCCTGGGCTTGTGGCCACATCATTCCAATCCCCGCATCATCATCTTGTCTGTGTCTGTATTACCTGAATGTCTCTCACAATGGCACTTATCACTGGCTTTAGGGCCCACCTGGGCAATTCAGGATCACAAGCTCCTTAATTTCTTTACATCCGTAAAGACATTTTGCTAAGTAAGATAATATTCACCTGTTCTGGGGATTCATATGTGGACATATCTTTTTAGGGGGACACCATTCAGCCCACTATAGTCACCAGACATCTGTCAAGAAAATGTCACTTTAATGTAACTGTTCAAAAGGGCAACGAACCTTAACAGACACCTCACCAAGAAGATGTACAGATGGCAAGTAAGCATATGAAAAGATGCTCCACATAATACGTCATCAGGGAAATACAAATTGGAACAATAATATACTACTACCTACCTATTAGAATGGCCAGAAACCAAAACACTGACAACACCAAATCCTGGCAAGGTTGTGGAACACCGGGAACTAATTCATTGCTTGTGAGAAGGTAAAATGGCAGTTTTTCACAAAGCTAAACAGACTCTTACCATATGACATAGTCACTGCGCTCCTTGGTATTTACCCAAAGGAGCTGAAACTTAAGTCCACACAAAAACAAAGATATTTGTAGCAGCTTTATTCATAAATGCCAAAAATAGGAAGTAACCAAAATGTCCTTAAGTAACTGAATGGATAAATAAACTGTAGTACTTTCAGACAATGGCATAGTATCCAGCACTAAGAAGAAATGAGCTGTCAAGTCACGAAAAGACATGGAGAAAACTGAAAATGCATATTACTGAGAGAAGAAAGCCAGTGTGAAAAGGCTGCACACTCTGTGGTTCCAACAATACACCATCCTGGAAAAGACAAAGGGATGGGGACAGGAGAAAGATCAGTGGTTGACAGGAGTTGAAGGGGAAGGAAGCATGCATAGGTGGAGCACTGAGGATTTTTTAGGACAGTGAAACTACTCTGCATGGTACTATAATGATGGACACATGTTATTATACATCTGACCAAATCCATAGAATGAACAACAGCAAGAGTGAGCGTTAATGTAAAATGTGGGCTTTGCGTGATGATGACGTGTCCATGTAGGCTCATCAATTGTAATAAATGTACCGCTGGTGGGGGATGTGGATGACAGGGAAGGCTGTGTGCATGTGTGGTGGTAGGAAGTGTATGGGAAATCTCTGTACCTTCCTCTCAATTTTGCTGGCAAGCGGTAACTGCTCTAAAACTAACATATTAAATACCATCGGAAAAAAAGGCCACGATGATGGAGACAGTGAGTGAGTAGTGGTGGTGGGAGCTGCCAGTGGAGGTATTTAAGTGGAGGTATTTACCTGGCTAATTTCCCTCCTTTAGTCAATATTTCTAAGTTAACTATAAATGTAACAGGCAATGAAAGCATTCCCTAGTGTTCTGTACCAGCTTTCCGCAGCCTCCCCCAATCTGTTGCAATGTACTGTGAGCCAGACGCAGGAAAAGAACTGCTCAGCCGGGCTGTGCGTGTCATTCACGCTCCTCATGCCCAGGGCACCCTTGCCCACCCCTGCACTTCAGCGGTCATCCTATCTCATGGAGACCTGAAACTCCTCCTACCCACTTTGCTCATGAAAATTCTTTCCCCACATAGTTGCCAAAACTAAACCAAAAATAGCCAATGTAATCAAAAAAGCTTCACTTTGTATTTTCATACACATGGGGACACACCCAGCACTCCTTCCTGCTTGGCCTAGCAACACAATAGGAATGTGAACACATTGTTAATGCAGTTGCTCTGGTTGCCTCCCCGATGGCTTAAGTTCAATAGATTCCTCCCCCCCACCCCCACCCCCGATTTCCTCAGCTTCTCCTAGCATGTGCTAAACAGCCATTATGCCTTTTCCTGCACATTGAGATTCATCTGCAGCTACTGAACTGCCTCCAAAGTGCTTCGATTTTGCATGAGCACTAAGCTGGGGACTGGGAGGCGTTATCCAGTGCTGAAAGCCCAGATGATCAGAAAGAGCATGTAAATCCTCTGAGCCAGAAATAAACAGCACAGAGATTTCCTTTGTGAGGTCCCAACTGCAGCTTTATGTAAAACACAAACCTTTCGCAAGATTTGATGTGTTTTCTTTTAACCTTCTACATTATATTTTTGCCTGTTTTTTACTTTGGCCCATGTGTTCTACTTTTTTTTAAGCAATGAGATTTATTTTATAGTCAGGAATATATGAAATAACAGGCACGCATTGTCATTCATTCTCTTATTAGTACACCAGGTCCTGCTTCACTTCTAATAGAGATGGAACTTCAAAGTGCTATAAGGGATCACTCCCATAGTAGATGTTAAAAACAAACACGAAACTGGCTGAGTTGGCAAGAAGCTTGTGAGGGGGTGGGTTGACATTTATGAGGTATGTTGAGGGGACATATATCTATATTTAAGTAAGTATAGGTGTAGGAAGTGTATAGCTATTGGATTATGGGGAGAGGATGGGGTAGAATGTAAAGGGGATTGTGAAAATTATTCCTGAGAATGAAGTGATTGTATTCTTCTCGTTTTTCAATAGATACATCCCTGTACATTATTCCCTAAAAGTCTCGTTTGTATTTTTCAAGATGAATGAACATATTTTTATCTGTACTTGATCTGCATTTTCTATCTGTACTGCCCTCCCAGTCTGTTTATCAGACCATCTTGCTGCAAATTAAAAGTATGGCTGTGGTCAGCTGGAGCAGTACTTTTGAGAGGAAAGGCATGGTGGGGTTGGAATCCTGAGCTTCTTGTATTTCTCTCTGCTGTGGGGCTGGCCCAGTGCCTCAAGCCCGTGGAGTTTTGACAAAAAAATAAATAAAATAAAATACTTATGATGGAAGAGTTGACCCTCCACTCTTATTTGGTATTTCCTTTGCTGGAGAATTTTTTGAACAGGTATGATAATATTTTTTCTCTGCAGCATATGCATTCAAGAGTAATAAACCAGGATTGTTTTATATGACTGCTCTATATTTATTTCTCTTTTTCCATATATGTATGTAATGGGTCAGATATGTTTCTTTTAGGATCCTGAGAGTAAAAAATGTATATTTATGACCAGGTCCAGTAATTCATTACTTATCTCTAAACATATTTCCAAGAACATTTATTAACTACTGATTTATTCAATGCTGCATATGTAAGTGGAATCTGACAGAAATGTGACTAAATGGGCTTCTAATAGGGTATGAAGTAAATACATTTCAACTTGTAGGTAAAAAAAAGCACTGGATGAATGATACACATAAATAAACATAGTACTGTCAGATGCATATGCACACTGTCTACATAGCATCCCTTTTACACTGAAACTCAGTAGTGTTTGTCCTCCTGGAGTATGCATCCTTTAGACTGAATGGTCTTGTCCATTCATTTCCCTTCACTACAAATATAGCAACTTGTGAGAATGTCATCATCTTTATCAGTGTTAGTGTCATCACAAAATATTATTTGCTGTGACTCTATGCCTCATGACACCGAACCAAACATATTAAATAGCTGGCTTTCCTGTTCTCCCATGGAGATTGTTTACCCACTAGTGTACGCAACCTTTGAAGGGAATACATTTACAAAAGAAGAAAGGAGAACAAAACATTGCCTGGAGATATGAACAGACACATGATTGAAGTTGTTTGTTCAGTTGGCAGCATTATACAGTTACATAAGTATCTCAGGGAATTGGGGCTCATAGTGGGAAATGATAATTTTTTCTTATTTTTTCTATGTGATGCTAGTGCAGAATGGACATGAAGACAAGTAATGTGTAACAGTCAGAATTAGGTGTCACTTTTCTGAGAAGAGAAAAATATAGCATAACATTTTGAAAATCATATTGCGTCACATACTAAGCAAATTCCTCTGCTTTATAACATCTTGAGCATAATATTACAATCACATTCAAATATTTGAGAACTCAGAATTAATAGAAATGCTTCTCTGTATGTCTAAAAAGATGTTGCCAAATAAAAAATAATAATAATTTGGAGCTAAGCTCTAAATCACAGTGTACTGACAATGTGGGCTCTCAGTTCTTGAGTCTGGCAAAAAAATTCAGGGCCAAGAACTCCAGCACCAGCGGAAGTTTATTTAGCATGCAAAAAAAAGTACGCTTGAAGAGAAGATTCAAGAGGTCTACTCAGAGAGTTGCTTTGGTCTTTTAGACAGAAAGTCACAGATGCAGAAGAAGTGAGCCATCTGGGCTGCTTGGACTCAGGAAATAAGTTACAGAGGCAAAAGAACAGCCCTTAAGCTTAAGAGAAAAAGAGCACAGATACACACCTGAAGAAGGAAGGCATGTCACACTCTAGAGAGAGAGTGCATACTGGGTACTTTGTCTTAGAGTTTTTATGTGTTTTCTAAAGGCAGAAATTTTAGCAGAGTTTTCAGGGGAGGACCTCTGTAGAATATTCATCAGCTTTTCAAGTATGTCCTTTAATAAGCTGATGCATCATAATGAGCATATAGGGTCAGAGCCATGGTCTCCACTGATTGGTTGGTGCTAGAGTAGGAGGTCATTAGTCATTGCATCCCTTCCAGATGCCAGCCATGGTGCATTTTCATCTGCTTTTGCTGCTTTTCTGGGCCTGGAGTTGAAACATACCTGAGGTCTAGGTGTTTTCTCTGATTTGCCCAAAACTCTGTCTCTGGGGTCAACAGACCTGAGGTTTTGTTCCTAAGGTTATTTGATGCTTACAGAACCTCATTGTCCTGAGGGCATAATGCTTAAGGGAGTGGCCATGCAAGGGAGAAGGGGGCAGGTGAATCAATTTGGATGATTCCAGTTTGAATCAGCTATCTCAGTTTCCCTGTTCCACTTGCCAAGGAATTTTCCTAGCTTCTGATTATCCTATCTCAATAGTTAAAAAAAAAAAAAAAGTGAGAGAGAGAGAACCAAAGTATTGAGATTTATAAGTGTTTTCTTCATCCATTTATCCAGTAGTCAATTATGAAGACCCACTGTGTGCCAAGCATATTATAGTATATTGTTGAAGTCTGTCTTATGCAAAACTGCAGTAATAATTAGAAATCCCAAAGACAGAATGGCCCAATCATGATAGAATGGCACATCTCCTCACATAACAGTCCCAGGAAGGTGTTCTTGTCTGTAGGGCAGCACTGTTCCCTTTGGTCAGGTGTGGGCCTGGACTCCATCCATCTGAGGCCTGCCATCCTCTCAGGCTTCATCATCTTCGGCATTCAGCCAGCAGAAAAGAAAAGGCAGCAAAGAAGACACCCATCAGCTTCTTCAGCAGATTGACCAAGAAAAGGTTCATATTCCTTCTACTCACATTCTGGTGACTAGAATTGTTATTATGGCCACTTCTAAAACAAAGGAAGCTAGAAAATATGGTCAAGTTATGTTCCCAGGAAGATGTAAGAAACTTTGACATGCAGCCTGTCTATAAAAGTACTTCCTCTTAAAGATTTCTTTTGAGCCAGCAAAAATCCTGTGTAGTACACTGGTAAAGGAATCCATTTTTATTGATTTTAACTAAGAAAATGAGAACTTCAACGGCCTGCCCAAAGTTATTCATGATGGTAGCCAAGCCAGGACCAAAAATTTCACTTCCTTCCTTTTGGTTAAATATTCTATTTTTCTACATTTAATTCTTTCTGTCAGTAAAGACTTTCATACCACAGAAAACAAAACCCAAATTTCATTTGACTTGATAACTCTTAGTATTTCAATGTCATTAGGATTTCTTAGAAATTCAATTCCTTTATTTTCCTATTGAAGTAGCTCTAACCACTCTACTGGAGTAGCACTCCTAATACATCCAGTTCTGCTCTCTTTCCTGGAGAACACACAGAAATACAAGGCCTGGCATCCTTGCTATTCAACCAGGCCAACTGATTACTTCTAGCCAACAGGCTTCAGCCAATGTCTGTTGTCATTGCTAAGCCAGTCATTTCAGAGCAGGTGTGACCTTTCCTTTCTCTCTTCTTGCTCAGAGACCCTGGGAGCCACGTTGGAGAGGATGTAGCTTCAAGATAGACGCAGCCTGGTTCACTAAGAAAACTCATGTAGGACAGCTTCCCTGGAGACTTGTGATAGAAAAATAAGCTTTTACTTTATAAAGCCTCTGAAATGAAAGGTGTTATTTAGTACACAGCATAGAACAAACAATTTCAGGTCATGAAATTATATGAGTTTATTTAAGGGCTTATTCTGCTAGGAGTTTTACATGTATCACTTGAGGTAATCCTTAAGACAACTCATTGAATTAGGAATTTTTATTTTTATTTTCCTGTTGAAGAAAGTGATATTTAATGAGGTAAAAGAATTTCTCCAAGGTTATACATCTGGTGACTAGAAGAATTAGAATTTGAACCAAATCATCTCCAAAGATCATACTCTCAATTAAGTTAATTTCCAAGAATTAATTAAAAATAAAGTTTTACTGGCATATCTGTAGCTGAATTATATTCTAGAATTCTACCTAAAGCCTTATGTTCATCCAAAACTAAGTACATGTACCTTAGAATCATCAGAAGAGCAAGGAGACATTCTCTGTATTTAAAAAAAATAACAGGGGGTGGTAGATTTAACTGCTTTATACATGCTTACACTGTTTTTTAATAAATTATCTCTCCCTTTATAAAAATAAAAGGATAATTTGGGACAAAGATTGCAGAATATTTAGAAGTATTTTGGAAATATCAGAATACATATAGGATGAGGCAAAAGTAGGTTTAGAATTATGAATACACAAAATGCAGTTTATTCTTGTATTATTTTCTTAATTATTATATATTTATCTGTATTACAACAATAAACCTGCTTTTTCCCACCTCTGTAGTTATTTTTCAGACCCTATATAAAGTTAAAATAAAAAATTCATGTTTTAGTAGGAGATCAAAACACACAGTCCTGGCTTGAAAATATGAAATGTTTTCATCACTGAAAAATATGAAATATTTTTCATCAATGCTTGGGATTTCACAAGAAATATTTACTCCCTGTGAATTGGTCATTCTTACATATTGGAGTTCTGTTTTAAAAAAGAAAAAGCATGAAGAATCTCTTCATTAGTGCCTTATATATGTTTATTCAGCTATTCTAAACAATTTTGAAGGCCCTAAAAAACATTGTGATAACTCTACTTTTCCCCCCATTCTCAGTGTGAATGCCAAGTATGTTCCAAGTTTAAGTAAAAACTGTGCTTCCTGATGGTGATGTCTTTCTGGCTAGGGTGGTAGGTACAACTGCCATCATGACTGAAAATTCCTTTCCTCTAAGACATAATCATATGCAATCACATATCTTTTAAATAAACACATAATCACATTCTGAGGAAATATGTTGTCATTAAGTCAACAAATATTTATTGTACATGTACATTATGTGCCAGGTATTACTCTTGGCCATATCAACAGAATGTAACAAACAAAAACCTTAACATTCTAGCTGGAAAGTGAAGATCTTAGAAGATATCACTGTGCTCATCAATTTTCAATCTTCATTTAAATATGGAAGTCAGCTTATTCTGCTCCAGATTAGTCAAAACTTGCTTACTCAGTAATTTCCATTCAGTCACTTAATGCCCTGGCTCATTTCTATGGTGGAATAAGGATATAAGGAGTTCCTAATAGATGAGCTGTGCAAACATCGCAGTTGCCAAAATAAGTAGACTCTTCCACTCATTGTGTCAAGGCAGCACCACTTCACCTGCACTTCAATACAGTGGGGGACTTTGGGGGTCTGCAAAATCCTGAGTGAATTTGCTGGAGGACAAGAAACTTCATGACAATTCCCTAGAACTGGACCCTGCTGTTCAAACTCCATTTCTAAATATGGCAGCCATATTCACATTGCCCTGGACAATTGATGGCCCCACCCAGAGCTAACACTCCCAATTCTGATGACAATTTCCAAAACCGGTCATGTTTTTCTCAGTTAGATGTGCACCTAAATATAATTTCTAATCTGGTGTCCCTACATTCTATGTTAGTACCCCCAAAGGTAATTTTGTGAATAGAATGTAGTTTTATTCTCAAAATAATTTTTACTTTCCAAAAGTTACACAGTAAATGCAGAGCAGGAATTTATTTTCTTAATTAAATAAATTAGTAAGTTTCTGTATAATAGATAAATATTTGTCTAGTCCCTTAGCTGTAATAATAATTATCCTGGATGAGTTGAAATTTTTACAAAGTTTAGAAACTTTATAGTTTGGTTTAGCAGTTTCATTAAGAATATAAATATATTGCTTTTAAGATAAACAAGTAGCTGCCACAAATACATAAAATGTGTGTGAACTATTCGAAGTGGCAATGACTCCAGAAGTGATTGCTCTTAATCCTTGTTTCTAAACATTTAGAGTAAGTACAAAATAACATGTAGGCAGACATGGCTCATCTCCTCACACAACCACATCAAAAGTACAACTAAAATAGAGAACAACCATCACTCAGAACTTTTATAAATCGAGTTGAATGAAAGTCTGACAACTACAGAATTAAAGAAACCACATCCATCCAGACTGGTAAGAAGGGCACAGATGCTGAACAGGCTTGTCCCTCACCCACATGTGATAGATAAAAATTCAGGAGAGATATCTTAAGAGTGAGGAGTCCCAGCCCCACACCAGGTCCCCAGGCCAGGGTTCCAGTGCCAGGAAGAGAAGCCCCTCAACTTCTGGCTGCAAAATCCAGCATGGATTGGGTTGGTGAGGTGGAAGCAATAGCTGAAGCCCCATGCAGTTCCTCTTCAAGAACCCACACACAGTTACAGAGAGTCTCAAACAAGTTGGACCCAAAGAGGACAACACCAAGACACATCACAATTAAAATGCCAAAGATTAAAGAGAGAATCTTAAAAGAGTCAATAGAAAAGCAGAGTTGCCTACAAAGGAATTCCCATAAGACTATCAGCTGATTTTTTTAAAGAAACTTTGAAAGAAAGAAGGCAAGCAGAGGCCATTGTCCCTTATCTAAACCCTCGCCCCACAGAGCCAGTAAGCTGGTGCCATATCTGACACTCCATCAACCTGGCTCACACTGTTTGACCTGCCTTGGAGATGCCCTGACACTCCACCCCGTCCAATTTACAGCTGACTCAAGCTGTTTTTCCGTATGAATGGCTGGGCTTGGCTCATGCTTCACAACTTCCTAAATCCTATCAAATAAACCACAGTTGGCCTCAGTGAACCCCAGGCCTAGAACTAGCAGCAACCAGCCTACATCCACAGCTTGGCTTCACCTGGGAATCTCCAAGTCCAGTACAAGTAGCAGCCATCTCATATAACTTTATAGCTCAGGCAGGGTGGTCTAGGGCAAAACACAGGTGGGGGCTGACCTTGGCCTGCACCACACAGGAAACCCCAGGGCCAATGCACCCAGTGGACAGCTACTGACCATATCAGAGCACCAACACCCTGCCCCTGGACAGTTGATCCTCCATGGAGGATAGAGGTTGGTGGTAAGTGGTCACAACCAGTCCTTGCAGCTGACTGGCCTGGGTAAATCCCTCCATCTGACGTACCAACAGCAACCAAGGCTCAACTACAGGAGGAGAGTGTACTCAGCCCACATGAAGGGTGCACCTCGAGTATCAAGCTTGGGTGATAGGGGAGGCTGTGCCACTGGACCCTATAGGACACCTACTATAGTAGGCCCCACTAGCAAGACATGGAGTCAAAGCAACTGTACCTAATACATAGAAACTAACACAGGGAGGCTGCCAAAATGAGGAAACAAAAAAACATGGTCCAATTGAAAGAACAGAACAAAACTCCAGAATAAGATCTAAATGGAATGGAACCAAGCAATCTATAAGATACAGAGTTCAAAACCGTGGTTATAAGGATGCTCAAGGAACTTAGTGAGACCCTCAACAGCATAAAAAAGATCCAGTCAGAAATAAAGGATGCACTAATTAAAATAAAGAAAAAATAAGAACAATTTACAGGGAAACAACAGTAGAATAGATGAAACTGAGATTCAAATTAATGATATGGAACATAAGGAAGCAAAAAACAACCAATCAGAACAAGAAGAAAAAGGAATCCAAAAAAATAAGGATAGTATAAGCAATCTCTGGGACAACTTCAAGAGGTCCAACTTTTGCATCATAGGCATGCCAGAAGGAGAAGAGAAAGAGCAAGAAATTGGAAATCTATTTGGAAAAATAATGAAAGAAAACGTCCTTAATTTGTTGAATGAAATAGACATGCAAGTCCAGGAAGTACAGAGAGTCCAAAACAAGATGGATGCAAAGAGGCCCACACCAAGACACATCATAATTAAAATTCCAAAGGTTAAAGATAAAGAGAGAATCTTAAAAGCAACAAGAGAAAAGCAGTTAGTTACCTACAGGAGAGTTCTTATACGGCTGTCAGATGATTTCTCAAAAGAAATTTTGCAAGCTAGAAGGGATTGGCAAGAATTATTCAGTCATGAAAAGCAGGGAGCTACAACCAAAATTGCTCTACTCAGCAAAGCTATCAATTAAAATTGGAGGACAGGTAAAGAGCTTCCCAGACAAGAAAAAACTGAAGGAGTTCATCATTACCAAACCATTATTATATGAAATGTTAAACAGACATATTTAGGAAAAAGATGATCAAAACTATGAACAATAAAATGGCAAAAAAATACAAATGTATCAACAATTGAATCTAAAACAAACTAAGCAAACAAGAAGAACAGAGACAGAATCATGGATACAAAGAGCATGTTGATAGTTGCCAGATGGGAGGGAGATATGGGGGAATGGGTGAGGAGGTAAGGTTATTAAGAAGAACAAACAGGTAGTTACAGAATAGCCATAGGGATGTAAAGTGCTGTATAGGAAATGGAGTAGCCAAAGAACTTATATGCATATTCATGAACATGAACAATGGTGGGGGGATTGCCTGAGGGAGTGGGGGGTGCTGGGTGTAGAGTAGCAAAGATAGAAAAATCAGGACAACTGCAATAGCATAATCAATAAAATATAATTAAAAATAAATAACCCAGGAATGAAAGTATGAAATGAAAGCCCAACAGTCTGAGTAATTATTGTTCTTGATATATATGCCTGATTTTGTTGTCAACATTGTTGTCAAACAGTGTTTTCAGGTCAAGAATATTGCTCTTCACACATAACTAATGACTTGATGTAAGATCATAGATATGAAAACAAATTTTGTAACAATAATTTAAATTAAAATTATTAAAATCCCATTAAAATAAATCAAATTAGTCTCATTTACTAGTAGAGACAGATTAGTCTTCCTAAAACATATGTCATTTTAAAAAATGTTATTCCACCAATTTACAATTTTATACTTTCTCTGCTCCACACAACAAACTTCTCTACTTTCCATTCAATGCTCTCCAGTAATCTCTCTTCTATCTAATTCTATGGTTTTATGTAAACACCTCTCCCCTGTAGTACTCCATGATTTTTACCTCTGCCTTATGGCCTCCTGCTATATTCTCCTCCTGAAGTGTGTCTGATTCCTCTCTAAATCTTTAAACTCTCACCATGCTACAGCATCCAACTCAAATATTCCATTCTCCCTGTTTTCCCAGATCTCTCCCTCTGAAGCTATTTCACTACAGCTTCCTTCAAAAAGTTTTTAGACTTTTTCAAATAATCAATTACTTTTATTCAACAAATCAATGTATGGAGAATGAAAACAAAACCACAGTGAATGCCATGATGAGATGGTGTTTTGTGTTTATGTTGACTGTAGGGTTCTATGGTTCAATAGATTTGGGGAAAATGGTGGCAATCCAAATTACAGACATCTTTATAGCATAAGTTCTGACCAATGTCTTTAATATATTGTTGGGTATGCTGAGCTTCCAATAGGGGAATGTATTACACAGAGCTCCCCATACTGATTTGATGATGAAACAAAGTATGTCTTTTTTGAGAGGCACTTTGAAGGATATTTGGTGTACTGAAAGTACTAGAAACACTAGATTTAGACAAATGCTAAATCCTAATTTCAGGAATTACTGGCTGTGTGAAAAATTACTTAAATTCTGACCTCTGTTCCTTACCCATATTATAGTTATAACAATACTATTTCTGAACGTTTATTATGGAAATTAACTGAGACACATGGTGAATGCTCAATAAATACTACTTAGCTTTACTCTTCTGAATTATAATTAAATTTCCTTAGTATCTGAGATTTAACACTACTTTGCATTATGGCTATAAAACTACAAATTACTCACCTGTTACTGTATTGATTGATATAAAATACATATGACAGAGTCCCTTTATTCAGAAAACTTCTATTTTTATCTCTAGTATTAGAGAGTAAAATTCTGAATAATCCATAGGAAATTTATCTCTGTGGCTACCTTAGAAGTTACTGTGCAGGAAATAGATGCTCAAGAATTACCTGCATGGTGCAGTGTTATCTGTGGAATGACAGAATCCTTCTCTGCCTTCCTTACCACTATATTCACTGTGCATAGAAGAGTGCATGGCCCATAGTAGAATCTCAATACATACCCACTGAATGAATAACTCAACAAGAGTAATAATACGGTCTGTAATTCACAAGTACACAGTTAACTAGATCTCCAAGAACCCTTTATTATTCTTCATCCTTACTTACAGGGATCTTTTTTGAAAATTTGGTTAAAATTACTTCTATTAATATTACTAACAAATTACATGAAATTAGAATGCAAAAGAATGCATGTTTTTAGATTTAGATAATTATTAAGAACTATACTTTTAATATACCATATTGTTGGAATGTGCATTCAGATATACATAGTAAGTTCAGTGTTTTAGGAAAAACATTTAGGAAGAGTAATGCATTTACTCTCTCACAGGAATATGTTGTGTCCTTTCAAATTAAACAAATTGCCATCATGTTTTTACAAAGTTGTTTCTTTACATTTTAAAGAACATTGACACACAAGGCAGAGGTAAGTTACAGAAAGCTGTTTAGTTACCATTGTGGTCTCCGAAAGGCTTTTTGAAACAGATTAAACAGGGTTTTCATCACCAAAGATAAGAAGAGAAATTAAATGATGGGACAAAGCCAGTAGGACTAATTTCTATCAACTCATTACAACTGTATATGTGAGAAAGAATATTTTGCATACCCAACTGATACAGATCCTAGCCTGCAGGATCCATGTGTTGCAGTGGCTATGAACAAACACACACAGACTACAGAAGTCCTGTAGAGAAAAAGGGATGGCATGGCCACTCTCTAAGTGAGAGAGAGGGCCCTGACCCCTGCCTGGACAGGTTTTTATTGTTTTTCTGGGTACATTACATCAAGGATGGTCCTCATTTACTATGCACAGGTTCGCATTAGGTGGTTACCTTTTACAGACAACAAAGGAGAGGATGTTGCTAATTACATCAAAGAAGGATTTTGCAGATCAAAGGGAAAAATGGTTGAACTGGTTACACTCCATACTTGGGAAGTTTAGCTCAGACTTTAGGAAGTTGCAGTAAGCACTTGCTGCCTCAATTCAGGGTGAGGGAGTTTTAGCAAAAGCAAGCCTCATAGCAGCCTAGGTACAATGAAGGCCTGATTCCCCATGGGAGAACCTATCCGTGGGCGTGGCTCCTGTGTGCCTACTCACTCCCCACTGGTTTTCCATGTGGTGGCTGAGCTATATTCCCACACCATGCAGAACAGCTCCCTATACCCAACACCCCAATTACCTTTCATACTTGCATCTCTAAGTTCGATGGTGGTTGGAAAGGAAAGGGAGAAAGTGTTTTAACGTTGTCACTATGTTTGGTTTATTTTATGTGTTTGTGTGTTATTGCATTTTTTCCATTTATTCTCCTTATACACTTCTCTCCCCTGCAATCACCACACTGTTGTCCATGTCCTTTTTCCTTTTAGCTCAATCCCTCCACCCCCTAACCACCCACCCCTCCACTAGCTGTCATCTGTTCTCCATCTATGAGTCTGTGTCTCTTTTGCTTGTTAGTTCAGTTTGTTCTTAGATTCCACATATGAGTGAAATCATATGGTATTTGTCTTTCTCTGACTGCCTTTTTTCACTTAGCATAATGTTCTTCAGGTCCATCCATACTGTTAAAAAGGGTAAAATTTTCTTTCTTTCCTTCTTTCTTTTTTTTGGAGGCTAGGTAGAATTCCATTGTGTAAATGTCCCACAGCTGTTTTATCCACTCACCTACTGATGGACACCGGGGCTGCTTCCATATGCTGGCAATTGTAAATAATGCTGCAAGTAACATGAGGATGCTTATTTTAAACAACTGTCACTATCTTAATATCATTTTGCAATTAAAATTTCAAGTTTCAAGGGGGAAAACTGAATTTATATATGATTGTTATACAACTTTCTAGGAGCCCAAGAAGGTCCACATTCCAGAAGCACAATCAATGAATATTTTCTTCTCAATTCTAGACTAAATAAAAATATAACAAAACAAAACACAGATCCTCATTGGACACAGGATGCCAGGCAGAATCAAGTGGCTAGAAATTATCATATAAAAAGGAACCAAGTTAATGACCTAAGTGTGAAATATTTCCTGGCAAAGCTCTTGAATCATTCAGCCCCATCTATGTTATCCTTTAACTTTTGGGTAAATGGATCTTGATCCTAAAGATGGTAAATGTAACTTTAACAAAATTATAATCACAATAAATCTAACACACCAGTAAGTTCTAATTACCAATTACACAATGTAATTTTAGTTAATTAGTTGGCCTGCTTACATATTAAATGTTGTATTAAAAATTCAAGGAAATCTATTTCAGAGAAAAGTTTGTAAATTATGTTTTGTGTTTACAGTGTCTTCTTTTCCTGATGTAGTTTAAATGTTATCAAATGGCTTCATGTAACATGAAACAGTGTCCTGATTATAAAGTCCTGTGTTTCAAGCTATCATATTTTGATTATTTTAGTGAGTTATAAATTGCAAAAATAATTATCAGCTTTTGTGTGTGACATCCTTTTAAACAATGATGGCATTTTCTGTGATTTAACTCATACTAAGGCATCTAGAACTGATATGTTTCATATTTTAGATCATATTAGTGAAAACTAATAAGATTAGGATCTGGGAGAAAACATGATAAAGAGACCACACTAATTCAATAAAATGTAATATAGCCCAGAACATCCCTGCCTGCTGCTTTGTACATTCCCCACCAGCCCCAGTCCTAACCGTGAATGTACTATAATGAGGTTTGGTTGAATAGCCTCTGCAGCTCTTCTCCCAATAGGGAGAGGCCTGGAAGATGTCTGCACAGCATGATGTCTCAAAACTTCAGTTGGTCATGTGAAAGATGAAGCAACTGGGAGGACTGAGAAATACATACATAACGTCTAAGTCTAATGTGAGGTTAGGATGCTTTTATCAGAGGTAGGATATCAGAAGGTACAAATTTCATGACAACATTTAAAAAAATGTTTAAGATGATGCACGATTATTTTAAATATCTCCTAATAAATAGGATAAATGAATAGCTTAAGGGTATAGGTAATGTCTGATCTCTCTTTACATTTTTGGAATTTAACATAATTTTTGACATTCATGGACTTTTCATATTTGTTAGCAACATTATATGAGATTACATTTTACAATGTAAAATGAGAAGTTAGATTACATTTCTGGGAGAGTATGGATCTTCTTTTAAATAATTATATAACAGGATTCATCATGTGTTTGTGATCACTTTATAATAATCTCTAGAAAAACACTATTTGTGGTGCCTGACCACTATTATGAAATTAAAATTATGTTAAAGGTAAAGTATAAATGTCAATTACAAGACTTTATAGCCATGATCTTGGACATGCTCACAACAATCCAATCAGAGAGTTGTACTTGCATCTGAATTTCTAAAATCATTTGAAACTCCCTATTAGCAAGTGCATATTCGTACTCATTATAAGCCTTCTTGATATGTCATGCTAATTACTTTCCTGCACTCTAGCTCCCAAACCACAATGAATCCTATTATAAAAGCAAATCACTGCAAACTTCAAACAGTATACATCCTTGAGATGCCACTATTAAAGGAAGGACAATGATGGGAAGTCTTTGAAGTTACCAGATGTGATAGGAAATACACATTTGTATTTGAGTAAGTCCTGTTGACCAAAGCATTTCCCCCACCTTTAAATAACCTGAAACCAATTTCAGGTCCCCAAATGCTCTTCAAAGCAGCCCTCCTTGGAAGTAATGCAGATGACATTTCAAATTTCAAGGCAGCTTGTTTTTTCTATCTCAAGACTTTAAGCAGATTTGAATTTTTACTTTTAAATAGAAAAGATATTACATATTTTTACCCACAGTGGGTACCTCTGGTCTGATAAGCAAAAATGTGTTCAGGAATGAACTTAATTGTGGTAATGAAAAGATAGTATGTAACCAAGTAGCTCAGAGTTTGAATGATGCAGCAGATTCTAGGGAATTCTAAGCTGTGTTTGGTACTCCATGCTTCAGTTTGTTCTTGTTCTCATATTGATGACCAAAAGTTGGAATGTGAACTTTGGGCATGTGGCGGGACAACTGCACACAACTGTATATAGTCCATCCTGTCCTGAATGGGGCGTGTGTCAAGCTGGGAACAAAAATCAGTGTGTGCTTCACTCCAGCACCAACAGGGAGCCTGGGCCACACATCTCAGAACACTCATACTATGAATAATCCCTGCAGCAGGAAGGTCGGTCTGTGGCTTCTCAAAAGGCTTCCGTCTGTGGTCGGTGCAAACAGCCATTAACCTATTTGGGCTAAAGAGATACAGTGGCCCTAGTGAAGTTCCCCTAGCATTTAATCAGATTTCCTATAATTGCTTTAAGTAAAAGGGGTGAGGGGAATGAAAACTGAAGTTATCATCTTGGGACACAAAATATTTGTGTGTGGTTTTAATATCCTGAGCTCATTTGTTGCTGCTCTGCATTTTGGAAAGAACCATTACACTTCTAAGGAAATGCTCACTGCGAAGTTTACCAGCGTTTAGGTGACTGTAAATCGCTACAGTAAGTTTACAGGAAGAGTTTTCTTTCCGGTAAGTGAATTTCTGCATGAAGAGAGAAGGTATAAACAAGTAAAACAGGCAAAAGTATTACACACCAGAATGTGTAAGAAACATCTAAAAAGGCGGGGTGGAGGGGGGAGATAGAGAAAAGCTGTGCTCCATCTTTGCATGGATTTCTACATGTCAGAAAAATGAGAATAATTATGGTAAAATGGGAAAATGAAAGGCCTAAGCAAGGGTCAGGAAAGAGGGGGGAAGTAGTGTTATTTGTTAATAAATTGCAATTTTTGCTGTAGAGGTCATTTTATTAATTGTACATTGGCTAAAATAATAGACTAATGTTTTCATAAAGGGATGAGGAATTGGGATATTCCACTTGAAAATTCTTTTTAAGCTGATTGCTATATAAACATAAGATATTTACTGATTTTCAAAACTTTAAGGTAATTTTAAATATAATCAATAAGTTTTGACAATAGAGTTGTAATCTGCCCACAGATTACAAAACCCACTTTCCTGAGCTTCATTCCAATTCAGAGACTCATTAGTAGAACTAAGAACTTTGTCATTTCTGTGACTCAAGTCCCAACAGCTTTTCATAGGAATTATTGTTTATTCCCCAGTGTGACAGCACCTACTTCTATTGGGTGGCTGTTAATTTCCCTGAATGCTATTACCCCTTTGAGCATATCCTAGGTTTTAGAGTAAGTTCTGGAATGCTCTTTTTTAGGATCTCTAGATACCTTTTTCATGTCACTTTATACCAAGAAGTCATAATCAAACATTTTAAGAAAACTTTAGGGAACTAATTAAACTCCAAAGAACTTGTTAAACTATACCTTGTACGTGTCATATGTATATATGTGTGTGTGTGTGTATATATATATATATATGAATACAGATAGATAGATAGACAGATAGATAGATAGAGTCTGTCCAGAAGGTATCCAACCATGTGCTGTGACAAAGAGACATTTATTAAAGATACAAAATGAAAGAAACACTGTACATAGGACAATGACTCCTCAGTCCCCTTCAAGGTAGCACCATTAGGACCTCATGCAGTTCTCTCAATCACCATCAGCTGCCCCCTCATATTTTCCTGAATCTCATCAATGGTCTGAAATCTTTTTCTGAAGGTGATTTTAGTTTTGGGAAAAGCCAGAAGTCATTGGGAGCCAAATCTGGTCTGTAGGGGAGCTGAGTCACCTGGGTGATTTGATGTTTTGCCAACAAACTCTGCATGAGACATAACACATGAGCGGGCACACTGTGATGAGAAAGCTGCCAGTCACCAGTTGCCCATAGATGCAGCCTTCTGAATCATCCAAATAGTTTCTGTAGAGGAAGATTCAAGCTTAACATAAAATTTCATGCAGATTTGACTCTCTACTTGCTCAATCATTATGAATGCGATGGCCACACAGTACACTGGCTCACTCAACAGTGTCTATCGCCCCCACTGACTAGTACAGTGAGGTCATTATTGTTTACACATGCATATTCCAGTCCACTCTCCCTGGCTGCCAGGTTACAGCAATGTGGCACAAATCATTCCCCTTGTATTAACAATGACAATAGCTGGACTTTCTGCACAAAATATATATATAAATATGTGTGTATATACACACACTCATATGTATATACAAAAATAAAGGTTTATCTATGTATACATATATAAATAAATGCATATACATTTATTTATACATAGATATGTGTGTGTATATATTTTTAATTCTCATCTGATTATGTCATATACTTGCTTAAAACACTTTAATGATATCCATAGCTCTCAGGAAGAAATTTGAAATCCTAAACATGGTATACAGCAGTGGTTCTCAAACTGCAGCATGCATCAGAATTCTTGGAAGGTTTGTTAAAACAGATCACTGGGACTGATTCTCAAGGTTATTTATTCAGTGAGTCTGAAGTGGGACTCAGGAATTCACATTTCCAATAAATTTAAAGTGATGCTAACGAAACTATTGGGGTTCACATGAAGAACCACTAGTCTACAAGCCCATATATAAACTGGACCTTTTTCAGCTCTAGTTTTATCTCATGCCATTTTTCTTGTGTCTGGGGCTTAATTGTCTTCTTCTGGGACCTCAATCTTCTCATTCTCTTCCCTGTTTCTTCCAAATGGCCTTTCCTCTCCCCACATAATTTAACCAACTCAACTCATGTTGTATCTTTCATTTCCTTTGTTTTTCATTCTAGGTGCCCCATATGTCTCCTTTGCAGCACTGAACACAATTATAACTAAATAATAAATTGTATAATCTGTAGTTAATATGTTCCCTCCTCACAATAATTTACGTTCCTTGAGGACAATCGCCATCTTAGGTGTCATTCCCCAGATACCTAGTGCAGTGTCTTTTATATAATTGATCCTTAATAAATATATATTCAATGAATGAATGAATGGATAATAGAAATAAGTTTAATCTTTCTTTCTGTGCTCATGATTGACCCAGAGAAAATTCTTCCACTCCCTGAGGAAGCTCCTGTCAGTTTTCTCAACAAACACTCCACCTGGAAAGTTCAAGTTCAGTCCTCAGGAGAATTGACAGTTACTCACATGTATCATTTAGATAATTCTTTTTGCTCAGTGCAAAGCACACACTGCAGAATGGATCTCTAGAAGGTAAATACTCCTAAAATGATCTTCCCAGATTCTCAGTTCAATTCTTATTATTTAACATTTTATAGTTCTGTGAAACAAATTCCAATTATTCCAACATTTTAGCTGGGGGCTATTTTATCTTTAAGGGGACTTTGATTACATTACAATTACAGAGAAACATTTGGGCTTTCAAAATATTATACATAAAACCTAAAGTCATACATTCTCTGATATTTGTTAACTATGGCTAGTCTATCTTTCAAGAAAAACAGTTGACCTTACTAAATGAAACACAACTGTTGAAGTAATTCAGCTCAATAATCACCACATATTCATAATTACTAGGTGATATAACAGAACCTGATATATAGGTGGTATATAGGTATATAGATTTATAACTTATACACTTATGATTATAGTTTTAGGTGGTTCTCTCTCATTTCATGTGAGTGAAATCTTTCTAGGAAGATTTAGGTTTGTAATTCTGTGTACAGCATATGGGTATCTTACCCACAACCTATATGATATATGATTGAGGTAGACTCCTTAGAAAATGTAAAATTCAAGTTCACATTAAAATATATGGAAGGAGATAACTCAGTGGAGAATGAATATTAAGCCGTATGGGGAAAAGTATAACTTTGCAGAGTGATACATCTTCACTTTCATCTTCTGAGATCCAGAAGATTTGAAATAGCAAATAAGAACACGACAAAGTTGTGAGTCAAGCAACTGGAGCCAGAGGAAGATTGGAGGAGATGAGAGGCAATATCTGGGATGTTGACCTACAGCTTCAAGAAAGATCACCGAGGGGAAGAAACATGGTATGATAGTTTGTATTTCTTTACTACAAATCTTCTGACTTAAATCTTCTTTCTCTTGCTAGGTCTCATTGTCCGGGAAGTGAGCATTGAGATTTCACGCCAGCAAGTGGAAGAACTGTTTGGGCCTGAAGACTACTGGTGCCAGTGTGTGGCCTGGAGCTCAGCGGGCACCACAAAGAGCAGAAAGGCATATGTGCGCATCGCATGTGAGTCGTTGCACCTGGCCCTGTGGGTTTCAGAAACCATGAGAAATAGGAAAATTTAGACTCACTGCTCCAGTGTCAAAGAAACCTGGTCAAAATGACTCTCAGACTTCTGCACTTGAGCTGCGCTTTTCCCTTAAGTGATCAGAATATTATTTTATTTTTTTGTATCAAGACACTGAGTAATTTTCCTTTCAGGACAGAAAAAAATTAGTGCTACTTTTAAAAGATCCCGATTTTTTTTTAAATCTGGTAATAATTAGGTTGAGAAAACCAACTATATTCCTATAAGTTTATTCTGCCAGTTTGTTAAGACAATGTTGACTAGTTTTGCTATTGGAAACAAAGAGTACCCAGACAGGGCTTCTCTGTTTATTTTGGAAATGTTCTAACACATCAGAATTACCACTATTTTCCACACCGTGTTAATTTCTAGAGTATTCATGTTCAGGGAGAGCCTGAAAAGCGCCTTGCAAAAGTGTTTTGTAATTAAATACATGTTGTAAGTATCTTTTTTTAACCAAAATTATAGAAGTTTCTTCATTGCCAAACTTCTCAGATTCTTTAATATGCTAATATTCAATATGCTAAGTTAATATACTAATATTACCCCCAAGAAGGAGACACACCCTGCAGCTCTTTTGTAGACTCCTTTTTTAATGAACACTATTCACATCTTGAGCAGCACGAATACTGCTATAATCTGTTTTAAATTGCTATATTGATAAATTTTTTAAGTATGAAACCAACGAAATCCATGTAAGTTGTGACACCTGAACCCCTTTGCATATCTGCATTTTACTAAATATTCTTTTGAGGCAGATGTCAATATCACTTATCTCTATGTCACTAAGTTCCAAAAATCTTGGTTCTGATGCTTGCCCAGTTCTATACACTTGCCTCTTCCTGCCCTTCACCTTGATGTAGACGACAGTCATTGCAGAAACTTCCCAGTTCACATTTCCTTCTTCCAATCCTTTCATCCCACCACAAGTGCAATTGTCCTGAAACTCAGGTCACACCTCACTTCTCCCTAGTAAAATTGTACTGTGGTTTATGTGATAAAGTCAAAGTTCCTTACAATAGCATATATCATTATATTAATTTGTTAGGGCTACCGTAACAAAATACCACAGACTGGGTGAATTAAACAACAGAAATTTATTTTTAAGTATGTTTTACTGATTATGCTATTACAGTTTTCCCAATTTTCCCCCTTTATCCTTCCTCCTGCACCCCCAACCCTCCGGCATTCCCCACTCACTTAGTTTATGTTCATGGGTTGTACATATAAGTTCTTTGACTTCTCTGTTTTCTATACCATTCTTAACCTCTCCCCATCTATTTTATGCCTATCAGTTATGCTTCTTATTCCCTGTACCTTCCCTCCTATTCTTTCCCTCCCCTTACCCACTGAAAACCCTCCATGCAATGTCCATTTCTATGATTCTGTTCCTGTTCTAGTTGTTTTGCTTAGAATTGTTTTCATCATCATGTTTTCCCCCCCTTAGGTTCAGTTGTAGATAGTTGTGAGTTTGTTGTTACTTTACTGTTCATAGTTTTTGATCTTCTTCAATTTCTTAAATAAGTCCCTTTAACATTCCCATATAATAATGGCTTGGTGATGATGAACTACTTTAACATGACCTTATCTGGGAGGCACTTTATATGCCCTTCCATTCTAAATGATAGCTTTGCTGGATAGAGTAATCTTGGATGTAGGTTCTTGGCTTTCATGACTTCAAATACTTCTTTCCAGCCCCTTCTCACCTGTAAGGTTTCTTTTGAGAAATCAGCTGATGGTCTTATGGACATTCCTTTATAGGTAACTCTCTCCTTTCCTCTTGCTGCTTTTAAGATTCTCTCTTCATCTTTAATCTTGGCTAACTTAATGATGATGTGCCTTGGTGGGCTCCTCTTTGGGTCCAACTTCTTTGGGACTCTCTGGGCTTCTTGGACTTCCTGGAAGTCTATTTCCTTTGCCAGATTGGGGAATTTTTTCTTCATTATTTTTTCAAATAAGTTTTCCATTTCTTGCTCTTGTTTTGCTCCTTCTGGCACCCCTATAATTTGAAGATTGGAATGTTTAAAGTTGTCCCAGAGGTTCCTAAGCCTCTCTTTTTTTTTTTTTTTTTTTGAATTTTTGTTTCTTCATTCTGTTCCATTTGGATGCTTATTTCTTCATTTTGTTCCAAATCACTGATCTGAGTCCTGGTTTCCTTACTGGCTCTGCTAGTTCCCTGAATATTTTGCTTTATTTCATTTTGGGTAGCCTTCATTTGTTCTTTCATTTTGCGACCAAGCTCTATCAGTTCTGTGGGCATCTTGATTACCAGGGCTTTAAATTCTCCATCAGATAGGTTGGCTATCTCCTCATCGCTTCGCTCTTTTTCTGGAGTTTTGCTCTGTTTCATTTGGGCCATATTTCTTTGTCTCAGTGCCCCTATTAAGTTGTAAGAGAGCAAGGCCTTAGATATTCACCATGGTAGGGCAGCCTTCTTTGCTGCCTGTGGGGGAGGGGCCAGAGAAGGAACAGTGTGACTTGCTTTCTTGGCTCTAGCCCACTTTCTAACAAATTCTCGTGTGAGACTGGGAGTTTCTCCCACCGTGGCAACTGCCATAGTCACAGTCAGCTCTGAGCCTCACTTTCCCCTTCAGCCAGCCCTCACCTTTTTGCAAAGTCTGGTCAGCTGCCTTGCCCCAAGTCCTTTCAGCCAGCCCCGCCTGCACAGTCCGCTGCCTTGTCAAAGTTTTTCTCTATCCACCTGTCTGCCTGTCTCCCTCCTACCTGCCTGGTTGGTCTGATTGACTGTTTCTTTAAATCCTTGGTTGTCAGAGTTCCATGAAGTTTGATTTATTGGCACTTCTGGTTGTTTATTGATTTTAGATTGGTTGTTATCCTCCTTTTGGTTGTATGAGGAAGTAAAGGGTTTCTACCTACATTTCCATCTTGGCTAGAACTCAATAGAAATTTATTTCTCATAATTCCGGAAGCCAGAATTCTGAGATCAAGGCACCAGCAGTATTGATTTGTTCTTTAGCCTCTGCCTTTGGCTTCTAGGTATCTTCACATGGTCTTCTCTTTATAACTGTCCAGGTCCAAATTTCTCTTCTTAATAAGATTATCAGTCACTTTGGATTAGGGCCGCCCTAAAGGCCTCATTTTAACTTATACCTCTTTAAAGATCTTCTTTCCAAATAAAGTCATATTCTGAGTTACTAGGGGTTAGGACTTCGACATGTGGATTTTGTGGGAGACACAATTCGGTCCATAACACTGTACTTCATTGTGTACATATCCAGCCTATGATTGTCTCTCTACCCACCAAGAATTTCTCCATTCTAGTCATAGTCCATTAGAAATACATTGATTTCTATGTATTCAGCTACTGTTCACAATGGTTTCAGCCTTCTCTTCCCTTCATTATTGCTAAAAATTCATCTATTCAATAAATATTTAGCGAACATGTTCTCTGTTCTTGAAACAATTGTAGGCATTTGTATGGAACCAGACACAAAACATGTGATGATCCCGACCCTCCTGGAGCTTATGTTCTGGTGAGGAAGGGCAAACTCTAAATGCAATAAATAATAATTGAATACAGAGCAAGTGGTAAATTCTATGAACAAAATGGGAAAGGGAACTATGCAGAGCTAGGTGAGGATGGTCAAGGAAGTCCTCAGGAAGAAGTTGGCTGTGAAGAAACCTGAGGGATGGGAGGGAGGGAATCAGGTAAATGGAGCAGCAAGTGGCACAAGTACAGATGGATACTTAGAGGCAGGAGGCTGGCCAGGTACAAGAAGACCAAGTTGGCCAGAGTGTCTGGAGGAGGGTGAATGAGAGGAGACACTTAGATGAGCTGAGAAGGGTAAGGCATGGAGGTAAAGGAAGGAGGGGCAGTGTGGAGGTAGCCTAGGACCCGGTAGGAATAACATCTTCAGTTCTTAGTGAGACATGAGAACTTTGGAACATTTTCAGCAGAGGAGTTCATGGCTTGAATTTTATTTTAGCAAAATCACCTGACTGCTGTGTTGAGAGTAGATCATGAAGGACAACGATAGAAGTGGGAAGACCAGTCATGGGTCTGCAACTGTGAGAGATGATAGGTGAGCATAGATTAGAAGCAGTGGAAGTGTGTGATCTTGATTTAACATATATTAAAAGGCAAAGGTAATGGCTTTTGTTGAGAGAGTGGATGTGGTATGTGAACAAGAGGAAAGAATGATTCAAAAGTCCTGAACTCTTTAAGGATTAATTTCAAATGCCTTCACTGAAGTCATTCTTGCTTTGTAGGTGTCCAGGGTGACAGGCCTTCCTTTCTCAATACGTTCAGAGCAGTGTGTCCATTTTCTTCATTTAGAACTTGTCTCATTTGAATTATATTCACTTGTCATATCTGTGTGTCATGCCAGCAAGTTCCTTAAGATCAATTTTGCATAATTCAGTTTAGTTTATCTTTGTATCTCTAGTGCTTAGCACAATGCCTAGAACATCATTAGTATTTAATAAATTTTGTTGAATTAAAACCATTATAAAAAACTCCTTAAATGTATTAAAATGGTCTATATTATTCCTTCCAATCTGAGCATATCTAAAGAGATTTCTTATGAGGATTATTTATGATGTAGACAAAGATGGAGACATGTATGTGGGCAAAATGTATTAAAGAGTTCTCTCAAGAAGGATATCCATGGAGGAATGAGGCAGTAGTATTGGGCAGAGGGAGAAAGGGAGCTGCAATGCCGGAACAACAATGAACCATTTCATTTGTTTGTTTGTTCAAAGATCTGGAGCTTAGACGGCCCTCCAGAGTTGTCCCACCTTGAGACATAGGAAATGAGCAGGCCCTTCCTCCCCCACATAGACTTGTTGGTGAGTGTGGTGTCCTCCATTAGCCCCATTCTACCAGCTTGTGTGACTGGGATCAAGTCAGCTCTCCTCAGTGGAGGGCAATTCCAGGGGTAGTGGCGAGCACCTTGACTACCAGCATTCCCAACAGGTGGGGTCAGTCATAAAAAGGGGTCTTGTTGGCATACCACAGCTTCCACTACAATTGTATACCAGAAATCTTGAAGAATTTATTTTATTAATTATGAAAGGAAAGAAAGTTACTTTCAAACATTTAAAAAAACAGTAATTATTTTGGTGAAATATTTAAATAAATTCAAAATTAGCTTCTAATTATAATCAAGAGGCACAATGATATAAAGCTATATCTTTCATTGCTGTGTTCATTAATATTAAACATAATAAATATTTAAAATTGCCAATCTATACTTCATATTAAATTGCCTTGCCAAAATGCTGATATCAATAAGCGCTTCATAGTTCTAAATGATGACTCTCTTGTGCCAATTTCATTTATGTAATATACAATAGTATATATAATATTTTCTCTATGTGTCTCTATTCACATAAAAATTAAATGTATGTAAGAGCATCATCTTTCTTTGCAACACATTATGTAATATTTACTGTTCACTTCATAGCTTTTAAATGTAGTTTCACATTTTCAAATAATGGAAAAACAAACTCTTCTTCTAGGAAGAGATTAATTTGCCCATAGTGCCCTTTCATCTTCAAGTAATAAGACTGAAGAGCAGTTTGCTTGTAGTTTCATAATTAACTTAACTTAGATGTGTATGACCAAGGAATACCATCCAGTGTGTAAGATTTGCTTGTAAAGATTTACATCATGGTGAAAAAAAATGGTTAAATTTATTTATTGTGGCGACATTATTAACAAAATTATACAGGTTTCAGATGCACAATTCTACAACCCATCATCTGTGTATTGTATTGTGTGTTTACCACCCCAGGTCAAGACTCTGTCCATCACCATTCATCCCCCTACACTCTCCACCACCTCCCCCTTGCCCCCAGCAATCACCACACTGTTGTCCATATCCATGAGGTTTTTTAACAAGTTAAATTTCAAATTCTCTCTGTCAAGGCTGATCCCTAACAAGTAAGTCCCTAATCTTACAGTAAGTTTGCAGATTGTTAGTTTGCCCAGTAACATTTAACAGATGGCCATAACATAGACTTCAATTAAAGTTTAATTCGTCTCAGGTAAAAATAACCAGTATCCTAAGGTCAAATAAGTGCAATTACCTCTCACCTAATTAGATTTATTCTTATTTTCTGTACTTGGAGTGGCCCATGGTTATTTCATGAAAAGTGCTCTATTTTCAGATGTTTACAAAGCAAAAATGAATGTTGGCCATTCACATACTTATTTGTTTTTTTTATAGTACAAACTATATAAAATATAAAAATAAATTTGTGAGATAATCAGGGCAGAGCAAATAAAGGAAACATAAAAGTTCGAAATCAGCCAGGCATGAGCTGAGAACATAATATACCTGCTCTAAACTTGGGCACATCTGCCAAAGGGCAGTGTCAAATGTCCCGGGTGGGGTTGCAGCCTCAAACGCAGAGAGAGACATTTCTTCTGAGAGAACCCAAGCCAGCACTGTGATGAGTGTGCCAAGTAGAGCCCATATGGGGATACAGCTGCCATTTTCATGGGGTTGTTTCTTCCAGGGTCCCATGTTACAGGCCAGTGGGAAAATTCCCAAATATTACCATGGGGAAATGCACTGTAGGCGAAATATTGGCCAATATTGCCTTTCCTCCCACAGGACAGGTCTTGATTTCAATATGGCTGCTGTTGTTTATGATGTGTTGGGGGTGGCATTTATGATGTAAAAGAGTAGTGGGAGTGAGCAGTGGAGTGGTTAGAGCACCAGCTTTAAGGCCGGATTGACTTCTAGTCAGTCTAGTTACATCACTTGCTAGTGTGACCTCAGCCACACTTAACCCTGCTGAGCCTTAGTTTCGGTTATTTTTAAAATTACATAAAGGTGTAAAGCACATAGCATGCACAAGGCAAATGCTTAATTATGCAATTTAAACAATTTCAGGTATGTATATTGAAACTTATCAATACTGAGTTAACTTTCAGAACAAAAAGTCTCTCCTTTTACCACTTCATGCTCCAAGCCTAGACTACTAGTCCTAGGGGGTGAAATTCTCTGCAAATTTCAGGTACACAATACAGGATTATTAACAATAGTCACCATGCCGTACATTATATTTCCAGAATTTACTCATCATATAACTGAAAGTTTGTACCTTTTGACCAACATTTACATGGATTACCTCATTCAATCCTTTCAACAACTCCATATGATGGGTGTTATTATCATCATTTTACAGCTGAGGAATTTGAGAACAAAGAGAGACTAAAGGTCTTGCCTGAGTTCACACAGCTGGTATGTGAAGAGGTTGGTCAGTCCACCAGTGGTGTCCAAGCCCTGAACCAACACACTGGCTACAAATAACAGAGGAGTTGACAATAATTTCTATGTGTGGTGGCAGTTCACAAAAACATCACATTTTCCCATGCATAATATTATAGGCTCACTATTATTTATAACACAGAAGTATAAGCAGCCTTAGGTTCTTGCCTCACTACACGTTGCTTGGTCTGCTTCAACCTCAGCAACTTCCTTCTTTCCAGAATACAATACACTCATTCCAGATACAGGCTATTTGTAATAACTATTTCATCCCACCTGGAACATCCCCAACTCTGAGCATGGCTCACTTCCTTCTTCCATTCAGATTTCTGCCAAGCTGCCACCTCAACAGAGGGGTAGACCTTGACCAGTTTACCTAAAACCTACTGGTTGCAACCATATCACTCTCCTAACCTAAACCCTCTTTATTTTTCTTGAGAACATTTCTCTTATTCATTGTTTACTTTTATATTGACTGTGTACATTATTAGAATATAAGCTTTACAAGGTTAATCATTTTATTTTCTTCATTATATCCTTGTGAAAATTATGTTTCTTAATTAAGAAACATAAACCTCATTTAAAATAGAGTCAAGAGTCTAGAAGAGAGACTCTCAGGTATACAGCACTATACACACACTACTGACCCCAACAGGAAATGGCATGCCTTGTATCTTGGACAGGAAGTGATAGTACTTGACCATCTCAGCAAGAGGAAGAAAAGATTCCCCCTGGACCAGTACTAGTTCAGCCTATGGAAGAATGACATAACTCAGCCAATGAAAAGTCACTATATCTCAAACTTTTAGTTTCCTCCAATGGACTCTTTGTTTACAATAGGCCTTCCCAAGTCTCTAAAAGAGCATGCCTCTTCTTTGTTTCTCTGGATTTGTGTGTGGCTCGCCATTAGACTGCATGTCTTAAATTGCAATCTTTTGCTGTTCTCAAAAAAACCATTTTGCTGCAAAATATCTGCTGTCTATTTGTTAAAGGTCAACATCCCCAATACCTAAAAATAGTAGCTTGCGTGTGGATGGTGCTAAGTAAATGAAGGCACATAAAATTGAAATTGAATCAAATTGAAGGCATATGCCGGGTAAAGTGATGATGCTATTGAATGCTAATTATTTGTTCATTTAGTAAAAATGTTTTATTACCCAAGGAAAGTAAGGGCATCAGATAGCCTGAAGTGATTGCTTCTATGCTTCCTCCACTTCAATCCCCCATCGTACTTCTGTACTTAGTCATTTTCCCCATAACACTTATTTACTTCTAAACTCCTATATCTTCACTTATTTATTATGTGCATGGTCTGTGGTCTATCACTTCTACCCCCTTAGAAAGTCAGATACCTACGGGTAAAGATTTTTGTTTGGTTTGTTCACTGATGAGTTCAAAATGCCTGCAACAATGCTGGACTCAATGTGGTAACCTAATAAATACCTTAGAGAAATTAATGAATTAATATTTCTATAGTAGAGGTAAGAGTATCTCCAATTAAATATATATGTAATCTTGTGAATTGTTTTGTTGGTTTTTATATACAGAAGTCATTACTCATGGCTTTCTATGTCATTTTCCACTTCCTATCTATTTCACCTAGTATAAAGCAAAATTAATTAACTATGCAATTTAACCAAATAATGTACTTTTTTAACCAGGTAGTCTGAAATACTTACATTATACTAGGACAGTATCTACATGTTTAATGTCAAATGTCTTGATAGAGCTTAGCAGAGTTGCCAACACACTGGAATAAAGGACCTGCTCCTTAAGGTGTGGTTTGATTCCTTGTACAACCATTTAAGACCCCAGTAAGCCCATTAGAAATTACAGAGGCCATATTTTGAATTATATGATAACTAGTCATAGAATTTAGACTTTTTAGATAAGAGAAATTTTAATGGTTCATTTCTCCTTTATATAATTCTAAACCATTATATTAAATAGTTTTAAATCATGTCATTTCTATTTCAAGATTAAAAACTGTCACATATACCTAATGCGTTTGCCTGTATTTTTCCAGACATTTTTGCTTTTGTATCTGGACACAAACTCCCAAGATTCATACAGGCCCACAAATCTATAATTTATAGCCCATATTTGTTCTGAAAGGTAGGCATCCAATTGATAGAACTCTGTCTCACAAGTTATATTTGAGGGGGAATCATCTGTGGGTTATAGCAAGAGCTGGTAACCCACCAGATCAAAATGTGTCATTAAATAATGTTTTATGCTATATAAAAAGGGACATTCATGCCTACAATGCTTATTTGCAAGAAAGCTCACCTGCAGTCATTGCATTCTTTTTGTACTCTGAGGAAACCCTCACTTTTTGATATGTCAGGTACCACATCCATAAAGTTGGCATCTTTCTTATTATTTATCCTTAGGACATACCTTTAAAAAATACTGTGATGACATAAAATCATTTTTTAAACTAAAGATGAGGTGTGAATATAAAAGAATGGCTTGCATGTGTTTCTCTATTCTTCTTTGTAACGATGTTACTTGGAGTTCCAGTTCTAAAATGTTTATTTAAAAAAAAACTTTAGCAAAAGTCTCTGAATAAAAATATGTCCTATCAATGTCCCAAAGCCAAGAAGAATGGCTGGAATTGTATTTCTGTCTGTGGGGACTCTGTTCACTCAAGATTTTCAGCTTAAACAGCCTCAGTGCAGTGGGAAATTGTCCTGCCTCAGCATGACAGAACACTTCACCATGATAACTGGTTTATTTGCTTAAAGATCATTCTAACCTCTGCCCCTGGATATGCACTATGATATGAGAGTTTTGGTGGTAAATTCCTAAGGGTCATCAAAAACAGGATTTTTAAAAAATTGTTGACACTATTACAGAGATCCCCCATTTTTCCTCCTTTGCCTACCTCCACCCAGCCCCTGCCCCCCACCCCTGGCCTTAACCACATAATTGTCTGTGTCCATGGGCAATGCGTAAACAGCTTTTTTAAAAGCAAAATGAGGTTGAAAAATAAAGGAACCAAGCAAAATGTTGCATCTTCATTAAGCTTTAAAAAAGTATGTGTCCTCATACAACCATTGATGACATCCTTACTGAGTGCCCAGCTCTGGTGTAAAGCCCCTTGTGCCTGCTAGCTCTTGTTAGGGCCCCCAACAATCTGAGACAGGTCCCATTCTCAGCCTTATTCTGCAAAAAACTCAACATAGGCACCGAAACAGGTCACTTGCCTAAGTCACTTGTTTAAGAAATGGTAAATCTGAGTTTTAAACAAACTTTTCTTTTTGCAGTCCAATTCATGTTGAAGATTTTCAGAAACATGTGGCAATTCTTGACTTTTCTGTGTAACCATAGAGGAAACTTCATGTAGTTTATTGTTGTTGGTTGGTTGGTTGTTTTTTTTTTTGTCTTTTTTTTTTCTTTTTTGTATTTCATGATATTAAAGAAGAAAAAGCAAGTAGTGTGGCTCAGTAGATTGAGTGCCAGCCTGCGAACTAAAGGGTCACCAATTTGATTCCCAGTCAGGGCACATGCCTGGGTTGCAGGCCAGGTCCCCAGTAAGGGACTCCTGAGAGGCAACCACACATCAGTGCTTCTTTCCCTCTCTTTCTCTCTCCCTTCCCCTCTGTCTAAAAATAAATAAATAAAATTAAAAAAAGAAAAGAAAAGAAAATTCCATCCATTTTTTACATACCATATCCCTTACATTTAAAAATCACACAGTTGCTGGATATAAAAATGTTAATTATTTTTTTTAATTTCAGCAAAGATAAGGTACTCTATTCCTGAAAGACAAAACCATGATAAACTTGTTAGGGTTCTATGGACTTAACTCAGGCGTTTTTCACTTTTAATAAGTGCCCAAAATGCAAAAGACTAACCTAATTCTCCCAAAATTTGCTGTACTGGTCTGCTCACAGCAGTTACTTCCTGTTAGCAGCCAGATTTGGTGATTTAAGTATAAGTTATATTCTACTATGACAGCATAATTAGCCCCTTTCATCATTATTAGAAGAAAGGCATGTTTTCCCTTTAATAACACAAGTATTATTACTATATGTGACCATAGAATTATTTTATTCACTAGAGGAGCACTTTAAGAGTACATTAAAACAATTTTTCAAGAGTTACAAATGTATTCAGTACCTCTTCACTGAGCATGCAAAAAATTAATTGAAAAGTAATTTAAAAGTAGGAAAATGTGAATCATTGTAAATCAGCTATATTTGCTTAATGCAAGATAATGCCTATGTCAGAGAGTATAGAAGATAGTCAATGGCAGGTAACTCCACATTAATCTCTTCTAAGTACAGAATTTCCCTGGATCTAGAACATGTTGTTAAGACCAGCTATATTTGAGAGGCAAGAAGCTTGATTCTGATACATGCAGTGTGGCCTCTTCTGAAAAATAACTAAATAATTTATTTCATTAATTATCAGTACAACAACAAACTCTGTGAATGTTTGACAGTTGACTGGGTATGGAATGGAGTGCTTATCTAAATAAGTGAGGACATTTATAGTGGGTTTTTACATAACAACACTGTCCTAAGCATGGTCATGTATATCACCTCATTTAATCTTCACAATAAGTCTGTACAGACTGGAATTACCCTCATTTTAGGGTGAAGAAACCAAAGCACATGAACCTTATTAAGCACAGAGCTAGGATTAAAGTCAGGCATGTGGATCCAGGCTGCACTCTCTTAACCCCTGTTGCAGGATGGATAATGGCCCCAGAGGTATCAGGTCCTAATCTCTGGAACCTGTAAATTTCACTTTCCATATGGGAAAAATCCTTTTGAACATGTGCTTAAATTTAGGTTCTTGAGATGGGGAGATCACTCTGCTTCTTTTGTACCCAAGGCAAACGACTCCATATAACTGGCATAGTAAATGCACAAAGAATACATGGTTATCCAGGAGGGTCTTAAATGCCATCATAAGAGTCCTTATAAGAGAAAGGCATAAGGAGACTTGACACAGGTAGAAGAGGAGGCCATGTGATCACAGAGGCAGAGATTGGAGGGATGCAGACACAAGCCAAGGAAGGCTGGCAGCCACCAGACTGTGGAAGAGGCAAGCTATCAACTCTGGTAGAATTTCTGGAGGGAGCACAGCCTCAAGGGACCCTTGATTATGGCCTATGAAACTCATTTCAAATTGCAGGCCTCCAGACTGTGAGAAAATAAATGTTGGTTATTTTAGGCCAGGAAGGGATCATTTCTAGGGGAAACAAATACAACCACAATGCAACACTCTGCCTTCGGCAGCCCCACATCATGGAATAGCTGCTTCTGTAGTTTGTCATCTATAAGAAATGAGTTAACCTCTCACGGTCCTAGTTGTCTTACCTGTAAAGTAAGGAGGCTGGGCTGTGCAATTTCTAAGCACTTTCATTGTTTTCCCCCTTAAGAGAAATTGGCACAGACCTTCAGTAAAGGGATTGGCAGATTATTTTGGAAATTAAATTTAAGTCAGCATTTATTAAGGAAGTACTATGCACTTAGCACTAAGCACCAAGGTATATCTGACTTCAGTGAATTTTAACATGTATAAATCAGCAGTTGGCTGGGATTATTTCATCTTTTTGAAATGAAATTTAGCAGTGATATAATATCTGATAGCTGTGCACACATACCCCACATCAGGAAGTTCTATATAGTGAACTTTAGGTTGGAGATGCAAATGCATCACATCTTGAATGGTAACTGCTGCTCAGTTGTGGCCTCCCAGGGTCCTGTGCCACGGACAATCCCAAGACTGAATCCAGACTCTACACAGAAGAGTATTGTGATTGATTACTTACAGGCACCTGTGCTGAAAGGGAAGGCAGCCATTCCTACTCTAAACACAAGAGCTGAGCACGGATCATAACTGTTTTTCACAAGTTACTTCTGAGGACAAAAGAGCTTCAGGCTTTTTTGTACATAGCAACTATAACAATGAAGGTATTGCTTCAGAAAAGAATGTGAGGACATTTTATGCTATGTAGTTAACAGAAATTACTGGAATGATGATAATGTGTCCTTTTAGCCATCAAAAAACTTTGGGTTCTCCTGACTGAGGAGCTAATAGTTTCATATTTTGAAAATGTTACTTAATCTTCTGAAGTTCTAACATTCATTGCCTAATAGTCTTTCTGAAAGTAGATAAGGGAACCTAAACTAATAATTATAGAATACTAATTCAAGAAATGTTATGTATGCTATTTTACTAACAAACAGCTTTGCCCACTGAGATCTCCTGGTCAGCTTTGTTGGTTAAGTATCTGAAAGTTAGAAAAGCGGGGAGCAGTGGGGAGACGTCTAGGAGATTATATCTGGGAGAGAGGCCGTAAGAACTGTTAAGATAATTCTGACAGTCTCAGCACTGAACTGGCTGGACTCGCACCTCAAAATGGCAGCCCAGAGGCCCCGTACAACTCACCAACTTTTTGGCCCTTAACATGTTGGCTCAAACATTTTGATAAGCTTTTTAATAAACTTTTAAGCAGTTGACAACAACTAGAACAAAATTTACATAATACTCTATGTTACTAACTTGTATTAGCAGGCATATGTATAGCATGTGGCCCACTAAGCCTGCATTCCTGTATGGCAATATACAGCTGGAGCTGAGTAGCAAGAGTAAAAAGTTAAGTGGATTGGTTTCATACCCATGTCTCTATTAAAATTTAGAAAATAATAGACAACTCATGTGGGTGCTACCTTTCAGAAAAAACAAAATCTTGTCCCTAACTTTCTCTCAGATGTTTTACCTGCATGGCCTCTACATGCAAGTAAAATTTCAGGTCCTGTGCTAGACCATGTAAATCATCACCTGTACAAAAGTGAGTTCTTCTCACACTGTGGAAACACCAGTAGGGACTCATTGTTAACCAGGTGGTAAGAGCCACAGTGCAAAAGCACGTCTGCTGAGCTCCTACAACTTCCCAGGCTCCTCCCTCCCACAGTCTTCAGGATTTAGCACAGTGCCATGCATATTGTAGGTATCCCACAAATAATCAATCAGTCAACCTGTAGTTCTCAGATTTTAGTGCATAAAACACACCCATGACACCAGTTAAAACTGTAGATTCCCAGGGCTTAACTTAAGTATGAAGTCTGTGTTTTTTTTCAAGCACAGAATGGCAGTTCCTGGGTTTCTCCTTGTGATACGTCACCTTCAAACATTAGTCCTCTCATGCTCATAATTATTTTATCTCACTCTTTGTCTGACTAATAATGAGAGTGTCTAATGTTTGTATACATAATGAAATTAACCAATACTATGGGAAAAGATGAAGTGGGGGGATTATTATCTTTTCAGCACAGACTACATGCAAGGCATGATGGTAGAATTTTACATGTGCTTCTTCCTACATAACATTATACATGATACTTCTTAGTATCACACACATATTTTAGCTAAATAAACTAAGGCAAGAAGAGGTTAAGTAAAAGATCACATACCTAGTCAAGCGGTAGAGTTAGGACCCGAACCCAAGTTTGTCTGTGCTGGAGACCTTGCTCCTGGCCACAATGTTATTTTGCTTCCCAGTTGTTTTCACATTACTTTCACAGTAATCTACGATAACAAATATGTTTATATAATGATCCGCTAATACATACCCATCACTCTACACATACAAATACACACAGATATATATGTATTCATACTTGTTTGTACATACATACACAATATAACGATCCTGTGTATGATATGCCTTGACATTTTCTATTATTTAATTTCATATTTTTTAAAGATTTTATTTATTTTTAAACAGAAGGGAAGGGAGGGAGAAAGAGAGGGAGAGAACTATCCATGTGTGGTTGCCTCTTGTGCGCCCCCTAATGGGGACCTGTCCTGCAACGCAGGCATGTGCCCTGACTGGGAACTGAACCAGCAACCCTTTGGTTCACAGGCTGGTACTCAATCCACTGAGCCATAGCAGCCAGGGCCTAATTTCATATTTTTAATCCTGGTTTTTAATACATTAAGTCTATATATAACCCTCTAAGGGGTCATGGTACACAGTTTGAAAAACACAGCAATAAACCCTAAATTCCGTAAGAATAGTAAGGAATATTAGAAACTATGGTTTGTAGACTATATGGCCAAATTATGTAAGAGAATGACATATTGAAAATTTAGTAATGTTATTAATAATCTTTCATGCCAGAACTCTCTGAATAATAATAATAGAAATAATTTTCATAATTTATTAAAATATATGTGTTTTGTCCTTTATAATTTTCAAAACCTTTTCTGATTCAATAGTTCTTAATACTCACCTAACCCTACGAGGCTTAAAAACAGGAAGCAACCAATATTAGTAATGTAATATTTCATTTATCTTATTCTATGGAATTTAAGGATTTTAATTTCCACTAGAATGGTCTGTTGAAATATACCCATCAGAGATTTCTTGAGTTCATAGTATTAGCCTGTCATATCACCAGGATTTTGTCTTTTAAAAATTATATTATTCTAATAAATCTTTCAGTATAATGAAGTAGTATTGCTGAGGGAACAAACATTTTTAACAAATGTGAATAACTTTAAAAAACTTGGAGTACATCCATGTTTATTATACTTTTCAAGACGATAGCATCAGTGACCTGCCTGCAACGTAGGGAGATCTTTTTGCTGATGTTTTTCCTAGTTTCCTCCCTAAATCGGTAGGGCTCACAGGTACTTGGATGGTAGTGTGGCCCTTTATACTCAGAGCTGTGATCTGTCTACCCTTGGATTTTTCTGTTGTAAGTCGCACTCACCCTTTCATTAGGTGTCAGGCATAGTTGCCAGGGGATGTCAGTTGGGGGGGGAGACATGAATTTCTGCCCCTTTCATAAAAATGCACACTGACATGATGGGTTTTCTTGCAATACTGTTTTGGGTTATCATTTCCTTTCCCACCTCTCCATGGACACAGAAAATTCATTGTTTCAAAGTACTTCTGAATGCATTCACAATCATCCAAACTTTAATATTCATCTGCTTTTGTGATGCTTCCTTGGATTTGTACAAATAATTTTCTGATATTTTTAATATTGAATCTTCAGAAATCCATCCTTCTCTCATTTTCAAGCACTTATCCATACCTGATGCAGACACCTGCCCACAGTGTCCGTGTCATTATGGATGAAATAAGACATTCGCACAGACTACCAAGTCCAGTGGAGGAAAATGGACAGCATGGCTTTTCTCTCAAGGAGAGCAAAAGCCCGAGGCCTCCGCCGTGACAGCCTTTATTGGGTTTCTCCCCACATTACATTATGGTCCTTATTTACTATGCACAGCTTCACTTTAGGTGGTTACTTTTTACAGATAACAAGGGAGCCAATGCCACTAATCACATCACAGAAGGATATTTACAAATGAAAAAGGGAAAAGTGGTGTAACTGGTTACACTCATCCTAGAAAGGTTTAGCATGGATTTTAGGAAGTTACCATAAGCACTTGCTGTCTCAATTCAGGGTGAGGGAGTTTTAGCAAAAGCAAGTCCCAAAGTGGCTTAGGTACAAATGCAGGCCTGATTCCCCACCGGAGAACTGATCTGTGGGTGTGGGTCCTGTGCATCGCCAAGTGGGAGCTGGGCCCACACCACACAGAATGATCTCCTACATCTCCCCCCTTGCTTTTAGTTAGGACCGCTATAGATCCCACAAAGCTTGCTGCTTGCTGGTCTCCCACACAACCCTGGGAAAATAATTTGCAAATACATCAAAGTACATAGAGCATTATTATAATCAGTAAGCAACCAGTGGTTCCAAAGACCCACATTCTCAGATTAAGCCCATCAATCATTGTCAGGCAGTAATGATCAAATAAATAACATTCAAAGAACTCTGATGGCCTATTCTGAGTCAGGGTCAAATAGCTATAGTTCCATAAAATTTGGGGGAAACAAACTTATTTCAGGCTTGGACCCTTATCATTTAAATTGAGGGTATTAGCAAAGTAGGTTTCATAGGATTTTATATATTCTTTCTTAGGCCTTAACCCACCCTTTCCAGCACAGGGCCGCACCCACCTCCGGCATTGTTTCAGGCTTAGGTCAAGCAGGGCAAGTAAGGCAACCAAGAGGTTAGGAGACTTCTTTCAGACAGAATGAGGACTCAAGCTATGTCAAAGCCAAGGGGCAGGGGTGAAGATCCATCACCCCCTTTTTCTATAGCCTGCCAAGTCCTTCCCTGAGGGCCTCCACATGATCGTTCCTGTCTTAGGTGGATCCACCCTTGAGGAATCTTACCCATCATTGGCTAACCAACCAAGAATTGGGGGCCAGGCAGGGTGGAGAAAAAGGAGCAGAAGCAGTGCTCCTGCCAGGGAGATAAGCTTTTTCTCCTTAGTGGCTCAGATCCTCATGGCAGAACAGACCCAGATGAGGCAGGTCCCTTGTGCTCCTACTCAGCCTTAGCCATGGGGGTTTACAGCTTCTGAAACCAGGCAGGGTGGTTCCCAACACATACCTATCTATTAGCGTCCCAAAATTCCATGAAAATTTTCCTGAGATGAAAATTATTAGCTGTTCTCTTCAAAGATGCACCAACTCCTAGAGTATTAGGAAATAATTTATTCTATTATTACTCGGACACTGATGATTAGTGTGGTTCCTTAAAAATTTATCACAGCCAAGAAATTTCTTATAAGACAAAGAATAAGCTTTTGTCTTCTAAAATACAGGTTTAAAATGTTACTAATCAGTCATAGGCTATTACAACAAAGGAGACCTTCCAAAGCATCCAGTCCTTCACTTTCATTTTACAAATGAGGAAGGTGAAGGCCACAGAGACTTTGAACTCCTACTTAACCTTCTTTTCTCTTTACCACATTGTCAAAAAGCAGAGGTCATATTTTGTAGAATGCCTGAATTAGGTTATCCCACATCATAACAAAATTTGTAACTGCAGTATTATTACTGTGCAAAAAAATCATTGAATGCACCAAAATTCTCTGACAAAAAATAAGACATTGTTTGCAGCCACACATGCATTTGCATTCTAAAAGACTTTCTTTGATTACTGGGTAAATGGTAAATAGAAATCCATATAGTTTCAAATCTAATTCTACATTTGCTAATTGTATTTTTCTTTATGGATTTAGGAAGCCAATATTCATGTTCCTAAGTAAACAGCTCTCTGAATACATACATATGATAAAGCTGATTTTTCTTTTAATTGGTAGAATCAATGACTAAATCAGAGGCAGGCCAAGTTGACTTTTCAAAAGTAATCAAGGCTATAAAAAGGACTATACTTATTTTGGAAGCAGTCTAAGAACAAATGGAAAGGAAGCAGAAATTTAGAATCCTAAAGGTCTTCTAAGGCCCAAAATTCATCATTTTTTGTGATGAAGTGCCCACATTATTCTGAACCATTCTGTTTTATGCCTAATTCCTAGCTGGCAAGTGTCCCTTTTTCATGCTTATTCATTCATCAGCCATGTTTTCTCTCTGCCTGTAAGGCACCTAGCCTGCCTTCTATCACATCTGTCCAAATAATAAAGGGTATGCTTACAAGGCAACCCACCTCTGCTTGTGGGGTAATGTGAAGGCATCCTGAAATGAGCAGCTGCTGAGCTGGATGGACACAGTATTTCCTCTGCTCATTACACTACCTGAAAGCTAGAAAAGAGGCTTCATGGCAGAAATTAAAATTATGCCTCAGGAAGAAGTATTGCTTTGTGGAGATTTAAATATGAGATCATTTTAGAAATTAGATAAAATGTATAGAGAGTTCAAAGCCAAACCATTAAAATAAAATAATTATATGGTATTCCATGATGATTCCATTAAGAGCTTGAAGTACCTGCCTCTGACAGGTGGTCACCATTCTCAAGCAGGAAGTGATGATCCTCATAAGAGGTGCTTTCACAGGGCAAAAATGTGAAAACTGTGCCAAAAACAACACCATATTCTATGAAGAATTATAGCATGCTTCATTCAAACCACCCATCAATGGTGCTGCTGACTTGTCACCAGAAAGTTTTGCATAAGTGCAGCAGCTTCTCAGGATGGTTGTTTTCCCAGTTCCTCCGCACCCCTCAACACATCTTGGATCACTTCTAAATCTCCCAAACCAACAGCTTCTCTCCTTTGATTCTTTCCTTGCATTTGTCCTGTTGGCCTCCCAGTTTCTTAAAACTTTATTCTTCCCTTGGCTGTTCTGACATTTGTCTTTACTGTTTTCGCATGTTTCATGGCTCGCGCCATGTCAAATTTGCTGGCAGCTTTTTCTCTTGAATGTTGGTGTCCTCACTTTTTTGTGACTCAGTCTTTCTCCTGGTGATGTCATCTATTTCCAGTACTTCAGCTATCTCCCAGACAATGAAGCACACATCTTCTACTCAAACTTATTTTCCAAGCTCTAGACCCAGTAATTCCCAAGTTGGGGTTATTTTTCCTCTCAGGGAACATTTTTCGTTGTCTCAAGGCATTTATCTTGTCACCACTGGGAGAGGTGTGACTTGCTTCTAATGAGTAGACTCCAGGGATGCTGCTAAGAATCTTACAATGCACAGCAGACCTGTCAACAGAGGATTAGCCAGTCATACATGTCAATAGTGCTGAGGCTGAGAAACGATGATCTGGAAACACTGAGTTTGCATATCCCACAGACAAACCAAACTGAATATGGAACAAAATTAATTTGTTCTTTATCCCCACTTTTCTGCTCAATTCATTGCTTTTATTTCTTTAATAATGGCTCCAACTTAACAATTGCAATAGCTAAGAATACAGTCTTATCTTTCCCTCCTTCCACTTTCTAAAAATAGGTCTTCCTGAATGTGTGGTTTATTTATTTCTAGAATTTGTTTTCTCCTCTTTCTGTCCACTATCACTAGCATATTTCAGGACACAATAATCCCTTGTGATCTATTCAAATGGCTCCCAAACCCCCTTCTGTCTCAATCCATCTGTCACACCGAGGGCAATATGACATCTGATCACCCTCCTTTGCTTAGAAGCCTTTGAGGGTTTGCCATTCCTTAGCATGGCACAAAGGCTTGTCATAAGTGTAACTCAGTTTACCTTCCTCATCTTGATTCTGTATCTTTCACATCTTCATCCTAATTACCTACTAAAGTGTCTCTGTCTTAAGAAGTTAATTAACAAATATTAAAGGAATTTGTTTTGACTGTTTGGATACATCTCTGCTTTATTCTCAGCCTTCATTTTATTATATGCTGATGGATTTTACCAGAAGTGAGTCAAAATGTTATTTGATCTGAGAACTAATTGCAGTCATTTTGTCTTTACCTTACCCTACATCAGATGGGTGTTTTCAGAATTAGTTTTTAAAAAGTAGATGTATTTTAGGGGTTCTGACCAAAATGGAGGCATGGGTTAAAACACTATGCTTCCTTGCACAACCAAAAAACAGGATAACCACCAATTTAAAACTAAAAGCAACCAGAACTGCCAGAAAATCAAACTACATCAAAGTCCAACGACCAAGGAGTAAAGAAGGAACATTCATCTACACCAGTAGGAGGGGAGGAGATGAGAAGCTGGGGCAGAGAGGATGCATGATAAGTTGGTGTCTGGTGGACTAGCTGGTCCCACATTGGCATGCAGGTAAGCCAAGCGGAACAACTGGGGAGCAACACAAACCACATAACCTAGAGTTCTAGCGCAAGGAAATAAAGCCTCAGAAGCTCTGGCTGTAAAAACCTGTGGGGGTTGTGGCAGTGGGAGAAACTACCAGTCTCACAAGAGAGTCTGTTGGAGAGATCCACAGTGTCCTAGAATGTACACATACCCACCCACCTGGGAATCAGCACCAGAGGGCCTAATTTGCTTGTGGGTAGCAGAGGAAGTGACTGAAAGCTGGCTGAGAGCTGAGCAAGTGGCATTGTTCCCTCTGACACCCCTCCCCCACATACAGTGCCACCACACAGCCGTGTGGGTTGCCCCACCTTGGCAAATATCTAAGGCTCCACCCCTTACAATGTAACAGGTGCACCAAGACAAAGAAATATGGCCCAAATGAAAGAACAGATCAAAGCTCCAGAAAAAGAAATAAGCAACAAGGAGGTAGCCAACCTATCAGATGTAGAGTTCAAAACACTGGTAATCAGGATGCTCACAGAAATGATTGAGTACAGATGCAAAGTAGAGGACGAAGTGAGGGCCATGCAAAGTGAAATAAAGGAACCTATACAGGGAACCAACAGCAAAGGGAAGGAAATTGGGACTCAAATCAACAATCTGGACCAGAAGGAAGAAATAAACGTTCACTGGAACAGAATGAAGAAACAAGAATTTTTAAAAAATGAGGAGAGACTTAGGAACCCCTGAAACAACTTAAAACATTCTAACATCAAAATCATAGAGTGCCAAAAGAAGAGGAAGAGGAAGAAATTGGAAATTTATTTGAACAGATAATGAAGGAGAACTTCCCCAATCTGGCAAAGGGTCTAGACATGCAAGTCTGGGATGCTCAGAGTGTCCCAAAGAAGTTGGATCCAAGAAGAAACACACCAAGGCACATCATAATTAAGTTACACAAGATTAAAGATAAGGAGAGAATCTTAAAAAGCAGCAAGTGAAAGTCAGAGAGTTGCCTACAAAGGAGTTCCCATAAAACTATCAGCTAAATTCTCAAAAGAAACCTTACAGGCAAGAGGAGGCTGGAAAGAAGTATTCAAATTGATGAAAGGCAAGGACCTACAACCTAGATTACTGTATCCAGCAAAGCTTTCATTTACAATGGAAGGGAAGATAAAGTGCTTCCCATATATCTTCAAGTTAAAGGAGTTCATCATTACCAACACCTTATTATATGAAATGTTAAAGGCACTTATCCAAGAAAAAGAAAAAGATCAAAAACTATGAATGATAAAATGACAACATGCTCACAACTATCAACTGAACCTGAAAAACAAAAAACAAAAACTGAGCAAACAACTAGAACAGGAACAGGGTCACAGAAATGGAGATCACATGGAGGGTTATCAACAAAGGGGGGGGGGAATGGGGAGAAAGGTACAAGGAATAAGAAGCATAAATGGTACGTATACCATTTATGGGGGGAGGATTAAGAATAGTATGGGAAATAGAGATGCCAAAGAACTTATATGCACAACCCATAGACAACCCCTAAGATTCAGAGAATGATACAGGGTTGGGTGGGGAGTGAAGGCTGGAGGGGAATAAAGAGGAAGAAATATGGGACAACTGTAGTAGCATAATCAGTAAAATATACTTTTAAAAAAGTAGATGTATTTTGTCAGGAACATTTTATGCCATAAATTTATTCATTGCTACTCTTACTTTTATTAGTATTTAGTGTTTTACCAAATCTTTCATCTTAATGCAGGTGTAAAACAGAGAAACTACCATATCAGAAGAGAAAGAGTGGGAAAGTTTTTAATGTTTCTGTTGGAAGGGCACAGCTTAACCAAAAGAGATGTTAAAGGGATGTGTGGGATGTCAAAATATGTATCAAATTGGGGCTCATCAAGTTCTACTGCAAAATCTATTATTTTGCTATGAGGCTTTGAGTAATTTCATAAACATGTACCTTCTATGTAAATGAAGGACATGATTTAGATAACTTTCAACTTTAATAACTGGATTTTAAATGTTCATTTCTACAATATACTCAATTTCTTGACAATCAATGAGAAGAGCCCTTCTGACAAGAATTCTGTCACCATTTGCAGAGTGACTCATCTTACCTCATACCCACATAGATCCAATTTTTTTCTCACAATCCCTAAGCTCTTGAAGGTTTTCTTTTGTCAAGAAATACAATGCAATGGCAAGAATGTAGCTACAGATTTTTTTCTCAGTGTATTTTTTTCCAGGTGGTGCTTTTTGATAGTTCCTTGAAAGACATTAGAGTTATATACTTCTAGAGCTTTGGGGTTTCCACTCATTAGTTCAATAGGCTAAAATGGTGCTTTTAGGTTCTTAAGTTCTATCAGGTATATGAGTTAAAAGGGCAGAGACATTAATTTTTTATTAAAGTCAAGTTGATAAAATTCCAATAACTTTTTATTAAAAAGAGCTGAATTGCAAAAGTATGAAATAAAATTTTTGGTGTGCTTTTTATTTTTTTATTTTTTTGTTACTTCAGAACTCTATGGCTGAATCATTTACTTTTTTTAACTTTGGTATTTAAAATGACAAGCTAGTTTCTAACATTTTTGTGTCAATCTACAATAACTTTTAAAAAGTCTCCATATTGCTATGGCAACTCTATATAAATATGTAATTAGGTACTTGGTGAATATGGGCAGAAATGACTATTTAATTTTCTAATTGAAGAATAGTCACATAATTACATAGTGAGAGATTTCTGGATTCATTCCAACATTTACTCTTTTCCCTGCCTTCTGTGTGAGGCACCTCAGGAGATTATATTCATTCTTTCAGGACTCCAGTATTCTGTTTTACACTCTGAACTGTAAACTTGCTTTTGAGTTATTGATCAAAGGATCTCAGTTATTACAATGCTTAATAGTTCTCATTGTGAAGAGAGAGGAAAATATTTATGTACATAAGGAACTCTGTATAAGATTCATGACAATGGGGTTCTTTTGATTAAAAATGAATAAATAAATAAATAAATAAATAAATAAATAAATAAATAAATAAAAACAAAATAAAATCATCATCGTTGCTTATCAAGAATCAATAAAGAAATGCAAGGACTGAATTTCACTCATTGTTTATATGAGCATTCCAGTGAAAATTAAAATTGGAACAGTTAATAGCCTCTGAATTTCATAATTTCCACCACACAGAATATAATCACCCAGATTGTTATACAGCACTAACATGTGGTTTAAAAAAAATACAAAGGCACATAAAATACTAAACTGGAAAACTTTTATTACACTTTCCATAAATGGATAAATATAAGTTAGTTTTGTCATGTATTTTATTACCTGTGCTTTCCAGATTTACGGAAGACATTTGAGCAGGAACCCCTGGGAAAGGAAGTATCCCTGGAACAGGAAGTCTTGCTCCAGTGTCGACCACCTGAAGGGATCCCAGTGGCTGAGGTGAGTAAGAGAAATTCTTTGTGTTTAGCAACTGGCACTTAGTTATTCTAACAGAGGCCTAAGCCATGGCTAATGGTGCAGTGAATTAGGGTATGGCATGATGAATGGTTGGTAATGGAGTCCTAACTGCCTGCTGCTGGCAAAATAGATTGATTGGGAACTGATTAATGACTTGTGAGTCAATTAGAATGCCCCACTGGACAAAGCCACAGTTACCTTGGTTTGATTTTGTCATTCTCTTTCAAGAACTCAGAAATACTGCTTTATTTTATCTGGACCTTATCATAGAGAGAGATGGTATGACTTAAAAATGCATCATCAATTTTGTTGTCATTTTTGCATGTGTGTGTGTGTTCATGTCAGTTAGCCTGAGCACTCTCCGTATACCTGAAAGGCATATTCACACACCATGAATAAAAACATGTTTGAAGAATGACAAGTGTCAATTAATTTCGTCCTACAAGCTTTCCATCAAACTCTTTGTGTTCGTTTTCTGTTTTCACTAAAACAAAGCCTATTGATTGCTAACACAGTATTTGAATCACATTCGTACAGGACTTTTCATCGGCACCGTACAATGCAGTGTTCTTTGCAGCTGCCTGTCTGATGGGGGATAGGCCTGCAGGACCACAAGGGAGTGTCATGCTCTTCTTGAGACACTCCCATCATCTTAGAGCATACTGTTGAGGAAAATTATCTACTACTGTGTTTTTCATTTGTTAACAAATAATTTCAAACTCTGAAAAATATTACCCTCTTATGATTATTGGAAGACATCCTGATGTGCATCGAACACTATTGTCCTAGCCAATCCAGTGTCCTACAAGCCAGAGAAACTTTAATTTGACAAATGACATAGCTGCCAATTTGTTGGCAGACCTTGTTAGCCTCCGAACGACACTGAGTCCTTTGGAATTTTTACTCTGTATTGTATATGGAAAGAGGCATTTCTAATACTGTTGCAAATTAGGCCTATATGGGGGTCAGCTGATATTTTGAAAAAATAAGCCCTGAATTATCCCTACCTAAGAAATTGCAAAATGCTATGATTTTAGACTTATAACTTGCCCCAAAATGTTGAATAGGTACAATGTACTTGATATTAGATTTCCACAGTTTTTCAGTCTTTTGAAGGTTCAAGCAAAGGTGGAAATCAGTTCAGTTATTTGACAACAAAATTAAACATCTGATTTCTCTTTTCAAAATAACAATAATAAATTAGTGAGAAATATAGGCAGTGCCCTTCCAAAATGACTCCATTTTTCTCTCACGGCTGTTCACACCTTCATATGTCAATGAAAAGACACAAGGTGACACTCTCAATAAACTTTATTTTTTTACTTTGAAATCAAAGAGCTATTTTTGCCTTGTAACTGGCATTCCATGGCACTTTCTAGCATTGTATTGGAGATTTTTGCATGATTATAGTTGCTTTTTCCTCCCACACCAAATGATCTTCCAACAATGACATACAAAATGACTTACTGTGATTAGAAAGGAGGCAGCTCTTCTCAATTCAGTATTTCATTCTAGTTACTACAATAGTGTATTTGTCTCCTAACTCTATTTCTAAAATTCTAATGCAAACTCCTCCATTCATCTACCTTCAAGACCAAAATATCTCCTGGGTAACATGGGTACCTATAGCCTCATTTTTACCTGTTTCTTAAAGATAGCTGATCACTGCAAAGACTTTCAGTGAAAGATCCTAGTAACTTCCTCATTTTCTTAGTGGTTCACTTTGTCAAGGGGTAAAGATTCATGACACAAACTAAATGACTGGGAATTTTATTTGTATTATCACTTTGGAAGAGGCCAATTTTTTAGCTTGCCTCTAATTTTTAGAGGCAAGCTCAAAAATCATAAACCCATTGACATTCAAAGAACTATATATGATGCATTTTCTTCTTTTTTGTGAAAAAGAGATCAAACACATATGCTGGAGAGAAGGCTAATAAACTCTTATGTCGATTCCTTTCTACATCCTTAAAATCACCAAGATCAGAAAGCTAATTACTACCTTAATGTGACACATTACGACTATCATTTACTCAAAAGTGGCAGATAAATTTTTTAAAAAGGGATGAATGTAACTTGGTGAGTTAAAAGATCATAAGATTATTTTAATTTAATGATAAATGTATTTATTATTTAATAGTCTGGTTTTTAGTTTGAGGAATCTAAAAGTATAAAAATAGAATACAATGAAATATTGATCTTAAAGGAAAACTAGCAGGTAAAGCTCTTATGTTTTACCATAAATAAAATCTGTCTTTAAGCTATCAGACCACAGAAACAAGGACTTCTACTTCTTTTGTACCCAAGGCAAATGACTTTATATAACTGGCAGAGTAAATGCACAAAGAATACATGGTTGATCAAATCAGTTGATCTTTGGTTTATAAGTATATGTCTGGCTCCACTGGAGAAGTAGTCAGGTACAGTTTTTGTGTAATATCAGAAAGCAGTAATTTTCTTTCTTCCCATAGAAGTCAATAAGTTTCTAAAAACTCTGCTAATCTTAAGTTAAATGGCACCTATTTGGTCCAAACAATGCCATAGGCATTTCTGAGGTAATAAATAAATTTTAATCCCCCCCCATATTTTGGCTTTTGTCTCCACTACAGGATATTAAATTAATTTTCTTACAGAATTTTAGGTTTAAACCCAAGATTCACCATTTTAAACTCTGACTTTGGGCAAGATATTTCAATTCTCTATACCTGAGTTTCCTCAGTCACAAAATGGAGATGATGATAGCATCTATCCAGAACACAATTATGAAGTTCAAATGAGATAATATATGCAAACATGAAGAAAACACTCAAGAAACATCAGCCATTATTAGTACTAGTATTCTGTTATCGCCTATTGATCCACAGAACACTGAATTCAACCTCTTCAGTTCCAAAGAGTTACTGAGCCCCTGGCACCTCTGCTGGGCAGTGTGGGGTATAAGGAATGAAGCCTCTGGCCTATGAAGAATCACCAAGATGCCCTCCTATGTTCTCTACCCAATTGCTTTGGTCAGAGTCCATAAATGCTGCAAATGAGGATATTTTGAGCTTTAAATACACCATTATTAATGTAAATATCTAATTTATAAACAACAAATACCTACAAGTCATAATGTACTGCTGTCCTTACTCTGATTTTAAAGTTATCATTCTCCACTTAGTCCTCATGACCCCAAGACATTGGGCCAGTCCTCACATTTCCTCTCAAAGAAGAAGTCTGGGCCAGGGATACAGTTGGTAGTTCTCATTTTCAGAGCAAAGGCAAAAGAATGACAAAGAAAGCCTTGGAGGAGGAAAGAGGCCAAACCAGGATTCCTCGCACTCCTCCATCTCTCCAGGTGATGACAGTTTAATATTCATCGGTAAAGAAAATCTATGTTGGTGGGCAC